>CM040421.1:122109110-122709110 GCA_022702705.1 Papilionanthe hookeriana x Papilionanthe teres | reverse complement strand
CCTCAAAATTACCAAAATGCCCTTCTTGACCCAAAAATTCCTGAAACCTCCAAATTCACTCCAAACATCCCTAAAATCAATTTGAACCATCAATTGACCTCAATTCCGCCCAAATCCACCAAAATTAACCAAAATTTCCAAATTGCCCTTAAGTGCATAAACTCCCCAAATCACCCCCAATTTCCACCAAATTGATTTCAATCTCCCCCAATTTCAAATCCAAATTAAATTTCATCATGTATAAGCTCAATTGAAATCAAATTCAAGCCCAATTGAACCTAATTCCAAACCGTAATTTCAAGTTTAAACCCATTAGCCCCAAATTGACCCAAAAGCTAAAATTCACCAAATTGAGCTCCTTAACCAATCAAATTCCTCCAACTTAAAATCCTAAATTCCTCATGACAATTTTCTAAACCAAATTGAGACTTCACATGACCCAAACCCTAACCCAAATTCAATTTTTAGCCCAAACCCTAATCTTAAACCTAAAATCAAAATTAGCCCAAACCTTTTAAATTAACTAAAGCCTAATCATTTTTGTCACTCCTAAGTCTCTTAGGATGTTAATCAAATCACCTAAGGACCTCAATTTGAGCCATCGACCAAGGGTTTCCCAAATCATGGGACCTTCCTCCCTAATTTGACTAAACTCTGCACCCCATTCCATCAGCCATCAAGCCTCCAAAATAATCACCATTAAAACTTCTCTCACCTTCCTTGAACCAGCTAGCCACCTCCCCTTGCCTGGTTGGCCGGCCTAGTGGCTGGAGAACCCAAAACTGAGAAGGCCACTCATGGTTTGAACCTAGACTTGAACCCAACCTCCATGGTAATCTTCAATTGGCCACTAGCGCCGCTCAGGCCTCCACCTAAGCTCATCAAGACCAGCCAATCGAGCCTGATGCTCCCCCTTAGCCATGGCTATAAGACCCCCCACCCCCTCCACGACCAAAATAAGTATGTGACAAAAAACTTAACAGAACTCTACCAAAGTTCTCCCAAACCTTCTAGTAACCTAGATAAATTCATCCCCATTGTTTTCTAGCCCATTCCCACTATCCAACCCTAATTTTAGAGCTCATCCCCACTATTTTCCAGCCCACATTCCCACTCGCTAGCACTAATTTCAGAGCTTAAAAATAGGGAAATTTCATATCCATCCCACCAAACTCCACCAAACCGTAAATTGAGCTACTCTTAAGCTTCACCAGAGCTTAAGAACACTTCCCTAATCACAAGCCCCCTCTCTTAAGCCCTCTGCACCAGGCTTCCACATTGGCCACACAACCCTCAGGTAGAACTCTTACACAGTTTCCACGTCTACTAGAACCAATGCTTGGAGGATGTTCATGGAACCAAAGAAAAGCTTCAAAACACAACTAATCGAGGTCTCGTTACTTGGGCTAAGGTAACCACCATTTCCCCCTAAATCGAGCTTGATTTAGGCTTTTGTGAATAAAATTTTAATTTCATGCTTGATCAACATTATAAATAGGTTCCACTCACTTAGATGAAAGTTTAGGATCAAACCTCATGTGATTTAAGTGAGTATCGAGTGAGATCTTAGGATTTTAGTGTAGACGGTTCTTAGTTTACACCAGTTGGAGACTGATATACCTATAATATATAACATTTATGTACACATTTTTATACCTATTTTTGAGGATATTGCACTTTAATGGAAGGTTTTTGTGTATTTTATTTCACATACATGTAAATGAATAAAATATGAAAAAAAAGAGTGAAAAAGGATCAAATATGGAGAAAAAAATGAAGGTGTGAAAATGAACTGGGGCGCCTAAGAGCCCAGATCTAGCGCCTAAGCGCCCAGATCTGGCGCCTAAGTGTCAGTAGACAGAGAAGGCTGCGCCTAAGTGCCGAAGGCCCCTTGCTTAAGCGCAGGGTAGTTATTGGAATTTTGAAGAATTTTTAGCAAACTTTCAAGGGGTGTTTGAAGCAACCCTTGGTAGAATCATGGATAACTGGTAATGGGCACAAAAATACATTCAAATGGCTCTTGAAAGGAGACATTTCTTGGAAGATTCATTGAATATGGACACATTTTGAAGAAACACCAAGGCAAATTTTGAAGAACTATAAAAGGACTTGAAGAGAATTAAAAGAGAGAGTTAGAGAGGGTATTTGAAGAGTAGATTTAGGGTGTTTTAGGATTTTTACTTAGAGTTTCTTCACACTTAACTCATTCCTAGTGATGGGCAGGGTGTGTAGAGAGTTCAAAGTAAGAATCCATTGTTTATTTGGGAACTAGAGAGATTTTATCCCTCTAGGGTTCGGCAACCAGTCTTAGGGAGTCTTGTAAGAGAAAGGAAGAGATTCAAAGGAACTTTAAGAGTTTGGTAGAGAGGAATTTGATACAGGTTTTTATCTTTGTACTACATTTGGTTTTAATTTAGACTTCTTGTGTTTCTACATGATTTCTACTTTTAAAATTAATTGTTGTTGTGTTTTCTCCATGAATTCTGAGTAGTTTTCGTTATCTTTTTCCTTAAAATGAAATGTAATTATGTGTTGGATGGAAGTTGTGGAAGCATTGATCTTTAATGCTAGAATAAGTTGTGATGATTTAATCCTTGTACTTCATTTACTTCTTGATTTGGCCAATTAAGATGTTAACATTTGTTGTGAGAACATTTAAGATATGTGATGTTATTATCACAGTCAACTAATGGTAAAAATCACATGGGTTACATGGATTGGAATGTAATTCATATAATTAAGTTTAAATAAATATGGAAATATACTTTAAAGGTTATAGAATTAGAGGACTTTAGGGTGGCAGACTAAAACCCCTAATTTATTTTATTGATTTAGGTTTTGATATGAGATGTTAGCCTACATGTGGAGGGAAAGGAGGGAACTCTAGAATGAGAGCAGGTAACTTCTTTATCTAACCCTTCTTCAAAACTATTCAAACTTTAAACTAGTCAATGTTCTTTATAACATCTCTAGTAAGGGTAAATAATAACATTGCTCCTATTTAGTACAACACAATTTGCATACTTCCACAATAGAACTTCTATACTTATTACTTATTCATGATAAGGAAAAAGATATTTTCATTTATACTTCTTTTATCTTACAAAAATCTCGTTAAAGTAGTTAGTTGTTTACTTTATTTCAAAATATCAAAAATTTCCAAAAAAAAATCGAAATTTCTATCCTTTGATAATATTTATAGTTTAAGTAAGTGTCTTTTCCTAAACAGATATTGTGATCTAATTCATTATTTAAAATTTACAAGATTCTTTATGGGTTCAATATTTCGAGGCCTAATCAACAAGTCATATATTACTTGTTAACGATGCGTATACATGCGTAAAATCTCAAAATTTAAATATATCAGTTGAACTCTTATTTAATTGGAGTTAAGTTTTTGGCATCCTTGCAAAGAAATAAATTTTATTAAAGAAAAATATAAAATTATATCATATATATAAATCATAATACAATAGAATCAGGATCAAATTTTTGGCGTCGTTGCCGGGGAATCAAAAAGAAAATTTAAAATTTTTAAGAAATAAAAAAAATAAATTTCTATTTTTAGAAAGTCTTATTTAAACTTTTAGATTTATTATAGGAACATCACTGTGTTGTTTTTATAAGTTTATGTGTGGTTTTATTTTATTTTCATTTTTGTTTTGTAACAGTTTATGTGTAGTTCAGGTTCTAAAGAACTGGTGGCCTACGATTATGAATTAGAAAGAACAATTAGAAAACTAAAAAAAAAACTAAAAATTCAAAAATTTTAAGAAATCACAAACCAAAATAATCAAAATGTTGAAAATCATCAAGAATTTAGACCTTTAAGAGATTATGCAAACCCTACAATGGATGAACTTCATGGTAATATTCAGTATCATGTTGTAGCTGCTAATTCATTTGAACTTAAACCTACTCTTATCCAAAGGATATCAAAAAAATCAATTTGGGAGAGCACCAGTGAAGATCCAAACTTATATCTTGCCAATTTTCTAGAATTATGTGCTTCATTTAAAGATGATGGTATTTCAAATGATGTTATTAGACTTAGGCTTTTTCCATTCTCACTAAGGGATAAGGCTAACATATGGTTAAATTAAATAGCATCTGGATCTATCATAACTTGGGGTGATTTAGTGTAGAAATTCCTTGCTAAATATTTTCCACCATAAAAAATTGCAAAGCTTAAAAATGATATTACATCTCTTTGTCAGTTTGAGGAGAATCTATTTATAAAGCTTGGGAACGATTTAAAGAACTCCTAAGAAAGTGTATACACCATGTTGTACTAGATTGGTTAATTATTCAAATATTTTATAAGGGATTATTTGGATCTCTTAGATCTATTATTGATGCCGCTGCTGGTGGTTCATTGATGTCAAAACCATTTCATGTTGCTTATGTTTTAATTAAATAAATTGCTACTACTAATTTTCAATGGCCTTCTGAGAGGGTACATCCTAAGAAGGTAGCCAATATTCATGAATCTAATTCTTTTGCAATGTTAGCAAATCAAGTTGCTACAATTTTAAGGAAGATAGACCAATTTGGAATGAATATTTCTCAACCAATTCCAATGATCGAAGAGAATTCATTAGGCCAAATGGTAGATTCTTAAACATCAATATAAACTTTAAATGCTATAAATAATAAGTTAAATAACCCATATTCAAACTATTATAACCCAAGTTGGAAAAACCATCCTAACTTTAACTGGAATAATCATAAATTGGGTGGTATTAATCAGTAATGGGGGAACAACCAAGTAAACCCATTGGGGAACTGGAACAACCAAAGTAATAGTAATTATAGACCTACTTAACCTCCAGGTTTTAACAATAATCCACAATTTAAGGAAATGATGTTGTATATAGAAGAAGTGGTATTACAAATGGGAAATCAACTACAAAGTCAAGAAGCTATAATAAGAAATATTGAGAATAAATTAGGACAAATAGCAAATTCATTAAGTAATAGAACCCATGAAACACTTCATAGTAAAGTGACCCGACCGCCGCGCTTAACGCAGTGATGTTGCTTCCAAAAGATAGCCAAAAAGCTTTGACACGATTTATAAATAGCAGCTAGTGTATACAATTAATATTATATAAGTAATATTTTTACACACTAGGGGTACTACGCAAGTATACGTATCGTTTCAAGTAATATAGGGTTTTTGAACAAAGACCTCAGTATCGATCCCATAGGGAAGATTTATAGAAATAAATTTTCTATAAAGCGAAAGCGAAATATAATAGTAAAAATATTTATATTTTGATTATAATTACGATTTAAATTACTAGATGCAATTTAAAGAAAACAATAATAAGAAAATGATTTTATAAACTCTATATAAAATAAACAACTTTCTTTCCTTCAATTAATCTAAGATTTTTAAGATAATTTAATATTCATTGGAGAATTTAATTTATGGTATTGTGCCAAATAGAAGCATTCCTATTCTTTACCCTTTGATCTAGGTGCAAAGAACATTGATTAATTTACATAATAGGTCCGGATGTATTGTTAGTAGAATGGGTTAATCTAGGCTCACACTTCTAGATGTCCAAGGGTGGCTATGGTCGGCCCTACTAGTGACCCTTTCCTAGTCTATAAATCAAATTATAAGAATTTAGTCTGTCACTCTAAAAACTTATCAATTCTACACCCTTTAAATATTATCTTCCTATTTATTTGCACTTCACCATGAATAGCCCGCACATGGCCTTCGACTACCCAAGGATTCATGTGACATTTACAAGTTAAGAGTTCTTCTCCTACAAGGTTTTTAAACTCTTCAACAGGTTTTAACAATTCAAACGGTCAATTTAAAAAGTAAAGTAAGATCGAGTATTAATGTCATCACAATGTTTTGAAAATATTTTGAATTTTAATTCTCCATCGAATCTTTATATTATCTTATCTATCTCTTCATAATTGAAGTAGGAAAGTAACTAACTACTCAGAACACATTGAAATAAAAAAACAAAATATGATAATTAAACTTTGAATCAAATATAAAATATACTTATCTCAAATATTTCTTCTACAGATCTTCTGATTCCTACTGACTCCACAGTGTAATGAACTCCAGATGCAATAACTTGAAAATAAACTCACTAAACTAAACAAAAGTGGCCCTAAATTTCTCTCTCTAATTCTCTCTCTAAGGATGAGAGATCTTTAAAGTAGATAAGAGAAAGGGGTACAATGGGAGGGGCACGTTTTCTGAAGAATTGGACCTCTATTTATAGGCTCCAAGAGTTGCCTTGAGGC
This sequence comes from Papilionanthe hookeriana x Papilionanthe teres, assembly GCA_022702705.1. NCBI lineage: Eukaryota > Viridiplantae > Streptophyta > Magnoliopsida > Asparagales > Orchidaceae > Papilionanthe > Papilionanthe hookeriana x Papilionanthe teres. The sequence continues at coordinate 122,702,831 of CM040421.1, read as the reverse complement.
ACCTCTTCAAAACATGTCCACATTCAATGAATCTTCTAGAAGGTCAGTCTGGTGCCTAGGCACCGGAAACTGGGGCCTACACACCGGAATCTGGCGCCTACGCGCCGGAATCTGGCTCCTAGGCGCCGGACACCGCATTCAGTTCTTCGCACCACTTCGCGATTAAAACCGTTTTGGAGCTGTTGACCTCATCTTTGATGAGGTCTTCTCTTCTTCTCTTTAGTACTTAGGATCTAGCCTTAGGCTTTTCCTTTGACTATCTTAGAGGACTAGAATTGGGACCCACCTTTTAGAAATTCAAACCACTTCTTAACTCCCCGCAAACTCCACAAACTTGACTATAGACCCCTAATCACCTGTGAGGGTCGAAATCAAATGTGGAAGTTTAAAGGATGAGTTCCTATAGGATTCTTTGGCCTTAGGACTGCCCTGGGTGGCCTGGTCGCAGTGAAGGGGCTGACTTACACACACACTACACTTATGCACTACACCTACACACTACACTTCCACATACCTCCTAAAACCACACCCATACCTAACTTGACCTCCTGACTCATGTAGGTGATTCACATGGATGGTTTACGAACAACATAGTGAATGCCTCAAATGAGTCCCTTCATGGCTCATGTGGGCTTGATATGGCTTCATGGCTCAACCAAAATGATTTCTTTCCACTTAAATTCACCCAATCTTCAATTTCCCAAATTTTCAATTTTTGACCCCGGGACCCTACACCCGCTTACCTACCCAAAACCCCCAAAATTACCCAAATTTCTCAAAAATTTCCAAATTACCCAAAATTCTCCAAAATCAATCCCAAACATTTTCACATCACTTAAACTGATCATCCATACCCAAAAATACCAAAAATTCCAAGAAAACCTCCCAATACCCTCCAAATACCCAAAATACCCCTCTTGGTCTAAAAATCCAAAAATTCAGAAAATTCCCAGAAAATTCCAGAAAATCCCAAATATTCCCAATTTCATTTTGTCCAATTACACCATGGGCCAATTTTGTCAATTTACCCTACTTTTGTCAAAACCCCCAATTTGACCCATTTTAACCCAAAGTGCACCCAATGTCAAACCAAACCTACCCAATTGACCCAAATTCTGGTCCAATTCAATTCTAAACTTAAATTCAACATTCCCAACACCAATCTAGACCAAATCCAAGTCCAATTTGATTGACATTTGGATCCAATTTCACTTTTGGCCTTAAAGCCCAATTTGGACCCATGACCCAAACCTAACCCAAACTCACCCAATTCAACTCCAATTAACCCCAAACCTTTTCTAAATCTTCCTTAACATTCCCACAAACAAAACAATAACATGATTTGCCCAAATTTAGACCCAAACCCCACTCAAATTCAACCCAAGGCTAAAGGACCCATTTTTGACCTAAACCCAAACCTAACCCAAATGAGCCCAAACCCCAAAATCAAAGCCCAACCAAAGCCAAAACCTCTTTGAAACACCCCCATAAACATTTCTCAACTTTGATTTTACATCAATTTCAACTCTAGCCCAACATTAGCCCAACTTGGCCCACTTGGACCTACATAGGCCCACTTACCAAATAAACCCAAATTCAAACCAATTCAACTCCAAATCACATCAAATTGATTCCAAGCCCTTCATAGAACATCCCTAAACCAATTATGACATTTATTTGACAAATTTCTTCACAAATTTTTTATCCAAATGCCCATCCTAAAATCAAAAGCCCATTTCCCTTAAACTTTCCTAAAAGCCCACTTCACCACATCCAAAGGCCCAAAATCTACCCTAAAGCCCACATGACATCTCCATTTGTCATCCACTTATTTAAATCCATTACCTAAGTCTTAAATTCACCATCAAATTATTCCAAATCAAGTTTCATACAAATTTCCATCAAATTACCAAAAATTCTTAAAACCCATTTTCATGAAATTGACCAAACCTTTTCCCAAGCCAAAGGTGAGCCATGCAAGCCATGGACAAGCCACATGAAGCCATGGAAGGCTTGACATGTGATCAAGACATTAATGGCAAAAGGAGGGGCCCCTTTCCTAATCCTCCTTAACCCCTTTTTTACCTTAAGCATGTCACACACTAAACCATGCTTAGCCACCTCATCATAAATGGAGACCACACCACTCTCCCTTGGCTGACCCAACTGATCCTCTCAGCCCAAAATCAGGCCATGGGGAGGTGCACCCAACCCAAACCAATGGGTTGACCAAATTAAGGCCAAAATGACCCCATCCCCATTCCATTTTAATTCAAACACTTTACACATGTCCAAGCCCGATCGACTTCACCATTGCCAAGCCCCGACCTCCCCGGTCAAGATGGTGACCCATGCCTGCACGGCCAGCCGCCCGGATCGCCGGAAAACACCACACTCGAGAGCATCATGTGAGCCCAAGCTTGGAATTCTCACCTGCCGAGTTGCCCCATGCCCAATGGCCACCATGGCTGTTCTTCTCCTCACCGCAGCAGGTCGATCCCATGCCTCAACTCCCCCAGGAGGCCCTCCACCCTCTCCTATTTAAACTCCACCCCTCTCGGTCATGAGAGGAGCCGAACACAAACCTTGCCGAAACTCGCCAAAATTGTTCCGGACCCTTCTCCACCCTTAGAGCGAGTTGATCCCAGGTGTCAATTTGCCCTAATCCCCACCGACAAAATCCAATTTCCCAACCGAAATTCCACCCAAAACCGGGACAATTCACCGGACCGGAGACTTTATCCGGAGCTTGCGGGATCCAATCGAAGGTGCAACAACTCTCGGATTGAAGCCACACTTCTCACGAGCAAAGGTATGAGCTAATTCTTTATCCCGAGCTTCCGGAGATTCTCCATTTCAAGTGCCTTAATTTCAATGCATGTTAACCGTATAGATGTGTTCGTCTCTTCAAGACGAATCCATGAAGCATAAGAACATAAAAATCCATTGAGTATCGAGTGAGATCTTAGGGATTTAGTGTGGACGGCTCTCGGGTGAGGACGCTCGGGGACGATGAACGGATGCCGTCCATTCAATACACGCGCGGACGAACGGCTCGGATGGCGTCGGACCGGGAGACGGTACGAGAACCGCGGGGCCCGGCCGCCGACTCGGGTGGCGGCGTCGAATGGGAGCGCGACGCGTGTGCGTTCGGAGCTGCCGAGGTTGACGCGGCGCCGCGTGGATAAATAGAAAATTAGGGTATTTTTCTATTTATTTAATTCCCTAAACTTCAAAAATTCATATCTCCGTGTAGAAAAATCAGAAAAATAAAAAAAATACCCTCTTGCTCGGTGAACGGAGGAGAATAATGTGGAAAAGAAATCATTTAATTTCATCAAGTATTTTATTTTTTATAATTTATTTACTCTCTGCATTATTTTAATTCTCCATGCATGTATACAATTCACCATGGCATGAGACCATAGGGCTTTTGAAGCCTCCGAATTTGGGAACATTCCCTGAATTTTCCAAAGTCGAGGCCATCCCTATGAAAAGTTATTGATTTTTCAAATTCAGAGTTACTTGTTTTGAGTATTTTAATTCCAATAAATAGCATGTTGTGAAATAAATTCTAGGAAAATTTGGTGATGTTCTTTATGACCAGAGGACCCTAGGAAAAATAGGTTTTGACTTAGTTCATTTAAAACAACCCTAATTGGTATAAACACCCAAAATAGGTCTTTAATTAATTAGAGTTAACCATGCATCAAATTGACTTGAAATCAATTCTCCACTGACCTTTAGGATCAGAGGAATCCACCATAAAAGTTTGAGGTCAATTGGACTTGGTTAGCCCCACTAATTGGGTTGATTAAGCCACTTAGTCATTTTAAACTTTAAAAATTCATAACTTTTAAAATACCTTTCAAAAATTCACCAAATTGGTTTTGGAGCCTCTCTGATATCAGGGGAACCTAAGAAAATAAAAATTTCAATTTTTTAAAAAAGTTAATTTTTAATAATATTTTAATATTTTTAATAATTAAAAAATAATAAAAATCACAAAAATAATAAAATTCACCAAAATGTCACATTTTGAATTTTAATCACTTAGGAACAAATCCCACATTTTTCTTAGGTCTATTTAGTGAGATATTAAATTTTAAAGCTTTAAGGTAATTTTAAAATTAAAAAAATATATTTTCTAGCATTCCCACTAAAATAATTATAATAAATCATAGAAAAATCAGAAAATTGCAAAATTTTCTTCTCTGATTTCCTTGATATCAGAGAGATTTTTAAAAATTATAAAATCCATTTTTCAACATTTATTTTATTTTTGAATTAATTAACACTCCAAAACTTAAAATAATTATAATAAAAATAATATAATTCAAAAAATCACCAAAATTGGTCCAAGTACTTTTCTGGTCATTAGGAATGTCCCCTAATTTTCTTAAGGACAGAAACTTTTCCTTGGTCATGTTATTAAATTTTCCTTGAAAATCTCTATTTTCTACCAAAAATAATTATATAAATAAATTAAATACAGAAAAATCACATTTTCTCCTCTCATGTCTTTATTGACATATGAGTGAAGTCACATAAAAATTTCAAATTCATTTGAGTTCAATTTAGTGAGTTATGAAATCATTAAGCTTAAAGGGTAAAGTGGTAATTAAATTTTTAACCCTTAATTAAAACTTTAGGTTTAATAAAAAATTAACAAGTAAAATATTTGATCCTAATCTGATTTGGATGATTGAAATTCAAATAATTAAAGGGTAGAAACCCATTAAACAATTTTAAAATGATTAAACTTTAATTAAATAATTGATTAAATTTGGAAGAATAATAAAATTGGAATTATTAAAATAGGAATATTATTAGGAAGAGATTTATTCTTTAATTTAAAAATCCTTAAATTAATTATCTCATTAATATTCAATTCTTAATTAAAATGATAACTCAAATTTAAAATATTAAAAGACTTAATCATTAAACTAAATTTAAATTATTAAACTCTTTTAAAAAAAAATTTTCAATTAAAATTAAATAAAATTAAATCAAAATTAAATTAAGTTAAATTAAATTAAATTAAGATTAAAAAATTAAATTAAATTAAATCAAATTAAATTAAATTAAACAAATTAAATTAAATTAAATTAAATTAAATTAAATTAAATTAAATTAAATTAAATCAAATTAAATTAAATTAAACAAATTAAATCAAATTAAATTAAATTAAATTAAATTAAATAATTAAATTAAATAATTAAATTAAATTAAATTAAATTAAATCAAATTAAATTAAATTAAATCAAATTAAATTAAAACTAAATCAAATCAAATTAATTAAACATCAAATCAAATTAAATTAACTATATTGAATTAAATTAAATTAAAACTCAATTAAATTAAATTAAATTAAATTAAATTAAATTAAATATAACATCACCTAAGACATAAAGAATTCAAAATAAATCTAAAATAACTTGAACACTATTCCAAATTTAAACTCATTAATGGAAATTAAACTAAATCACAAACCATTTGAACACCAATTTACCCTCAAAAGCTTTAGTTATCATAACTCCTAAATAGGACATTAAATGAAATGTTACTTCACTTATAGGATATTCAAATGTCCTAGTTCACTGAGTAAGTTAACAAAACTTGAATCCTCGGACGATTAATTCATTTATATAATCGAATTCATTTGGACTTAAAATAATTCTAGCAATATTGAAAAGATGTTTAAGATTTGTCTTAAGCACTTCCTCGATACGATAGGATGTTTATAAGAACAATTGAATTTAATTATTCTTTGATGAAGAAAATCGTCCTTAAACAAAAAAACACAAAGAACCTAGACGTCATAGGAGATGACTAAGCTATAGGATTAGGAATTTGGTAGAAAACCATAACCTTTCCCTTAGCTTTACCTAGGAACTTGCTTAAATATTCTAATTGTGTTTTAAGTGTAGCTTGGGATGACGGGAAGACCCTCCAGGTACGCTTTTATTTTATTGCAATTTACTTTCTTGCAATTTACATTATTGCAATTTATTTAACTGCATTGCACTTACTTTTCTTGCATGATAAACAACTGTTGCATGAAAACCCACACCTTTAGGATAGACCCTAAAACTGAAACCAAAACTAAGTTAAAAATCATTGCAAGATAAAATTCACCACCACAACATTTCAAAATATAAAACAACTCAAAATTTAATCACAAACAGAACACAAAACTACAATTACAACTAAATTAAAACGTCCTGTTGGATGATCGGGAATACCTCGGATGATGTAACCTACGTGTTGCTAACGGGATTTCCCACGGTCTAAATGAAAGTGTGGAACTCATTCTGTTGAGTTTAGAAAATTCATCTGGACTAAGTGAATCCGATAAAAATAATGATGCCGGAAGGATGGAACCGTGGGATCTTAACCGGTGTCGTTATAATCAACTTTAAGATTTGTTTTAATTAAAACACAAAAACACTTGGAAATCAAGATTTTCTCTAAACCAAAACACTTTTCTCATCCCCTGACTTATAATTTCTTAAACTAAACCTCTGCAACAACAAGGAGCTTGGAGCATGGTGGGCGGCACGGCCATCGTCGTCGAAGAAAACTTGAACCTACTTCAGAAAACTTTCCTAGAATTAAATAACCAAGCCATAGGATTTCGAGGTAGTTTGCCTAGTGCAACATAAATCCTCAACCTTTTGTTAGGCATTTGCCTTGCAAATTAAGCCCTAACCGGACTTAGGATTCCGAGGTAGTCGTCGATACGACATAAACCCTCACATCTTCGAGGCTATTTGTATGATTCTATCATATAAATATAAGTCCTAATTAATTAAATTTGACAAAATCAAAACATTTAAATAAACATTAGGATTTTCCTAAATTTAAGCCAAACAATAGGATAGTCGGGAAATTACCGAAGTTCACTTCGAATCTGTGATTTCTCCTACTTTTCTTCCTTTGGATTCACAAAACAAAATGTTTCAAACTTGATCCATTCCCTATTGAAATTCCAAATTTCAATCCCTTGAAAACCTTAAACTTTAAAATTCTTGAGAGCAGAATTATTGATTATTATCGAGAGTTTTCTTAGGTGATTCCCGTCACTTAAGATGTAATTAACTATAGGGGCTTGCCCTTATAGAAATTTTGAAGAACCCGGGTAATATAAACCCTGTTTAATGTTTTCATATTAAGCGGGGAATTTTGTCGGCTTATAAAATTGGTTCGCAAACCAAACGGATGTCACAAATCTTCTAGTTTATTTAATCGAGCCCCACCGTCGAGCGGTGTGTCTATCCTTAGGGATAGATACACGGTTTGTGGTGCGGTGCTCGTTTATATAAACTATTTGGGATGTGAGATCGGTTTAGTCTCATATCTTAAAACCTTCAAATTTGAAATTATTTTCAAAATCAAATACTACTTTTCAAATTATTTATTTTAATTAAATTAAAAATTCGCCGACAGATTTCTGTTAGGCGACCCCTCTTCAAAATAAAACACAACCTAAAAATATGCCGACAGGAGCGTCCAAATGCAATGTATCACATGTCCTATTATCAAGGAACAACTACCAGCCTTCTAGAATGTCCAATAACCGCTCACTCCGTCAAAATGACTGATCAAACGTTGTCAAAAACTTGACAGTTTTCGTATCGAGATTAGCGCTTAGGCACCAGTTTCTGGTGCCTAGGCGCCAGGCCATATTTTTTTATACTTTTGGTATTTTGTTCCATTTTTGCTCCTTTTTGCTCCTTTTTCCTTCTTAGACCTTTTTACATTACCTACATCCAAAAATACAAAAAATACCTTTCATTAAAGCATAATATCCTTAGAAATTAATAAGAATTAAGACATAAATAAATAGGTATTTTTTTATAGATCAAAATCCCCCAAACTTAAATGTTACTTGTCCTCAAGTAACTCTTTTTACTACATAAAATATAACTTTTGGAAATAAAAGATAAATATTTAAGATTCCTTATAATTTTTTATTTTATAAAGTCTTTAGTAAATTATTAACCCAATTTCACCAACTAGGTTTAATTTTAAGAATTTAAAGATTATTTAACTACCAAATCATAAGATTTCAAACTTTTCATTCATTTTGAAAATAATAGAAGTCTATTATATTAAGCTTTCATAGATTATTTACAAGAAAAAGATATTCTAGAAAAATCTTTTCTAAATAAATATTTATGCATAAAAATTAAGTAAAGTATGTAATTAGTTTTCTTCCTATAAGATAATTCAAGTGAAGCCAATTTTTAATTAGGTATTTCCTCAAGCTTCTCCTCTCTACCTTTTTTTTTATATAGAGAGGATTACTATATCTGGATAGCCTGTTAATAGTTTTGAACTTCACTATCCTTAACTTATATTTTCAAAACTTATACATTTCCACTTAATTATTATAACATAAATAAGAATTCAAAAGGAATTCCAATCTTTTCTTTTTAAAGTGATAATTTTTTATTACTTAATATTTCTAAAATTCTATGATTTCTATCATGAATAGAAAATTTCTTTTTCTCATTATTCTTTAAGTTAAATAATTATATTCTTAAAATCAATCAAAGTTAGTAAAATTTTGGTTAATTTCACTAAATTGTTTATAATTTCAAAAATAAAAGTGATCTCAAATAAATTCTTCATTCCTTAAGTTATGTTAAAAAGTTTCTATTTTTAAGAAAGTATTAGCTCTTTAAGAACAAATAAAATTTAATTTTGAATGGATTTTCCCTTCCCCCAAACTTAAGTTTTGGTATACTACGATAATTTGAAAGTATGAGAGAAAGAAAATCATAAGTATTTTTAGTAAGTATGTAAAAAAAAACAATCTTAAAAAGAAAAATTAACTTCTAAACATGATTTTATGAATAATTAAGATAAAATTGAAGCATGTATATAGAAAGGTATGCGAAGCTAATTTTATGATGATATTAAATTTGAAACAGAATTAAAACAGAGCAAAATAATTAAGTACTAAACATAAAACTAAAACAACATATAAACTATTTCTAAATTCAGTCTTAACACAACAGAATCCATCCACACAAGTACATAAACTAAACAACACACATCAAACATAAAACTAACAAACAATCTAAACAAAACAAACTAACAACAAAGTAGCACTACATAAAGTTCTCTCCACTACTAATCACTAGCTGTCGCCTCATCGTCATCATCATCACCAAAGGAAAACTCAACGTCCTTAGGATCAATATATGGTGTAAAGCTAGCAAAAGTAGGAAAACTAACATCACGTTCACCCTTCATAAATCTGACTAGGGCTTCATCATACTCACCATCGTATTTACTCTTCCTCTGGGTATAATTAGATAAATGATCTAGTTTTCTATCAATAGTATCTATCCTGCAGTGAGTCTGAAATAACTCCTACTGCTGTTCTAAAAACTGATCATGCATTGATTCCCAGAAATCTGATGGTGGCTCAGCAGAAGTAGAGGGTCTAGAAGTAGAAGGTCTACCTGAGGTATGTGCAGAAGTAGAAGGAGAGGTCGATCTCTTTCCTCGAAGATAATCATAGATACTAATACTCTCCTGCCCAATTGGCTTAGTAGACTTCAGCTTCTTCTCAAAAATATCATTAGTGACTCCATCATTAACACATAACAAATAAATCAAAGAAGGAAATCCCAATCCAACAGAAGTGTTGGATCTCGCAGTAGACTCCACAGAATCATAAATAATGCTTCCGACATCAATAGGCTTCCTCTCCTGAATGCAGTAATTTAAGATCGCTCGATCTCTAGTCACTTCACTCAGGTTGTTGGAAGGTAACAATCTTGCAGAAATAAAGTAGTGCCATGCTTTAGATACACCATTTAATTTAGAGGATTTGATGTTTACCCACTTTCCGTTCCTGATCTTCCAAGATCCAGTACCGTTAGTCAGATAAGCAATAATCATGTCCAAATCTCCCTCAGATGGTGATAATCCAGAATAATAGCACTCAATAGTCGGTGGCAGGCCATAGAATATGTTGATTCTTTCTGGAGTAAATCCTACTCCGATTCCTCTAACAAAGACTTCAGAATCCTCGGCATCCAGAAAATTTGCATAAAATTCTCGAACAATCGGGATAACAGCAATAGCAGTAAAGTAACAAAATCATTGCCAGTTGTGCGCAACGATAGTGTTTTCGATCATCTCCCCAGGATGATAAAAACTTCGTTCCGAGATGAACTTTCTCGACGACGCAAGTTCGTGGAAGCTAAAATTCGCAGCCGTAGTTGGAAATTTGCTACTATCAAAATTTTCTCGTCCTTTCCTGCGCTTAGATTTTGGATCCATCTAAACGTGAAAGAAAACAAGAACTAATTTAGGAATCAAAGAAATAACTAAAAATCGAATATTTTTTTAAATTTTTGGTTCTTAGCAAAACTTAGGGAAATCTATGGTGAAAATCGAAAATAAATGGTTTAAAGTGTAGATCTGACCTTGAGACTAAGAAATCGAGTGGTTTCACGCTCAAATCCTTGATGTTTTGACCTCAAAATGGATCTAGAGGATGTATTTTCGTGAAAATGGGGAAGAAGATGAAGATTAGGCGTCAAAAATGGCTTTTGGGGGTTTAAATGGTAATTTTCGGTTAGCAAGCCGAACTGGCGCTTAGGCGCCGAATTCTGGGTCCTAGGCGCCAGACTCGCCTTTCACAAAATTTTTTTTTTAAATTTATTTTTCCACCAAATTCATAAATTCAACTTCCAATTACTCATATCAGAGTAGGGCTTCAGTTTCTAACTTCCACAACATTTTTCAAAAATTTATAAAAATTAAATATTGAATCCACCAATCAAACATAAGGTTTTCAATCAAACTCACTAATTTCCATTTAAAATCTTCAATTTTGACTCAATACATTCCAAATAAGTACTATATTTAATTCAAGTTCCTAATACACACTCAATCATAACAAGTTCAAAGCAAATACAACACACATTGAACATGAAAGTAAATATACTAACAAATATAATCGATTCTCTAAATCGATACAACGACTCAACAAACCATAATAACTATCTCTTTACCAGAATATTCTAATCTTCACAAGGGAAATTGTGTATTCTACTTGGAAAGAAGACTAACGCTCTCGGGAAATCAGTAGCCGTCTTTTCATCAATCCACTTGTTCTTCGCATACATTTCAACTTGAGCATCTTGATAAGCCGCAATATGATCAAATTGAAGTTTCATTTGCCATTCTAGATGTTCAACTTGATGAAACATCTCATGAAGGCAATCTCCAATCCTTTTAAAATCTTCTTCAAACTTATCTAAATGACTAGAAATTTTCTCTAAACTTACAACGATGAAACCATTGAAGTAGGGTTGAGGATCCCTTGAGACCTTGTCCCTAGCCTCTTCTCCATGATTTCTCCTTCCCATTTCTTCAAAAATTTCTCAAATCTCTCAAGAATGAAATGTAAGGGACGTAATTTTGATTGCTTGATGGTTATGGAAGAAGATGGGTAGATTTAAAGGGGAAAATCGTGTGAAAAAATGAAAATTTTCGGTTTTTGCACAACCCAGTAACCGTGGCGCTTAGGCGCCGAATCTGGCGCCTAGGCACCGGACCTATTGATACATAGTTGATTCTGGCGCTTAGGCGCCGAATTCTGGCGCCTAGGCGTAGAAACTATGTTCAACTCTGTTTCGCCTAATCGTCAAATTTTTCAAAATTTCGTTCTCCAAGATAGGTAAGTTATACTGGCAAGAGTAATTTGTCGGCACTATTTTTAGGTTGTGTGAAATTTTAAAAAGGGGTCGCCTAACAGAAATTGTCGGCGAATTTTAAATTTAGTTTAGATAAATAATTTGAAAAAGTAGTATTTGATTTTGAAAATAATTTTAAATTTGAAAGTTTTAAGATATGAGATTAAACCGATCTCACATCCCAAATAGTTTATATAAACGAGCACCGCACCACAAACCGTGTATCTATCCCGAAGGATAGACACATCGCTTGATGGTGGGGCTCGATCAAATAAACTAAAAGTTTTGTGACATCCGTTTGGTCTGCGAACCAATTTTATAAGCCGACAAATTCCCCGCTTAATATGAAAGTATTAAACGGGGTTTATATTACTCAGGTTCTTTAAAATTCCCTATAAGGGCAAGCCCCTATAGTTAATTACTTCTTAAGTGACGGGAATCACCTAAGAAAACTCTCGATAATAACCAATAATTCTGCTCTCAAGAATTTCAAAGTTTAAGGTTTTCAAAGATTGAATTTTGGAATTTCAATAGGGTATGGATCAAGTTTGGAACATTTTATTTTGGGAATCCAAAGGGAGAAAGGTAGGAGAAATCACAGATTCGAAGCGAACTTCGGTAATTTCCTGACTATCCTATTGTTTGGCTCGAGTTTAGGAAAGTCCTAATGTCTATTTAATGTTTTGATTTTGTCAATTTTAATTAATTAGGGCTTATATTTATATGATAGGATCATACAAATAGCCGCGAAGATGTGAGGGTTTATGTCGTATCGGACGACTACCTCGGAATCCTAAGTCCGGTTAGGGCTTAATTTGCAATGCAAATGCCTAACGAAGAGTTGAGGATTTATGTTGCACTAGGCAAGCTACCTCGAAGTCCTATGGCTTTGTTGTTTAATTCTAAGAAGGTTTTGCTTGAAGTAGACTCGAGTTTTGCTTGATGACGATGGCCGTGCTGCCCACCATGCTCCAAGCTCCTTGTTGTTGCAGAGGTTTAGTTTTAGAAATCATAAATCAGGGGATGAGAAAAGTGTTTTGGTTTAAAGAAGTCTTAATTCCCAAGTGTTTTTTGTGTTTTAATTAAAACAAATCTTAAAGTTGATTATAACGACACCGGTTAAGATCCCACGGTTCCATCCTTCCGGCATCATTATTTTTATCGGATTCACTTAGTCCGGATGAATTTGCTAAACTCAACTGAATGAGTTCCACACTTTCATTTAGACCGTGGGAAATCCCGTTAGCAACACGTAGGTTACATCATCCGAGGTATTCCCGATCATCCAACGGGACGTTTTAATTTAGTTGTAATTGTAGTTTTGTGTTCTGTTTGTGATTAAATTTTGAGTTGTTTTATATTTTGAAATGTTGTGGCGGTGAATTTTATCTTGCAATGACTTTTAACTTAGTTTTGGTTTCAGTTTTAGGGACTATCCTAAAGGTGTGGGTTTTCATGCAACAGTTGTCTTATCATGCAAGAAAAGTAAAGTGCATTTGCAATAAAGTAAATTGCAATAAAGTAAATTGTAATGAAATAAAAGCGTACCTGGAGGGTCTTCCCGTCATCCTAGCTCGCACTTAAAACACAATTAGAATATTTAAGCAAGTTCCTAGGTAAAGCTAAGGGAAATGTTATGGTTTTCTACCAAATTCCTAATCCTATAGCTAGTCAATCTCCTATGACGTCTAGGTTCTTTGTGTTTTTGTTTGAAGACGATTTTCTTCATCAAAGAACAATTAAATCCAATTGTTCTTATAAATATCCTATCATATTGAGGAAGTGCTTAAGAAGAATCTTAAACATCTTTTCAATATTTCTAGGATTGTTTTAAGTCCAAATGAATTTAATTATATAAATGAATCAATCGTCCGAGGTTTTCAAGTTTTGTTAACTTGCTCAGTGAACTAGGACATTTGAATATCCTATGAATGAAGTAAAACTTTATTTAATGTTTTATTTAGGAGTTTTGATAACTTAAAGCTTTCAAGGGAAAATTAGTATTCAAATGATTTGATTTAAGTTAAAGGGTTTAAATTTGGAATAGTGTTCAAGTTGCTTTACATTTATTTTGAATTCTTTATGTCTTAAGTGATGTTATATTTAATTCAACTTAATTTAATTGAGTTTTAATTTAATTTAATATAGTTCAATTTGATTTGATTTGATGTTTAATTAATTTGATTTGATTTAATTTTAATTTAATTTGATTTGATTTAATTTAATTTAATTTAATTTAATTTAATTTAATTATTTAATTTAATTTAATTATTTAATTTAATTTAATTTAATTTAATTTTAATTTAATTTTAATTTAGTTTAATTTAATTTAATTTTAATTTAATTTTAATTTAGTTTAATTTAATTTAATTTTAATTTAATTTTAATTTAGTTTAATTTAATTTAATTTAATTTAATTTTAATTTACTTTATTTTTAATTTTAATTGAAATTTTAAAAGAGTTTAATAATTTAATTAAGTCTTTTAATATTTTAAATTTGAGTTATCATTTTAATTAAGAGTTAAGTATTAATGATATAATTAGTTTAGGGATTTTTAAATTAAAGAATAAATCTCTTCCTAATAAATATCCCTTATTTTAATAATTCCAATTTATTATTCTTCCAAATTTAATCCATTATTTAATTAAAGTTTAATCATTTTAAAATTGTTTAATGGGTTTCTACCCTTTAATTATTTAAATTTCAATCATCCAAATCAGATAAAGATCAAATATTTTACTTGTGAATTTTTTATTAAACCTAAAGTTTTAATTAAGGGTTAAAAGTTTAATTACCATTTTACCCTTTAAGCTTAATAATTTCATAACTTACTAAATTGAACTCAAATGAACTTGAAATTTTTATGTGACTTCACTCATATGTCAATAAAGACATGAGAGGAGAAAATGTGATTTTTCTGTATTTAATTTATTTATATAATTATTTTTGGTGGAAAATAGAGATTTTCAAGGAAAATTTGATAACATGACCAAAAGAAAGTTTCTGTCCTTAAGAAAATTAGGGGACATTCCTAATGACCAGAGAAGCACTTGGACCAATTTTGGTGATTTTTTGAATTATATTATTTTTATTATAATTATTTTAAGTTTTGGAGTGTTAATTAATTTAAAAATAAAATAAATGTTGAAAAATAGATTTTATATTTTTTAAAAATCTCTCTGATATCAAGGAAATCAGAGAATCAAATTTTGTAATTTTCTGATTTTTCTATGATTTATTATAATTATTTTAGTGAAAATGCTAGAAAATACATTTTTTTAATTTTAAAAATTACCTTAGGGCTTTAAAATTCAATATCTCACTAAATAGACCTAAGAAAAATGTGGGATTTGTTCCTAAGTGATTAAAATTCAAAATGTGATATTTTGGTGAATTTTATTATTTTTGTGATTTTTATTATTTTTTAATTATTGAAAATATTAAAATATTATTAAAAATCAACTTTTTAGAAAATTGAAATTTTAATTTTCTTAGGTTCCCCTGATATTAGAGAGGCTCCAAAACCAATTTGGTGAATTTTTGAAAAGTATTTTAAAAGTTATGAATTTTTAAAGTTTAAAATGGCTAAGTGGCTTAATCAACCCAATTAGTGAGGCTAACCAAGTCCAATTGACCTCAAACTTTTATGGTGGATTCCTCTGATCCTAAAGGTCAGTGGAGAATTGATTTCAAGTCAATTTGATGCCTGGTTAACTCTAATTAATTAAAGACCTATTTTAGGTGTTTAAGCCAATTAGGGTTGTTTTGAATGAACTAAGCCAAAATCTATTTTTCCTAGGTTTCTCTGGTCATAAGGAACATCACCAAATTTTCCTAGAATTTATTTCACAACATTCTATTTACTGGAATTAAAATACTCAAAACAGTGACACTGAACTTGAAAAATCAAGAACTCTTCATAGGGATGGCCTCGACTTTGGAAAATTCAGGGAATGTTCGCAAATTCAGTAGGCTTCAAAGCCCTATGGTCTCATGCCATGGTGAATTGTATGCATGCATGGAGAATTAAAACAATGCAGAGAGTAAATAAATTATAAAAAATAAAATATTTGATGAAATTAAGTGATTTCTTTTCCACATTATTCTCCTCTCTTCACTGAGTAAGAGGGTATTTTTATTTTATTTTTCTGATTTTTCTACACAGAGATATGAATTTTTGAAGTTTAGGGAATTAAATAAATCAAAAAAATACCCTATTTTTCTATTTATCCACGCGGCGCCAGCGCATCCTTGGCAGCTCCGAAAGACCACGCGGCACGCTCCCATTCGACGCCGCCACCTGAGTCAGCAGCCCGGGCTCCGCGGTTCTCGTACCGTCTCCTGGTCCGACGCCATCTGAGCCGTCCGCCCGCGCGTGTATTGAATGGACGACATCCGTTCATCGTCCCCAAGTGTTCTCACCCGAGAGCCGTCCACACTAAATCCCTAAGATCTCACTCGATTCTCAATGGATTTTTATGTTCTTATACTCTATGGATTCGTCTTGAAGAGACGAACACATCTATACGGTTAACATGCATTGAAACTAAGGCATTTGAAATGGAGAATCTCCAGAAGCTCGGGATGAAGAGTTAGCTCATACCTTGGCTCAGAGAAGTGTGGCTTCAATCCGAGAGTTGTTGCACCTTCGATTGGGTCCCGCAAGCTCCGGATGAAGTCTCCGGTCCAGTGAATTGTCCGGATATGATTTCGACCAAGCCCGATCACAAAGCTTGGAGGCCGGAGCAACCGGGTGGCTTCGGAGATGGGGCTTTTGATGGTGGACACCTTCCCTCGGTCCGGTGAAGGTGTAGAGCCAATCAATTTGGGAATTGGCTCACCGTGGAGAAGTGTCCTGGTTTTGGGTGGAATTTCAACTCTCAAATCGAGCTTACGGAGGAGAAATGGCAGGGGGATTTCACCTGGGGATCAAGTGCTCTAAGGATGGAGAAGGGTCCGGAACAATTTTGGCGAAGTTTTGGCAAGGTTTGTGCTTCTCTTCCTCTCATGGCCGAGAGGGGTGGAGTTTAAATAGAGCTGGTCGGGGCCTCCTGGGGAATTAGGGCTTGGGATCAGCTGCTCTGGTGAGGAGAAGATCAGCCATGGTAGCCACTGGGGATGGGGCAGCTCAGCAAGTGAGAATTTCAATGTTGGCTCACATGTGAGCTCTCGGCCATGGTGTTTTCCGGCGATCCAGGCGGCTGGCCGGCAGGCATGGGTCACCATCTTGACCAGGGAGGTCAGGGCTTGGCAATGGTGAAGTCAATCGGGCTTGGACATGTGTAAAGTGTTTGAATTAAAATGGAATGGGGAAGGGGTCATTTTGGCTTGAAATTGGTCAACCCATTGGTTTGGGTTGGGTTCACCTCCTCATGGCTGGTCTTGGGCCGAGAAAATCAGTTAGAGCTAGCTGGTCAAGAGGTGGTGATGTCCTTATCCAAGAATATTTGGATTAAATCTTGGTTAAGGGGAGACATGCTTAAGGCTAATGACTTTTAGGAGATGGTTAAAGGACCTCCTCCTTTTGCCATTAATGGCATGGTCACATGCCAAACTTTCATGGCTTCATATGGCTTGTGAATGGCTCATCCTTGGCTCCCTTTGGCTTGGGAAAAGGTTGGGTCAATTTCATGAAAATGGATTTAAGGAAAATTTTGGTATTTAGGGGTGATTTGGCATGAGGCTTGATTTGGAATTATTTGATGATGAATTTAGGACTTAGGTAATGGATTTAATTAAATGGATGACAAATGGAGGTGTCATGTGGGCTTTGGAGGAATTTTGGGCTTTTTGAAAGGGTTTTAGATGGGCTTTTAAGATGGATTAGGAAAGTGGGCTTTTGAATTTTAAAATGGATTCATGGATGGAAATTTTGTAAAGAGGTTGGGCCAAATAATTGTTGGGTTTAGCTCATGGATGTGTCATGAGTGACTTGAAGCAAATTTGGGGTAGTTTGGGCTTGAATTGGGTTGGATTTGAATTCTTTTGGTGAATGGGCCAATATAGGTCCAAGTGGGCCAAGTTGGGCCAATGTTGAGCTAGGGTTGAAATTGATGTAAAATTAATGTTGAGAAATGTTTATGGGAGTGTTTCAAAGGAGTTTTGACTTTGGTTGGGTTTTGATTTTGGGGTTTGGGTTCATTTGGGTTAGGTTTGGGTTTAGGTCAAAAATGGGCCTTTTAGCTTTGGGTTGAATTTGAGTGGGGTTTGGGTTCAAATTTTGGGAAAATCATGCTAGGGTTTTGTTTGTGGGGATGCTAAGGAAGATTTAGAAAAGATTTGGGGTTAGTTGGAGTTGAATTGGGTGAGTTTGGGTTAGGTTTGGGTCATGGGTCCAAATTGGGCTTTAAGGCCAAAAGTGAGATTGGATCCAAATGTCAATCCAATTGGACTTGGATTTGGTCTAGATTGGTGTTGGGAATGTTGAATTGAAGTTTAGAATTGAATTGGACCAAAATTGGGGTCAATTGGGTTTGACATTGGGTTCACTTTGGGTTAAAATGGGTCAATTTGGGGGTTTTGACAAAAGTAGGGTAAATTGACAAAATTGGCCCATGGTGTAGTTGGACAAAATGAAATTGGGAATATTTAGGATTTTTTGGAATTTTTTGGGAATTTTCTGAATTTTTGGATTTTTAGGCCAAGAAGGGTATTTTGGGTATTTGGAGGGTATTGGGAGGTATTTTTGGAATCTTTGGTATTTTTGGGTATGGATGATCAATTTGAGTGATGTGGGAATGCTTGGGGTTAATTTTGAGGAATTTTGGGTAATTTGGAAATTTTTGAGTGTTGACCTCATTTTTGATGAGGTCTTCCCTTCTTCTTTTTAGTGCTTAGGATCTAGCCTTAGGCTTTTCCTTTGACTATCTTAGAGGACTAGAATTGGGACCCACATTTTAGAAATCTAAACCACTTCTAAACTCCCTGCAAACTCCACAAACTTGACTATAGACCCCTAATCACCTAGAGGGTTGAAATCAAATGTAGAAGTTTAAAGGATGAGTTCCTATAGGACTCTTTGGCCTTAGGATCGCCTCCAGGTGGCTCTGGTCGCAGTGAAGGGGCTGACTTACACATACACTTACATACACACTACACTTACACACTACATTTCCACACACTTCCTAAAACCACACCCATACCCAACTTAACCTCCCGACTCATGTAGGTGATTCGCATGGATGGTCCTTAACCCCTAAGCCCTCGGCTAAGAGGTTAGGAACAACATAGTGAATGCCTCAAATGAGTCCTTTCATGGCTCATATGGGCTTGAAATGGCTTCATGGCTCAACTAAAATGATTTCTTTCCACCTAGATTCACCCAATCTTTAATTTCCCAAATTTTCAATTTTTGACCCCGGGACCCTACACCTACTAAACCTACCCAAAACCCTTGAAATTACCCAAATTTTTGCAAAATTTCCAAATTACCCAAAATTTTCCAAAATCACTCTCAAACATCTCCACATCACTCAAATTGATCATCCATACCCAAAAATACCAAAAATTCCAAAAATACCTCCCAATACCCTCCAAATACCCAAAATACCCTTCTTGGCCTAAAAATCCAAAAATTCAGAAAATTCCCAGAAAATTCCAGAAAATCCCAAATATTCCCAATTTCATTTTGTCCAACTACACCATGGGCCAATTTTGTCAATTTACCCTACTTTTGTCAAAACCCCCAATTTCACCCATTTTAACTCGAAAGTGAACCCAATGTCAAACCAAACCTATCCAATTGACCCAAATTCTGGTCCAATTCAATTCTAAACTTCAATTCAACATTCCAAATACCAATCTAGACCAAATCCAAGTCCAATTTGATTGACATTTGGATCCAATCTCACTTTTGGCCTTAAAGCCCAATTTGGACCCATGACCCAAACTTAACCCAAACTCACCCAATTCAACTCCAATTAACCTCAAATCTTTTCTAAATCTTCCTTAACATTCCCACAAACAAAACCCTAACATGATTTGCCCAAAATTTGAACCCAAACCCCACTCAAACTCAACCCGAGGTTAAAAGGCCCATTTTTGACCTAAACCCAAACCTAACCCAAATTCAACCCAATTCAAATCCAAATCACCCCCAATTTGTTTCAAATCACTCATGACACATCCATGAGCTAAACCCAACAATTATTTGGCCCAACCTCTTTACAAAATTCCCATCCATAAATTCATTTTTAAACTTAAGGGCCCATTCCTTAAACCATTTTAAAAGCCCACTTCCACCAAATCCAAAACCCCAAAAATTCTTCCAAAGCCCATATGACATTTCCCCTCATCATACTTTCAATTAAAATCATCCCTAAGTCCTAAACCAATGATCAAATATTTCTAAATGAAGCTTCATCCAAATTTCCACCAAATTATCCAAAATCCTTAAAATCCTTTTTTATGAAATTGACCAAACTTTTTGCCAAGCGAAGGTGAGCCATGAAGCCATGCATGAGCCACATGTGAGCCATGAGAGCTTTGGACACTCCACCATGCCATATTGGGTAAGAAGAGGGGGGCTTTCCTTAATCCCTAAAGCTCATTAGCCTTAATCATGTTTCACCTAAACTTAAATTTAATCCAAATATATTTGGATGGAGACTTCTCCATGCCAAACCAGTGATCCCTTTGATCCCCACGACATCCAAAGCCACCTTGAAGGGTGCACCAAGCCCAAATGGGTGGATTAACCCATTTAGACTCAAAACTAGCCATGCCCCATTCTACTTTGGATCAAAGCCTTTACACATGTCCATGGCCAATTGATTGCACAAACCTCCAGCCCTGACCCACCTGACCAAGATGGTGACCATTGCCTGGCCGGCCGGCCACCAGGCCGCCGAAAAACACCATGGCCGAAAGCTCACATGTGAGCCAACATTGAAATTCTTACTTGCTGAGCTGCCCCATGCCTAGTGGTCACCATGGCTGATCTTCTCCTCACCAGAGCAACTGATACCAAGCCCTAACTCCCCCAGGAGGCCCCCAGCCCGGCTCTATTTAAACTCCACCCCTCTCGGCCATGAGAGGAAGAGAAGCATAAACCTTGCCAAAACTCGCCAAAATTGTTCCGGACCCTCCTCCACCCTTAGAGCACTTGATCCCCAGGTGAAATCCCCCTGCCATTTCTCCTCCGTAAGCTCGATTTCGGAGTTGAAATTCCACCCAAAACCGGGACACTTCTCCACGGTGAGCCAATTCCCAAATTGATTGGCTCTACACCTTCACCGGACCAAGGGAAGGTGTCCACCATCAAAAGCCCCATCTCCGAGGCCACCCGGTTGCTCCAGCCTCCAAGCTTTGTGATCGGGCTTGGTTGAAATCATATCCGGACGATTCACCGGACCGGAGACTTCATCCGGAGCTTCGCGGGACCCAATCGAAGGTGCAACGGCTCTCGGATTGAAACCACACTTCTCCGAGCCAAGGTATGAGCTAACTCTTCATCCCGAGCTTCGGAGATCCTCCATTTCAAATGCTTTAGTTTCAATGCATGTTAACCGTATAGATGTGTTCGTCTCTTCAAGACGAATCCATAGAAGTATAAGAACATAAAAATCCATCGAGAATCGAGTGAGATCTTAGGGATTTAGTGTGGACGGCTCTCGGGTGAGAACACTTGGGGACGATGAACGGATGCCGTCCATTCAATACACGCGCGGACGGACGGCTCGGATGACGTCGGACCGAGGAGACCGTACGAGAACCGCGGGGCCCGGCTGCCGACTCGGAGTGGCGGCGTCGAATGGGAGCGCGCCGCGTGGTCTTTCGGAGCTGCCGAGGATGCGGCGGCGCCGCGTGGATAAATAGAAAAATAGGGTATTTTCCGATTTATTTAATTCCCTAAACTTCAAAAATTCATATCTCCGTGTAGAAAAATCGAGAAAAATAAAATAAAAATACCCTCTTGCTCGGTGAAGAGAGGAGAATAATGTGGAAAAGAAATCACTTAATTTCATCAAATATTTTATTTTTTATAATTTATTTACTCTCTGCATTGTTTTAATTCTCCATGCATGCATACAATTCACCATGGCATGAGACCATAGGGCTTTTGAAGCCTCGAATTTGGGAACATTCCCCGAATTTTCCAAAGTCGAGGCCATCCTATGAAGAGTTCTTGATTTTTCAAGTTCGGAGTCACTGTTTTGAGTATTTTAATTCCAGTAAATAGCATGTTGTGAAATAAATTCTAGGAAAATTTGGTGATGTTCCTTATGACCAGAGAAACCTAGGAAAAATAGATTTTGGCTTAGTTCATTCAAAACAACCCTAATTGGCTTAAACACCTAAAATAGGTCTTTAATTAATTAGAGTTAACCAGGCATCAAATTGACTTGAAATCAATTCTCCACTGACCTTTAGGATCAGAGGAATCCACCATAAAAATTTGAGGTCAATTGGACTTGGTTAGCCTCACTAATTGGGTTGATTAAGCCACTTAGCCATTTTAAACTTTAAAAATTCATAACTTTTAAAATACTTTTCAAAAATTCACCAAATTGGTTTTGGAGCCTCTCTGATATCAGGGGAACCTAAGAAAATTAAAATTTCAATTTTCTAAAAAAGTTGATTTTTAATAATATTTTAATATTTTTAATAATTAAAAAATAATAAAAATCACAAAAATAATAAAATTCACCAAAATGTCACATTTGAATTTTAATCACACAGGAACAAATCCCATATTTTTCCTAGGTTTATTTAGTGAGATATTAAATTTTAAAGCTTTAAGGTAATTTTAAAATTAAAAAATGTATTTTCTAGCATTTTCACTAAAATAATTATAATAAATTATAGAAAAAATCAGAAAATTGCAAAATTTGATTCTCTGGTTTTCTTGATATCAGAGAGATCTTTGAAAAATATAAAATCCATTTTTCAACATTTATTTTATTTTTAAATTAATTAACACTCCAAAACTTAAAATAATTATAATAAAAATAATATATTTC
Source organism: Papilionanthe hookeriana x Papilionanthe teres (assembly GCA_022702705.1). Taxonomy (NCBI): domain Eukaryota; kingdom Viridiplantae; phylum Streptophyta; class Magnoliopsida; order Asparagales; family Orchidaceae; genus Papilionanthe; species Papilionanthe hookeriana x Papilionanthe teres. The sequence continues at coordinate 122,680,145 of CM040421.1, read as the reverse complement.
AAAAAATCACCAAAATTGGTCCAAGTGATTCTCTAGTCATTAGGAATGTCCCCTAATTTTCTTAAGGACAGAAACTTTCCCTTGGTCATGTTATTAAATTTTCCTTGAAAATCTCTATTTTTTACCAAAAATAATTATATAAATAAATTAAATACAGAAAAATCACATTTTCTCCTCTCATGTCTTTATTGACATATGAGTGGAGTCACATAAAAATTTCAAGTTCATTTGAGTTCAATTTAGTGAGTTATGAAATTATTAAGCTTAAGGGGTAAAATGGTAATTAAACTTTTAACCCTTAATTAAAACTTTAGGTTTAATAAAAGAAAATCAACAAGTAAAATATTTGATCTTAATCTGATTTGGATGATTGAAATTTAAATAATTAAATTGTAGAAACTCATTAAACAATTTTTAAAATGATTAAACTTCAATTAAATAATAGATTAAATTTGGAAGAATAATAAAATTGGAATCATTAAAATAAGGGATATTTATTAGGAAGAGATTTATTCTTTAATTTAAAAAATCCCTAAACTAATTATATCATTAACACTTAACTCTTAATTAAAATGATAACTCAAATTTAAAATATTAAAAGACTTAATTAAATCATTAAACTCTTTTAAAATTTCAATTAAAATTATAAATTAAATTAAATTAAAATTAAATTAAATAAAATTAAAATTATAAATTAAATTAAATTAAAATTAAATTAAATAAAATTAAATTAAATTAAACTAAATTAAAATTAAATTAAATAAAATTAAATTAAATTAAATTAAATAAAATTAAATTAAATTAAATTAAATTAAATAATTAAATTAAATAATTAAATTAAATTAAATTAAATTAAATAATTAAATTAAATTAAATTAAACAATTAAATTAAATTAAATTAAATTAAATTAAATTAAATTAAATAATTAAATTAAATTAAATCAAATCAAATTAATTAAAAATTAAATCAAATTAAATTAAATTAAATTAAATTAAAACTCGATTAAATTAAATTGAATTAAATATAACATCACCTAAGACATAAAAGAAATTAAATATAAAGCAACTTGAACACTTATTCCAAATTTTAACCCTTTAACTTAAATCGAATCATTTGAATACTAATTTACCCTTGAAAGCTTTGATTATTATAACTCCTAAATGAAACATTAAATGAAGAGCTACTTCACTCATAAGATATTCGAATGTCTTAATTCACTTGAGCAAGTTAACAAAACTTGAAAACCTCGGACGATTGATTCATTTATATAATTAAATTCATTTGTACTTAAAACAATCCTAGAAATATTGAAAAGATGTTTAAGATTCTTCTTAAGCACTTCCTCGATATGATAGGATATTTATAAGAACAATTGGATTTAATTGTTCTTTGATGAAGAAAATCGTCCTCGAAACAAAAACACAAAGAACCTAGACGTCATAGGAGATGACTAGCTATAGGATTAGGAATTTGGTAGAAAACCATAACCTTTCCCTTAGCTTTACACAGGAACTTGCTTAAATATTCTAATAGTGTTTTAAGTGCGGCTTGGGATGACGGGAAGACCCTCCGGGTACGCTTTTATTTTATTGCGATTTATTTTATTGTAATTTACTTTATTGCGATTTATTTTATTGCGATTTATTTTATTGCAATTTACTTTATTGCAATTTACTTTCTTGCGATTTACTTTATTGAAAATGCACTTTACTTTTCTTGCATGATAAAACAAGCATTGCATGAAAACCCACACCTTTAGGATAGTCCCTAAAAGCTGAAACCAAAACTAAGTTAAAAGTCATTGCGAGATAAAATTCACCGCCACAACATTTCGAAATATAAAACAACTCAAAATTTAATCACAAACGGAACACAAAACTACAATTACAACTAAATTAAAACGTCCTGTTGGATGATCGGGAATACCTCGGATGATGTAACCTACGTGTTGCTTAACGGGATTTCCACGGTCTAAATGAAAGTGTGGAACTCATTCGAGTTGAGTTTAGCAAATTCATCTGGACTAAGTGAATCCGATAAAAATAATGATGCGGAAGGATGGAGCCAGTGGGATCTTAACCGGTGTCGTTATAATCAACTTTAAGATTTGTTTTAATTAAAAATACAAAAACACTTGGAAATTAAGACTTCTCTAAACCAAAACACTTTTCTCATCCCACGATTTATGACTTCTAAAACTAAACCTCCGCGACGACAAGGAGCTCGGAGCATGGTGGGCGGCACGACCATCGTCATCAGCAAAACCTGAGGCTACTTCAACAAAACCTTCTTAGAATTAAACAACAAAGCCATAGGACTTCGAGGTAGCTTGCTGTCGGCACTATTTTTAGGTTGTGTTGTATTTTAAAAGGGGGTCGCCTAACAGAAGTTGTTGGCGAATTTAAATTTTAAATTTAAATATATATATAATTTAGAAAGTAGTATTTGATTTTGAAAAAAATTTTAAATTTGAGATTGAACCGATCTCACATCCCAAATAGTTTATATAAACGAGCATCACACCATAAACCGTGTATCTATCCCTAAAGATAGACACCTGCTCGCTGACGGTGGAGCTCGATCAAATAAACTAGGAGTTTTGTGACATCCGTTTGGTCCGCGAACCAATTTTATAAGCCGACAAATTCCCTGCTTAATATGAAAGTATTAAACGGGGTTTATATTACTCGGGTTCTTTAAAATTCCCTATAAGGGCAAGCCCCTATAGTTAATTACATCTTAAGTGACGGGAATCACCTAAGAAAACTCTCGATAATAACCGATAATTCTGCTCTCAAGAATTTCAAAGTTTAAAGTTTTCAAAGATTGAATTTTGGAATTTCGATAGGGAATGGATCAAACTTGGAACATTTTGTTTTGTGAATCCAAAGGAAGAAAGGTAGGAGAAATCACCGATTCGAAGTGAACTTCGGTAATTTCCCGACTATCCTATCGTTTGGCTCGAGTTTAGGAAAGTCCTAATGTTTATTTAGTATTTCGATCTTGCCAATTTTAATTAATTAGGGCTTATATTTGTATGATAAAATCAAACAAATAGCTCTAGAAGATGTGAGGGTTTATTGTCGTATCGGACGACTACCTTGGAATCCTAAGATCGGTTAGGGCTTAATTTGCAATGCAAATGCTAAAGAAGAGTTGAGGATTTATGTTGCACTTAGGCAAGCTACCTCGAAGTCCTATGGCTTTGTTGTTTAATTCTAAGAAGGTTTCTGTGAAGTAGGTTCGAGTTTTGCTGACGACGATGGCCGTCGTCGCCCACTCATGCTCCAAGCTCCTTGTTGTTGCGAGGTTTAGTTTTAGAAATCATAAATCGGGGATGAGAAAAGTGTTTTGGTTTAGAGAAGATCTTAATTTCCAAGTGTTTTTGTATTTTGATTAAAACAAATCTTAAAGTTGATTATAACGACACCGGTTAAGATCCCACGGTTCCATCCTTCCGGCATCATTATTTTTATCGGATTCACTTAGTCCAGATGAATTTGCTAAACTCAACTGAATGAGTTCCACACTTTCATTTAGACCGTGGGAAATCCCGTTAGCAACACGTAGGTTACATCATCCGAGGTATTCCCGATCATCCAACAGGACGTTTTAATTTAGTTGCGATTGTAGTTTTGTGTTACGTTTGTGATTAAATTTTGAGTTATTTTATATTTTGAAATGTTGTGGCGGTGAATTTTATCTTGCAATGACTTTTAACTTAGTTTTGGTTTCAGTTTTAGGGACTATCCTAAAGGTGTGGGTTTTCATGCAACAGTTGTTTTATCATGCAAGAAAAATAAATGCATTTGCAATAAAGTAAGTTGCAAGAAGGTAAATTGCGAGAAAGTAAATTGCAAGAGAGTGAATTGCAATAAAATAACAGCGTACTCGGAGGGTCTTCCCGTCATCCCAACCTGCACTTAAAACACGATTAGAATATTTAAGCAAGTTCCTAGGTAAAGCTAAGGGAAAGGTTATGGTTTTCTACCGAATTCTAATCATATAGCTAGTCATCTCCTATGACGTCTAAGTTCTTTGTGTTTTTGTTTGAAGACGATTTTCTTCATCAAAGAACAATTAAATCCAATTGTTCTTATAAATATCCTATCATATTGAGGAAGTGCTTAAGAAGAATCTTAAACATCTTTTCAATATTTCTAGGATTGTTTTAAGTCCAAATGAATTTAATTATATAAATGAATCAATCGTCCAAGGTTTTCAAGTTTTGTTAACTTGCCAGGTGAATTAAGACATTTGAATATCCTATGAGTGAAGTAGCACTTCATTTAATGTTTCATTTAGGAGTTATAATAATCGAAAGCTTTCAAGGGTAAATTAGTATTCAAATGATTTGATTTAAGTTAAAGGGTTTAAATTTGGAATAGCGTTCAAGTTATTTTAGATTTATTTTGAATTCTTTATGTCTTAAGTGATGTTATATTTAATTCAACTTAATTTAATTGAGTTTTAATTTAATTTAATTTAATTTAATTTGATTTGATGTTTAATTAATTTGATTTGATTTAATTTAATTTAATTTAATTTAATTTAATTATTTAATTTAATTTAATTTAATTATTTAATTTAATTTAATTTAATTTTATTTAATTTAATTTTAATTTAGTTTAATTTAATTTAATTTTATTTAATTTAATTTTAATTTAATTTAATTTATAATTTTAATTGAAATTTTAAAAGAGTTTAATGATTTAATTAAGTCTTTTAATATTTTAAATTTGAGTTATCATTTTAATTAAGAGTTAAGTGTTAATGATATAATTAGTTTAGGGATTTTTAAATTAAAGAATAAATGTCTTCCTAATAAATATCCCTTATTTTAATAATTCCAATTTATTATTCCTCCAAATTTAATCTATTATTTAATTAAAGTTTAATCATTTTAAAATTATTTAATGGGTTTCTACCCTTTAATTCTTTAAATTTCAATCATCCAAATCAGATTAAGATCAAAAATTTTACTTGTTGATTTTTTATTAAACCTAAAGTTTTAATTAAGGGTTAAAAGTTTAATTACCATTTTACCCCTTAAGCTTAATAATTTCATAACTCACTAAATTGAACTCAAATGAACTTGAAATTTTTATGTGACTTCACTCATATGTCAATAAAGACATGAGAGGAGAAAATGTGATTTTTCTGTATTTAATTTATTTATATAATTATTTTTGGTGGAAAATAGAGATTTTCAAGGAAAATTTGATAACATGACCAAAGGAAAGTTTCTGTCCTTAAGAAAATTAGGGGACATTCCTAATGACCAGGGAAGCACTTGGACCAATTTTGGTGATTTTTTGAATTATATTATTTTTATTATAATTATTTTAAGTTTTGGAGTGTTAATTAATTTAAAAATAAAATAAATGTTGAAAAATGGATTTTATATATTTTTTAAAAATCTCTCTGATATCAAGGAAACCAGAGAAGCAAATTTTGCAATTTTCTGATTTTTCTATGATTTATTATAATTATTTTAGTGAAAATGCTAGAAAATACATTTTTTAATTTTAAAATTACCTTAAAGCTTTAAAATTTAATATCTCACTAAATAAACCTAGGAAAAATATGGGATTTGTTCCTGTGTGATTAAAATTCAAATGTGACATTTTGGTGAATTTTATTATTTTTGTGATTTTTATTATTTTTTAATTATTAAAAATATTAAAATATTATTAAAAATCAACTTTTTTAGAAAATTGAAATTTTAATTTTCTTAGGTTCCCTAATATCGAGAGGCTCCAAAACCAATTTGGTGAATTTTTGAAAAGTATTTTAAAAGTTATGAATTTTTAAAGTTTAAAATGGCTAAGTGGCTTAATCAACCCAATTAGTGAGGCTAACCAAGTCCAATTGACCTCAAATTTTTATGGTGGATTCCTCTGATCCTAAAGGTCAGTGGAGAATTGATTTCAAGTCAATTTGATGCCCAGTTAACTCTAATTAATTAAAGACCTATTTTGGGTGTTTAAGCCGATTAGGGTTGTTTTGAATGAACTAAGCCAAAATCTATTTTTCCTAGGGTTCTCTGGTCATAAGGAACATCACCAAATTTTCCTAGAATTTATTTCACAACATGCTATTTACTGGAATTAAAATACTCAAAACGGTGACCTGAACTTGAAAAATCAAGAACTCTTCATAGGGATGGCCTCGACTTTGGAAAATTCAGGGAATGTTCCCAAATTCAGAGGCTTCAAAAGCCCTATGGTCTCATGCCATGGTGAATTGTATGCATGCATGGAGAATTAAAACAATGCAGAGAGTAAATAAATTATAAAAAATAAAATATTTGATGAAATTAAGTGATTTCTTTTCCACATTATTCTCCTCTCTTCACTGAGCGAGAGGGTATTTTTATTTTATTTTTCTGATTTTTCTACACAGAGATATGAATTTTGAAGTTTAGGGAATTAAATAAATCAAAAAAATCCCTAATTTTCTATTTATCCACGCGGTGCCAACTCATCCTCGGCATCTCCGAAACGCCGCGTGTCGCGCTCCCATTCGACGCCGCCACCTGAGTCAGCAGCCCGGGCCCCGCGATTCTCGTACCGTCTCCTGGTCCGACGCCATCTGAGCCGTCCGTCCGCGCGTGTATTGAATGGACGGCATCCGTTCATCGTCCCCAAGTGTTCTCACCCGAGAGCCGTCCACACTAAATCCCTAAGATCTCGCTCGATTCTCAATGGATTTTTACGTTCTTATACTCTATGGATTCGTCTTCGAAGAGACGAACACATCTATACGGTTAACATGCATTGAAACTAAAGCATTTGAAAAGGAGAATCTCCGAAGCTCGGGATGAAGAGTTAGCTCATACCTTGGCTCGGAGAAGTGTGGCTTCAATCCGAGAGCTGTTGCACCTTCGATTGGGTCCCAGCAAGCTCCGCGATGAAGTCTCCCGGTCCGGTGAATTGTACTGGATATGATTTCGACCAAGCCCGATCACAAAGCTTGGAGGCTGGAGCAAGCCGGGTGGCTCGGAGATGGGGCTTTTGATGGTGGACACCTTCCCTTGGTCCAGTGAAGGTGTAGAGCCAATCAATTTGGGAATTGGCTCACCGTGGAGAAGTGTCCTGGTTTTGGGTGGAATTTCGACTACGAAATCGAGCTTACGAGAGGAGAAATGACAGGGGGATTTCACCTGGGGATCAAGTGCTCTAAGGGTGGAGGAGGGTCCGGAACAATTTTGGCGAGTTTTGGCAAGGTTTATGCTTCTCTCCCTTCATGGCCGAGAGGGGTGGAGTTTAAATAGAGCTGGTTGGGGGCCTCCTGGGGGAGTTAGGGCTTGGGATCGAGTGCTGCCTGGTGAGGAGAAGAACAGACCATGGTGACCACTAGGCATGGGGCGGCTCGGCAAGTGAGAATTTCAATGTTGGCTCACATGTGAGCTCTCGGCCATGGTGTTTTCCGGCGGCACTAGTGGTCGGCCGGCCAGCAATGGTCACCATCTTGGTCAGGTGGGTCGAGTCGGGGTTTAGTGTGGCGATTGGCAAATGCCATGTGTAAAGTGGTTGAATCAAAGTAGAATGGGGCATGGCTAGTTTTGAGTCTAAATGGGTCAATCCACCCATTTGGGCTTGGTGCACCCTTCAAGGTGGCTTTGGATGCTGTGGGGGATCAAAGGGATCGACTGGTTTGGCATGGAGAAGTCTCCATCCAAATATATTTGGATTAAATTTAAGTTTAGGTGAAACATGATTAAGGCTAATGAGCTTTAGGGATTAAGGAAAGCCCCCCTCTTCTTACCCAATATGGCATGGTGGAGTGTCCAAAGCTCTCATGGCTCACATGTGGCTCATGCATGGCTTCATGGCTCACCTTTGGCTTGGCAAAAAGTTTGGTCGATTTCATAAAAAAGGATTTTAAGGATTTTGGATAATTTGGTGGAAATTTGGATGAAGCTTCATTTAGAAATATTTGATCATTGGTTTAGGACTTAGGGATGATTTTAATTGAAAGTATGATGAGGGGAAATGTCATATGGGCTTTGGAAGAATTTTTGGGGTTTTGGATTTGGTGGAAGTGGGCTTTTAAAATGGTTTAAGGAATGGGCCCTTAAGTTTAAAAATGAATTTATGGATGGGAATTTTGTAAAGAGGTTGGGCCAAATAATTATTGGGTTTAGCTCATGGATGTGTCATGAGTGATTTGAAACAAATTGGGGGTGATTTGGATTTGAATTGGGTTGAATTTGGGTTAGGTTTGGGTTTAGGTCAAAAATGGGCCTTTTAACCTTGGGTTGAGTTTGAGTGGGGTTTGGGTTCAAATTTTGGGCAAATCATGTTAGGGTTTTGTTTGTGGGAATGTTAAGGAAGATTTAGAAAAGATTTGAGGTTAATTGGAGTTGAATTGGGTGAGTTTGGGTTAAGTTTGGGTCATGGGTCCAAATTGGGCTTTAAGGCCAAAAGTGAGATTGGATCCAAATGTCAATCAAATTGGACTTGGATTTGGTCTAGATTGGTATTGGGAATGTTGAATTGAAGTTTAGAATTGAATTGGACCAGAATTTGGGTCAATTGGATAGGTTTGGTTTGACATTGGGTTCACTTTGGGTTAAAATGGGTGAAATTGGGGGTTTTGACAAAAGTAAGGTAAATTGACAAAATTGGCCCATGGTGTAGTTGGACAAAATGAAATTGGGAATATTTAGGATTTTCTGGAATTTTCTGGGAATTTTCTGAATTTTTGGATTTTTAGGCCAAGAAGGGTATTTTGGGTATTTGGAGGGTATTGGGAGGTATTTTTGGAATCTTTGGTATTTTTGGGTATGGATGATCAATTTGAGTGATGTGGAGATGTTTGGGATTGATTTTGGAAAATTTTGGGTAATTTGGAAATTTTGCAAAAATTTGGGTAATTTCAAGGGTTTTGGGTAGGTTTAGTAGGTGTAGGGTCCCGGGGGTCAAAAATTGAAAATTTGGGAAATTGAAGATTGGGTGAATCTAGGTGGAAAGAAATCATTTTGGTTGAGCCATGAAGCCATTTCAAGCCCATATGAGCCATGAAAGGACTCATTTGAGGCATTCACTTATGTTGTTCCTAACCCTCTTAGCGAGGGCTTAGGGGTTAAGGACCATCCATGTGAATCACCTACATGAGTCGGGAGGTTAAGTTGGGTATGGGTGTGGTTTTAGGAAGTGTGTGGAAATGTAGTGTGTAAGTGTAGTGTAAGTCGGCCCCTTCACTGGACCGAGCCACCCGAGGCGGTCCTAAGGCCAAAGAATCCTATAGGAACTCATCCTTTAAACTTCCACATTTGATTTCAACCCTCTAGGTGATTAGGGGTCTATAGTCAAGTTTGTGGAGTTTGCAGGGAGTTTAAAAGTGGTTTAAATTTCTAAAAGGTGGGTCCCAATTCTAGTCCTCTAAGATAGTCAAAGAAAAAGCCTAAGGCTAGATCCTAAGCACTAAAAAGAAGAAGGGAAGACCTCATCAAAAATGAGGTCAACACTTGCCTAGTGCAACATAAATCCTCAACTCTTCGTTAGGCACTTGCATTGCAAATTAAACCCTAACCGGTCTTAGGATTCCGAGGTAGTCGTCCGATACGACATAAACCCTCACATCTTCTAGGCTATTTGTTTGATTTTATCCTACAAATATAAGCCCTAATTAATTAAAATTGGCAAGATCAAAACATTTAAATAAGTATTAGGACTTTCCTAAACTCGAGCCAAACAATAGGATAGTCGGGAAGTTACCGAAGTTCACTTCGAATCCGTAATTTCTCCTACTTTTCTTCCTTTGGATTCATAAAACAAAATGTTCCAAACTTGATCCATTCCCTATTGAAATTCCAAAATTCAATCCTTGAAAACTTAAACTTTGAAATTCTTGAGAGCGAGAATTATTGATTATTATCGAGAGTTTTCTTAGGTGATTCCCATCACTTAAGATGTAATTAACAATAGGGGCTTGCCCTTATAGGGAATTTTAAAGAACCCAGGTAATATAAACCCTGTTTGATACTTTCATATTAAGCAGGGGAATTTGTCGGCTTATAAAATTGGTTCGCAGACCAAACGGATGTCACAAAACTTCTAGTTTATTTGATCGAGCCCCACTATCAAGAAGTGTGTCTATCCTTAGGGATAGATACACTGTTTGTGGTGCGGTGCTCGTTTATATAAACTATTTGTGATGTGAGATCGGTTTAATCTCATATTTAAAATTATTTTCAAAATCAAATACTACTTTCTAAATTATATATATATATTTAAATTAAATTTAAAATTTAAATTCGCCGACAACTTCTGTTAGGCGACCCCTTTTCAAAATATCACACAACCTAAAAATAGTGCCGACAACTTCTGGCGACTCCGCTGGGGAAAATTCCTCTCTCCATTATAATCAGATAATTCTGCTTTCAAAAATTGGTAGTGCATCCATGTCCTTAGTGGATCAAACTACCCTTCTTTCCGTTGGAATACTATGTTCATTTCTATCTTGAATGAGTATAGCCAACATTCTCTCGGATTTAGGAGCCATTGTTTAGACACCCCTAAACGAGAGAGGTTCCGAGATCCTTTTACCTCATTTCGAGGTGGGGTGGACCCCGATAGGTGTTAGTTTAGGAGTGATCCTTCGAGTCGGGAAGTCTTGCTTAAGACTTTCTTTTCCTTTCTGAATCGGATTCCTTACCTTCTCTACACCTTTGAACATTCCGTTCTAAATAAACAAACCCTCTAATAAGTGATTCTTTTAACAAATGATTCTTTCTTATAAATACGTGAACAAAAATGAGTTCGGACTCTTTTCATTTCCTTTCTTTTCGTCCTAAAGAAAAGAAGCATAACTTGGGACTGACAACCAGAATCTACCTTGCAGAAATGGAAGCCCCGAAACTGATTTTCTCCTTCACCAACGGATCGGACTTCGCCGTCCATAAGGATGAGCTGCCCGACAATGGGGTCATCCGATTTGGACGAGGATTTGAAGACTACGAACGTCGAGGTCACCGACGTCTCCCTCTTTGCACCGACGAACAAGGTATGCGAAGCCGAGGAGCCACCGCTCGAGTTCGACCTTAGGTCGACCCAAGAGTTTCCTCCCCGCAAAGGGTCCCGACTAGAAGGAGTACTCGCCGTCCGCGGGAGGAGCTGTTCTTACTACCCCCATCTGGTCTAGTTGTTTACGCACCTACCCCGACTTCGCCGAATCGAAGGGAAAAGAAATCCGGAACTATGGTAAACTCGTTACCGTGGAGGGTACGGATCTTCTGTAAGACCTTCATGTCTTCGAAATCGGGTCCGGTTCGAAGATTCCGTCGCCGACAAAGACCCGAAGAAGAAATAGAAATAGAAGGATCGCCGGGGAAGCCGGAGCTGCCGAGATTGCCTTCTGGAGGAAATTCCGGAGTTGCCGGAATATACACTGTTACCGGAATATACACCATTGCTCGACTACATACCACTTTTGGGAGGAAGCGGGTTCCATCCCCTCTCCGCCGCGGAGGATGAGGAGAATGTTCGAAAGATTGCTGCCACATTACCACGGCCCGCATACTACAACGATAGCCGCAAGAAAAGAACTAGAACTACGCCGTTTGCTCGACTTCGAACTTTGGTAGAAAAGCTAGCAAAGAAGGAAAAGCCGCCCGTGTCGGAAATTCTACGAAGGATAGGGTGGGTGCCGGTCGAATCCGAGTCTTGGGCCCCGAGTAGAACCCGCCGTCATGATAGAAAAGCCAAGCAAGAGAATGAAGGCTAGCCCGCCTCGTCGTAGTATCGGGATTACGGATTAGGGAGGATACCACCTTCCGAGCATTTGGCCGACGGACCATGCGGTCCTAGACCTTCTGTCTGCTAGAAGGATGGTGTGGCGTCCCACTACGGGGCGATTGAGACCGAAACGAGCGGCCGAGAGAGAAAGTCTCGCCGGGAGGCTGGAATGCGAAGAAAGTGCTACTTGCGATGAAGGGGACTCGTGAAAAAAGGACCGGCAACCATCGCATGACAACCACGAAGATACACGAAAGCTCCGCTAGAAGATGCCATGGAAAAGTTGAGAACCGACATCCGACGGTTGGCAAAAGAAAGAGAAGAAAAGTTCGGAGATGAGATCGACTCATCGGAATTCATGGACAACGAATATGCGAGAAATCAACATGGTTGAGACACGAGCTTCATCGGCTTCTCGAGGTGCTCCTGCGACTGCAGAAGAGAGGAGCCGAACTAATGAAGAGACGGCTTCGGGAAAAGGACGACACGATCGCTCGAATGGCGAAGAGGATGGAAGAGATGGCCGTAGCTGCGGCCACTCTCCGAGTCAAGTACAACCACATAGAGAGACACCCCGGAAGTCATTCACATCGTAGACGGAGGAAAGGAGATTACATCCGTCGATGGGGATGACCAGTGAAAAAGGATACATCACAAAGTATGATCCCCGAAAAGGATATCAAGAACTTGGTAGAGCGGCGAGTGCGAGAAGCCTTAGCACAATCGAAGAACGGGACATCCATTCGGACGGGTAGACCTTACCAGAAGAATTCGACGGCTGTCCAATACCCGAAAGGCTTCGTACCACCTCCGTTTAAGACCTTCGACGGAACAGGAACCCCGACGGCATGCTGCACACTTTCGTGCCGGTTGTTGCAATGCCGGCGGGAGCGATGCGCTACTCTTCCGACGGTTCGTCGGCGGTCTGTCGGGAATCGCCTTCGGCGGTATGCGGGAGTACCCAACGGTTACGTGAAGACATTCTCGGAGCTAGAGAGCCTCTTCATTAAGCGATTTGCGGAGCTCGGCACCACATCACTATAGGTGATTTAGTGGTAGAGAAACAAAGGCCGAATGAAACTTTAGTGGATTACATACTTCGATGGAGAAATTTAAGTATGAAGTGTGAACCACAACTGCAAGAACAACATGCGGTCGGCATCTTGCTTAAAAGCATTCACGGCCGATAGCACTTCTCTTCGAGGGATTCACTATTAAGACTTTTGAGAAGTTGTTAAGCAAGGCCGGAAGCTTGCAAGAAGAGGCGAAGCAATTAAGTTTTGCCGACAAGACGGACAAGCGAAGCCGGTGAAGACCTTCGAAAAGAAATCCGGGATCGTTGCGGCGAGTTGACAAAGGCAAACAACCGATGCTGAAATACCACCAGAACGGCCGCGACAACCACAACAAAATTACCGGCAACCCGGTCCAGCTATCGATCGTCTCCGTAGTATGAACAACCGTCTCGTCCGCAACGTACATTGAGGGAGCTTCGAGCGAGAGAATATCCGTTCAAAAATGAAGCAGTACAAAGATGTTCCGTAGCCTAATGAAAACTCCGGATTTCCAGTGCCGAGCCCGAAAGACCGGAGGAAGTCAACAAGAAAGGTGATCCCGACTTTTGCCCCTACCATCGGATGCTTGGGCACAAGATAGAAGAGCGCATTACCTTCAAAAGTTGGCTCGATGACAACCTTCGGAAAGGAAATATAACAATCCCGAAGGAGTACATGAAGGAACCCCGAAAGGAGGTTCCGTCGATGTTATCTCAGCCGATCCCGTCATTCAGATAGATCCCGTATGCAACCGACGATGGATGGACTACCGCTCGGACAAGGTCTTCGAAGAAGATTTTAGATAACATCCGAACCGCTTCGGTGCGAGCTTCGATTCGGAGTTCGAGACCCGTTAAGCCGATACTATCACTTGCGAAAGAAGAACCACCTCGACGGGAGAATATCGAAGAGAAGAAGAAAATTGACGAAGAAGAGGGGACCGAGATTCCTAAGGCTAGACTAGGGGTCGCTATCCTAGGATAGTTGTTTCCGATTAGGGGAGAAATCCCTCGAACCTCTGATTTTGTATGATTATCTCGCTCACTTCGGTGGGATCATATAATGATAAGGGTGATGGCGTTGGCTACGTTTTGATTGTTTCTAACGATTACGTAACTAGCGAGAATCGGGCGTCGATTTCGATACCAACAACAATTCTCAAATCATACAAGATCTCGACGATCAAAATGACAAAGAAGGCATCCATCGAGGAGGCTACGAGAGTTCAACAAGCAACGGATCTATGCGCGAGTTTCGAGGAGCTCCGGTTACGATAGAGTTAGAGCCTTCGATTTGGAAGATAATCCGGAAGAGCCGATCATTCCGATTCGGGAGGAGACACCGACAAACTCGATACTAGATTCGGAAGAAATTACGAAGTCAACCTAAGAAGTGGAAAAGTTCTACCTCCAAGAATGGGTCCAAAAGACAAAGGAAAGCGGTGGTTGTTCAAGAAGAACCAACCCGGCGGAAGAGATACCCGTTCGAGAAGAAGCCGAGACGCATGGAAACAAAGTGGACTACAACGTGCTAGCCCATCTTAGGAAACTACCGACCAAGCCGAGCATTTACGATGCTCTCATCTTATCGAAAGGAGATGAGGGAAGCTCGATCGAGGCCTTACTTGATCCGGAAATTTGCTTAGCTCGAATGGCCGGAGATTCCTTAGATGAGGTTTGCTCGTTAAAGGAACGACGAGGTGTTACCTTCACGGACAATGACCTACTACTTGGGACGGCGAGATCACAACCGACCGTTGTACATTTCGGTTACAATTGGGAAGTTTACGCTCTCCGGAGTATTGGTGGATCCGGGAGCATCGATCGATATAATGAGTCTTCGAACACTAGCATACTTGGAAATTGATGCTCGTGAGCTCGAGGCCGACAAAATGTTATTAAGAGGATTCAACCGAAAGGAGAAAGAGCCCTCGGGTCAATAACGCTAGCGATGAAGACCGGTGATTTAGCAAAGACAACCGCAAAATTTCATATAATCGATTCGAAACATCGTTCAACGCTCTACTTGGGCCGACCATGGATACATGAAAACGGGATGGTACCATCATCTACGCATCGGTGCATCGAAGTATTACGATGGAGGGGAACGAGTGCATCAAAGGTGACTTGCAACCATTCTCCGTACATGAGATTGGAATCCATGAAGACGCGGCTTATTATGCACCGCCAAAGAAAACAATCTTCTCCGGAGATACCGTAACAAATGAAGCAAAGAAAGTTCGGGACAACGAAGAACCCGAGTTCTAGTCCAACGATCACTCACCACTCCCTTCGGCGAGATGGTGAAGGTTTCTCCACAACTCGCATCCGAGGTCGAGGCGGGGACGAGGCCGTGGTAGAGACACTAGGACAATTGGACGAGAGGAAACCAGCCATCAATGTTGATTGGGAAGATAGTTACGAAGAAGAAAAAGAAATCGAAGCAAGAAGCGACAACAATAAGTCGAAAGAAGCGGCAATACAAGATCTCCCTCGAAGATGAAAAGAACGAAAAATATAAATCAATGTACGAGAAGATTAACCACTACGTACACACTATGACCCTAACTCCGATCCATTCTAATAAGATCGAGGGTATGGAGGTCAAAGAGGTACGTAGTGACGGTGCAAAGCCGATCAAATTCTACCGCGGTGCTTCTTCCTCCAAAACTGAAAATAATGTACAATTCGAAGATGTCACTTCATCAAAATTAATGGAATTACCTTTTGAGTGGTACTCTCCCGTGTTCAAAATTTAATTCAACGTGGTTTCTTACCTCGACAATGGACAAAAGGCCAATCACAACATTTTGAAAAGTTATGGAATAACTCCGGCCGTCCTCCCAATTCAAAGTATGGACTCGGATTCGGAACGGTAGGGTCGGTTGACGATGCTGAATTTTGCTTGGTTGTCACTTGCAAGTCCGATGAAAGCTGCATGGAAACTACGGACGAACTCGAAGATTTACAAATTGGAGACGCTCCACCAGAATTTGAAGAAGAAATTAAATCCATGATAGATGAGTTAACGGAAGTTAACTTAGGTACTAGCGAAGAGCCTAGACCTACCTTTGTTAGCTCCTTACTCGATAAAGAAGACTCAGAAGAAATAATCGAGTTATTAATGGAATTTAAAGACTCGTTTTGCTTGGAGCTACGATGAAATGCCGGGATTAGCTCCGAGAGGTTGCGATCCATAAGCTAGGAGTGGATCCTACTCGTTCCGATCGGACAAGGTCCCGAAGAATGCGTCTAGAAATCGAACAACAAGTCATAGCCGAAGTTAAAAAGCTAATAGACGCTAAATTTGTCCGTGAAGAACAATACCCGACCTAGTTAGCCAATGTGGTGCCGGTCGGAAAGAAGAATGGTCGGATCGGAATTTGTGTGGACTTCGGAGATTTAAACAAGGCATGTCCAAAAGATGAATTCCTCTACCGATTCCGGGACCGATGATCGACATTGCTTCGACACATGAAATATTCTCGTTCATGGATGGATCTTCGGGATACAACCGGATAAAAATGGCTCCGAGAAGATGAAAAGCTTACGGCATTCGAACGCCGATCGGAGTATTTTGCTACACGGTGATGCCATTCGGACCGAAGAACGCGAGAGCAACCTACCAAAGAGCAATGACAAGAATTTTTGATGATCTCATCCACAATCAAGTCGAATGCTACGTGGACGATGTCGTCATCAAAAGCAAAGTAAAGGAAAACCACCAGTATGATTTGAGAATTGTTTTCGAACGATTAAGACAATTTAACCTTAAGATGAATCCCTTAAAATGCGCCTTCGGCGTCACCTCCGGGAAATTCTTAGGATTCGTTGTCCGACATCGTGGAATTGAAATCGACCTGGAGAAGATTAAAGCCATCTTAGAAATGCCGCCTCCCAAAACCTTAAAACAACTGCGATCTTTTCAAGGGAAGTTGGCATATCTTCGACGCTTTATCTCAAACCTATCAGGTAGGTGTCAGCCTTTCTCGGCACTAGTTAAAAAGGACGCCAAATTTATTTGGGAAGAGAAATGCCGGAAGGCCTTCGAAGACATTAAACAATATTTAATGACACCTCTGTCTTAGCGACCCCGAGTCTCGGGTAGACCGCGATACTTTACACCGCGGCTTTAGATGACTCTCTCGGAGCCCCGTTAGCCTGAGTCGATGATGAGGGTAAAGAAAATGCTCTTTACTACTTAAGCCGTCGTTTACTTCCGACGGAAGTAAGGTATCCCGCAATTGAAAAGCATTGTTTGGCCCCGATCTTCGCCGCTCAAAAGCTCGGGCACTACATGCTTTCTCACAAGGTCGACTCTGATTTCGAAGTTTAATCCATTGCAATACTTGATGACTCGTCCAACACTTTCCGGCGGACTTGCCGGATGGTCGATGATATTATTGCAATTCGATATAACTTTCGTGCCTCGCGTGTCGTGAAGGGACAAGTCTTAGCGGACTTCCTCGCGAGCACACCCTTTCACGGCGGAATCTCCTCTCGATGATGATTTGCCGGATGAACAAATAATGAACCTAGAAGACCTTAATGATCGACGTTGGGAATTATATTTCAACGGAGCATCTTCGAGTACACAAAGACGAAGAATCGCAAGTGATAGTGCCGGTAAGGCGAGGAATCGGGCTAATCTTTATAACACGGAGCGGGGGATGTTAAGATACTCCTACCACTTAACGAACCGTGTACAAACAACGAAGCGAATACGAAGCCCTCATAACGGGATCGGAGTTAACTATTCGAATGGGGATAACAGACATCAACATCTACGGGGATTCACGGTTAATCATTCAACGGATTGTCGGACAATACGGAATTTTTAAACCAAGACTCGAACAATACTTCCGGTATGCCATACAAGTTGTTGGAACGGATTCCAAATGTAACGATCTACAAAATTCCCGAAAAGAAAATGCTTTAGCAGATGCTTTAGCCCGTCTCGCAAAAGAATTTGCCTATTTGCAAGATGAATCGGTGGAAGTGTCGGTTCACGGACGTCGGGTCCTATCACGACTTGACATAGACACAATACACAAATTAGAAAAGAAAAAGAATCGGTTGCGGCGGTGACGGAAAACACGGAAGATTGGCGACGGCCATTTATGAACTACACCGCAAACAGGGAAAGCTACCGGACGATAGGTCGCTAGCCCATCGGATCAAGAAAAGAACTCTATCCTACGCATTAATAAACAACACATTATACGAAGGTCTTTTGATCAAATGTGGCTAAGGTGCCTAAGCGGGTCCGAGGCCCGTGAAATTGTTAAAGAGGTGCATTCGGGACTCGTGGCGCTCACCGGTCGGGTCCAAAGATGAAAATGAAAATTAAAAGACTAGGGTACTACGGCCCTCGATGATGACCGAGTCGCATGAAAATCGCCGAGAGCCGTCATCGATGCCAAGTGCACGGAGTGGTTCTACACCAACCTCTAAATGTGCTACACCCGATAATTGCGTCGTGGCCATTTGAATGTTGGGGCACAGATATAGTGGGTCCGATAGAACCACCATCTTCAAAAGGACATCGCTTCATTCTTGCGGCTACAGATTACTTTTCCAGTGGGCGGAAGCGGTTCCACTTAGAGAAGTGAAAGCACACCACGTGCTACGGTTTTCAAGAACCAAGTTGTCTACCGTTTCGGAGTGCCGCGCGAGGATCATCTCGGATAATGGGTCGGCATTCGAAGCACACAAATCAACAATTTTGTCGGGAGACACGGAATCGATCGGCGATACTCGACAATTTACTACCCAAGAGCAAACGGTCTCGGCGAGGCTTTTAATAAAACTCTCGTTCAAATCTTAAAGAAAACCTTGGACGATAATAAGAGAAATTGGCACGAGAAATTGTTAGAAGCCTTATGGGCCTACCGGACAACCTTCGAACTCCTACTCGAAGCTACACCTTACGCTCCGGTGTATGGGTCCGAGGCAAGTGTTACCTTTAGAGGTTCGGCTTCCTTCACTCGGAATTGCGGTTGCAAACAAGATCACGACGAAGAAAACGCCGGATTACGACTCGAAGAATTAGAAAGCTTGGAAGGGAAAAGACTTACGGCGCAACGGAATTTAGAACTATACCAAGCTAAGATGGTTCAAGCCCATGACAAGCGAGTCCGCCGAGAACCTTGAAAGTTGGTGACTTAGTTCTCGTTCTCAAGAGACCTATTCTTGCACACCGCAAGATAGGAGGAAAATTTGAACCCACTTGGGAAGGACCATTTGTGGTTGAAGCGAGTATACTCGGGAGGTTCCTACCAGCTAGTGAATTGCCGGGGAGAACGACATATGCTTCGATCGATGGACGATACTTAAAAAGTATTACGTTACTCGATGTTTCGAAGGAATGGATTCTTCATCCCTAAGAGACACGGGCGAAGTAATTACTTATGATTGGGTCCGAACCCAAAAATAATAAAATGTGCTAAGATAAATAAAATCATGATAATTAAGTTTTCCTTGTTTTCTTTTTCAAATCAAAATCTCTTCCCTCATCTTATCCTACTTCATTCCTGTTAAATTTCAAAATATAAGAATAATAAAAAATGTATCTTTAATAAACATTTTCTTAATGTTCTTGTTCTTAGTACGACCCCGATCCTTTTCCTTGTCTTTTCGCGAGGAAATGTCGAACGGGTGGTTGGTCTTGAACTTTAAGAATGGCGTAAGCCTTGCACTCGATGAAAAGAGGGTGAAAGATGGAGCGATAATCGAGATTGACTCGGATTTCGCACCGGCGAGCCTACTAATACGAGGAAAGTGGCCGGGTCCCGAGTTAGCCGAGAAGAGCTGCCCGGACGGACGGTGATGAAAGTGGGTGGCCCAAGCCGCCAATCCAGAGACGAAGAAGAGAAAGGCAAATGCGAAGAAGACAAGAAAATGAAGTCCGTAATCACTACGGCGGAGGGCGAGCTTGTCGGCGCCGCGCCCGCAGAGATTCTAGAAGTGCGGAGAGCTACTCTCACAGCCACGCAACGAAGAAATAAGAATCGCCGTATCCGTAAAATGTTAACAAAACTATCTGCGGACCAGCGCGACGAGACAATTGCTAATGCCAGCACTCACATTTCAAGGACACCGGTTCACCGGGAACTCGAAGAAAGGAGGCCAGCTCCTAGAATAACGAGAAAGAACCGGGGAAATCTCCAGAAGATCGGAAGAAAGAAGGCTACCACGCCACCGGATAGAACCACCGGTAGTGCATGACCTTGTTGCGAAGCAACCCCGGGGATGTCCCGCTGGGCATCATCCACGAGGAGCCGAGGTATGCGGGGGAACGTGAAGGGATTGAACCATATATCCCACAATATGTCACAAGGCCTCGCCATCGCGGATCATTCCGGAATACGAGCTGGAGAGGATGCAAAATGTTGAAAAGAAAACTTTCGAATACTTCGAGAGAATTAAAGGAAGAAGAATCAACATACTTAGAAGGCCTCGAGCTACATACCGACGTATTATCGGAGTATGAACAACGACAAATCGTGGATTGTATCCGGGATCACGAAGAGAATGGGCCGAGCCGGCCGCCTGAGGAAAACACATACTCGGAACCCGGAGATGGATGCCGGGGAAAGGAAGAATCACAATACAATGCGGATGCTTGCTACAACTTTCTTGAAGACGAAAGGGAAACCCACCGGGGATACTCCGTCATGGGCAAGTAGATCCGATGCCATTAGTCATCAAGAGAATGGTAAAAAGATTGATAACATGGAGGGTACGCCAGCAGATTGCATACCCGATAGGCTGCATTATCAACATCTACAAACGAGGTGATTGCATACCCCCACATATTGATCACCACGACTTCGTCAGACCTTTCTGCACGGTCTCTTTCCTGAATGAGTGTAACATCATGTTCGGATCTGACCTCCGGATAGCAGGTCCGGATGAGTTCCGAGGGCCAGTAAAGATACCTCTACCGGTGGGTTTCGTCATGATACTGCAGGGTAACGGAGCAGATATCGCTAAGCATTGCATACCAGGAGTGCCAGTGGAGCGAATCTCGATTACTTTCGGGAGGATAGACGACGAGCAAGATACCTTACCATTTCCGGCCGGACCCGGATCTATAGAACCTCCGGCCTTACGAGTCGTGAGTTACATGGGAAATATCACAACTCCAACGTACATCCAGCAGGCATCCTTGCCGAGGATGGCTTGGAAGGTGATGTTATTGACCATGTACCCCACTATTCAGACATGGATTTTTTGACAGATGTTTCTTTGGATGAATCAACAAAGATCATACACAGTCCGTTTTGAGTCTACATGGATTGTATGAAATGTATTCCAGATCGAGTTGTATGATGTATTTTCAACATGATTGGAATGAAAGTGACCATGTCACGTTTTTTGGCCTTCACCTCCTTTGTGCAAATTGATTGGGAAACGCCATTAAAGTTAAATGAACTTCGAACAAAGAACAGAAAAGAAAAAAAAAAGAATAAAAGAAAACTTTCTAAAAAAAAAAATGCGAAAAATGACAAATACCAAATTCACATGAACGTTAAATAAACGATAAAATAAAATAAATCATTAAAAGATAAACGAAATCAACACAAATCTCAAATTCCATCCTTTCAAATTTTCAATCAAATTTCAAATTCATCTTTCCAAATTCCAAATCAAATCTCAATCAAATTTCAAATCCACTCTCGATCAAATTTCAAATTTGATCTTTCCAAATTCCAAATCCAATCTCGATCAAGTTTCAAACTTGATCTTCCAAATTTCAAATCAAATCTTAAATCAAATTTCAATCGAGTTCAAACTCATCCTTCCAAATTTCCAAATTCAATCTTTCCGGGCTTCAAGTCTCGATCAAATTCAAATTCAATTTCTTCCGGATCTCGAATCAAATATCAATCAAATCAAAATTCAAACATTTTGGGTCGAGGATTTTACATCCAAGTACTGCATTGCTTTAGGATCCTTTTCCTATTGCACTTCGAAATACCTCAAAATCAAAACTTTTGGGTCGAGGATTTTACATCCAAGGCCTTGCCTTTAGGATTCTTCCCTATTGCCTTTGAAATACATCAATTCAAACTTTTGGGTCGGGGATTTTACATCCAAGACCGCATCGCTTTAGGATCCTTTTCTATCGCAACTGAAATACATCAAATTCAAACATTTTGGGTCGAGGATTTTACATCCAAGACTGCACTACTTTAGGATTATTTCCCTATTGCACTGAAATACATCAAAATCAAAACTTTTGGGTCGAGGATTTTACATTCAAGACTCGCATTGCTTTAGGATTCTTCCTATTGCCTTTGAAATACATCAAATTCGAACATTTTGGGTCGAGGATTTTACATCCAAGATCGCATTGCTAGGATCCTTTTCTTATTGCACTTGAAATACATCAAAATCAAAACTTTTGGGTCGAGGATTTTACATCCAAGATCTGCATTGCTTTAGGATTCTTTTCTGTTGCCTTGAAATACATCAAATTCAAACATTTTGGGTCGAGGATTTACATCCAAGACTGCACTTGCTTTAGGATTCTTTCCCTATTGCACTGAAATACATCAAAAACAAAACTTTTGGGTCGAGGATTTTACATCCAAGACTGTACTGCTTTAGGATTCTTCCCTATTGCACTGAAATACATCAAATTCAAACATTTTGGGTCGAGGATTTTACATCCAAGACTGCACTGCTTTAGGATTCTTCCCTATTGCACTGAAATACATCAATTCAAACTTTTGGGTCGAGGATTTTACATCCAAGACTGCACTGCTTTAGGATTCTTCCCTATTGCACTGAAATACATCAAATTCAAATTTTTTTGGGTCGAGGATTTTACATCCAAGACTGCACTGCTTTAGGATTCTTCCCTATTGCACTGAAATACATCAAATTCAAACATTTTGGGTCGAGGATTTTACATCCAAGACTGCACTTGCTTTAGGATTCTTCCTATTGCACTGAAATACATCAATTCAAACTTTTGGGTCGAGGATTTTACATCCAAGACTGCACTGCTTTAGGATTCTTCCCTATTGCACTGAAATACATCAAATTCAAATTTTTTGGGTCGAGGATTTTACATCCAAGACTGCACTGCTTTAGGATTCTTCCCTATTGCACTGAAATACATCAATTCAAACTTTTGGGTCGGGGATTTTACATCCAAGACTGCACTGCTTTAGGATCCTTTTCCTATTGCACTGAAATACATCAAATTCAAACATTTTGGGTCGAGGATTTTACATCCAAGACTGCATTGCTTTAGGATTCTTTTCTATTGCCTTGAAATACATCAAAATCAAACTCTTGAGGTTAAGGATTTTTACATCCAACACCACATTGCTGCGAGATCTCTTCTCATTGCAACGATTCAATCTAATCAATTTAATTTTCTTTCGAGGTTAAAGATGTTATATCTAAAACCTCGAAATTCCAATTCTCATTTCAAATCCAAATTTCCTCAAATTAATTTTGACAAACTTCAATCTAAATTGAAACTCCAAACTAAAATTTAAACTCACACATCAAAACTTAAACTAAAACAAAATAAAATCTAAATCGAAATTCCCCGGATCATGTGATTTGGGATTCACCTCCTTTTCCTTTCCCCGGCGAGAGTTCAAGAATCTCCGGTTCCGGAGATATACTTGACACTCCCAGACGAAGCTCTTCACTTCGTCCTAAGTTCGTCACTTGGACATCCGTGTTGGTTTTGTTGATCGCTTCGGTCAACACCGATACGCGCGGTGTGCTCCGTCAGCTCACCACACCTATTGGGGGTCCATTTGTTGACCTCATTTTTGATGAGGTCTTCCCTTCTTCTTTTTAGTGCTTAGGATCTAGCCTTAGGCTTTTCCTTTGACTATCTTAGAGGACTAGAATTGGGACCCACATTTTAGAAATCTAAACCACTTCTAAACTCCCTGCAAACTCCACAAACTTGACTATAGACCCCTAATCACCTAGAGGGTTGAAATCGAATGTAGAAGTTTAAAGGATGAGTTCTATAGGACTCTTTGGCCTTAGGACCGCCACAGGTGGCCTGGTGCAGTGAAGGGGCTGACTTACACATACACTACACTTACACACTACACTTACACACTACATTTCCACACACTTCCTAAAACCACACCCATACCCAACTTAACCTCTCGACTCATGTAGGTGATTCACATGGATGGTCCTTAACCCCTAAGCCCTTGGCTAAGAGGGTTAGGAACAACATAGTGAATGCCTCAAATGAGTCCTTTCATGGCTCATATGGGCTTGAAATGGCTTCATGGCTCAACCAAAATGATTTCTTTCCACCTAGATTCACCCAATCTTTAATTTCCCAAATTTTCGATTTTTGACCCCGGGACCCTACACCTACTAAACCTACCAAAACCCTCGAAATTACCCAAATTTTTGCAAAATTTCAAAATTACCCAAAATTTTCCAAAATCACTCTCAAACATCTCCACATCACTCAAATTGATCATCCATACCCAAAAATACCAAAAATTCCAAAAAATACCTCCCAATACCCTCCAAATACCCAAAATACCCTTCTTGGCCTAAAAATCCAAAAATTCATAAAATTCCCAGAAAATTCCAGAAAATCCCAAATATTCCCAATTTCATTTTGTCCAACTACACCATGGGCCAATTTTGTCCATTCACCCTACTTTTGTCAAAACCCCCAATTTCACCCATTTTAACCCAAAGTGAACCCGATGTCGAACCAAACCTATCCAATTGACCCAAATTCTGGTCCAATTCAATTCTAAACTTCAATTCAACATTCCCAATACCAATCTAGACCAAATCCAAGTCTAATTTGATTGACATTTGGATCCAATCTCACTTTTGGCCTTAAAGCCCAATTTGGACCCATGACCCAAACTTAACCCAAACTCACCCAATTCAACTCCAATTAACCTCAAATCTTTTCTAAATCTTCCTTAACATTCCCACAAACAAAACCCTAACATGATTTGCCCAAAATTGAACCCAAACCCCACTCAAACTCAACCCAAGGTTAAAAGGCCCATTTTTGACCTAAACCCAAACCTAACCCAAATTCAACCCAATTTAAATCCAAATCACCCCCAATTTGTTTCAAATCACTCATGACACATCCATGAGCTAAACCCAACAATTATTTGGCCCAACCTCTTTACAAAATTCCCATCCATAAATTCATTTTTAAACTTAAGGGCCCATTCCTTAAACCATTTTAAAAGCCCACTTCCACCAAATCCAAAACCCCAAAAAATTCTTCCAAAGCCCATATGACATTTCCCCTCATCATACTTTCAATTAAAATCATCCCTAAGTCCTAAACCAATGATCAAATATTTCTAAATGAAGCTTCATCCAAATTTCCACCAAATTATCCAAAATCCTTAAAATCCTTTTTTATGAAATTGACCAAACTTTTGCCAAGCCAAAGGTGAGCCATGAAGCCATGCATGAGCCACATGTGAGCCATGAGAGCTTTGGACACTCCACCATGCCATATTGGGTAAGAAGAGGGGGGCTTTCCTTAATCCCTAAAGCTCATTAGCCTTAATCATGTTTCACCTAAACTTAAATTTAATCCAAATATATTTGGATGGAGACTTCTCCATGCCGAACCAGTGATCCCTTTGATCCCCCACGGCATCCAAAGCCACCTTGAAGGGTGCACCAAGCCCAAATGGGTGGATTGACCCATTTAGACTCAAAACTAGCCATGCCCCATTCTACTTTGGATCAAAGCCTTTACACATGTCCATGGCCGATTGATTGCACAAACCTCCGACTACGACCCACTCGACCAAGATGGTGACCATTGCTCGGCCGGCCGCCACCGAGCCACCGGAAAACACCATGGCCGAAAGCTCACATGTGAGCCAACATTGAAATTCTCACTTGCTGAGCTGCCCCATGCCTAGTGGTCACCATGGCTGATCTTCTCCTCACCAGAGCAGGTCGATCCCAAGCCCTAACTCCCCACAGGAGGCCCCAGCCGGCTCGATTTAAACTCCACCCCTCTCGGCCATGAGAGGAAGAGAAGCATAAACCTTGCCAAAACTCCGCCAAAATTGTTCCGGACCCTCCTCCACCCTTAGAGCACTTGATCCCAGTGAAATCCCCCCGCCAATTCTCCTCCGTAAGCTCGATTTCGTAGTTGAAATTCCACCCAAAACCGGGACACTTCTCCACGGTGAGCCAATTCCCAAATTGATTGGCTCTACACCTTCACCGGACCGAGGGAAGGTGTCCACCATCAAAAGCCCCATCTCCGGGCCACCCGAGTTGCTCCACCCTCCAAGCTTTGTGATCGGGCTTGGTCGAAATCATATCCGGACAATTCACCGGACCAGGAGACTTCATCCGGAGCTTGCGGGACCCAATCAAAGGTGCAACGGCTCTCGGATTGAAGCCACACTTCTCCGAGCCAAGGTATGAGCTAACTCTTCATCCCGAGCTTCTGGAGATCCTCCATTTCAAATGCTTTAGTTTCAATGCATGTTAACCATATAGATGTGTTCGTCTCTTCAAGACGAATCCATAGAGTATAAGAACATAAAAATCCATTGAGAATCGAGTGAGATCTTAGGGATTTAGTGTGGACGGCTCTCGGGTGAGAACACTTGGGGACGATGAACGGATGCCGTCCATTCAATACACGCGCGGACGGACGGCTCAGATGACGTCGGACCAGGGAGACGGTACGAGAACCGCGGGGCCCGGCTGCGCGACTCGGGTGGCGGCGTCGAATGGGAGCGCGCCGCGTGGTCTTTCGGAGGCTGCCGAGGATGCGGCGGCGCCGCGTGGATAAATAGAAAAATAGGGTATTTTCGATTTATTTAATTCCCTAAACTTCAAAATTCATATCTCTCGTGTAGAAAAATCGGAAAAATAAAATAAAAATACCCTCTTGCTCGGTGAAGAGAGGAGAATAATGTGGAAAAGAAATCACTTAATTTCATCAAATATTTTATTTTTTATAATTTATTTACTCTCCGCATTGTTTTAATTCTCCATGCATGCATACAATTCACCATGGCATGAGACCATAGGGCTTTTGAAGCCTCCGAATTTGGGAACATTCCCTGAATTTTCCAAAGTCGAGGCCATCCCTATGAAGAGTTCTTGATTTTTCAAGTTCGAGTCATCTGTTTTGAGTATTTTAATTCCGAGTAAATAGCATGTTGTGAAATAAATTCTAGGAAAATTTGGTGATGTTCCTTATGACCAGAGAACCCTAGGAAAAATAGATTTTGGCTTAGTTCATTCAAACAACCCTAATTGGCTTAAACACCCAAAATAGGTCTTTAATTAATTAGAGTTAACCAGGCATCAAATTGACTTGAAATCAATTCTTCACTGACCTTTAGGATCAGAGGAATCCACCATAAAAATTTGAGGTCAATTGGACTTGGTTAGCCCCACTAATTAGGTTGATTAAGCCACTTAGCCATTTTAAACTTTAAAAATTCATAACTTTTAAAATACTTTTCAAAAATTCACCAAATTGGTTTTGGAGCCTCTCTGATATCAGGGGAACCTAAGAAAATTAAAATTTCAATTTTCTAAAAAAGTTGATTTTTAATAATATTTTAATATTTTTAATAATTAAAAAATAATAAAAATCACAAAAATAATAAAATTCACCAAAATGTCACTTTTTGAATTTTAATCACACAGGAACAAATCCCATATTTTTCCTAGGTTTATTTAGTGAGATATTAAATTTTAAAGCTTTAAGGTAATTTTAAAATTAAAAAATGTATTTTCTAGCATTTTCACTAAAATAATTATAATAAATCATAGAAAAAATCAGAAAATTGCAAAATTTGATTCTATGGTTTCCTTGATATTAGAGAGATCTTTGAAAAATATAAAATCCATTTTTCAACATTTATTTTATTTTTAAATTAATTAACACTCCAAAACTTAAAATAATTATAATAAAAATAATATAATTCAAAAAATCACCAAAATTGGTCCAAGTGCTTCTTTGGTCATTAGGAATGTCCCCTAATTTTCTTAAGGACAGAAACTTTCCCTTGGTCATGTAATTAAATTTTTCTTGAAAATCTCTATTTTCCATCAAAAATAATTATATAAATAAATTAAATACAGAAAAATCACATTTTCTCCTCTCATGTCTTTATTGACATATGAGTGGAGTTACATAAATATTTCAAGTTCATTTGAGTTCAATTTAGTGAGTTATGAAATTATTAAGCTTAAGGGGTAAAATGGTAATTAAACTTTTAACCCTTAATTAAAACTTTAGGTTTAATAAAAGAAAATCAACAAGTAAAATATTTGATCTTAATCTGATTTGGATGATTGAAATTTAAATAATTAAAGGGTAGAAACTCATTAAACAATTTTTAAAATGATTAAACTTTAATTAAATAATAGATTAAATTTGGAAGAATAATAAAATTGGAATCATTAAAATAAGGGATATTTATTAGGAAGAGATTTATTCTTTAATTTAAAAAATCCCTAAACTAATTATATCATTAACACTTAACTCTTAATTAAAATGATAACTCAAATTTAAAATATTAAAAGACTTAATTAAATCATTAAACTCTTTTAAAATTTCAATTAAAATTATAAATTAAATTAAATTAAAATTAAATTAAATAAAATTAAAATTATAAATTAAATTAAATTAAAATTAAATTAAATAAAATTAAATTAAATTAAACTAAATTAAAATTAAATTAAATAAAATTAAATTAAATTAAATTAAATTAAATTAAATTAAATTAAATTAAATTAAATAATTAAATTAAATAATTAAATTAAATTAAATTAAATTAAATAATTAAATTAAATTAAATTAAACAATTAAATTAAATTAAATTAAATTAAATTAAATTAAATTAAATTAAATTAAATAATTAAATTAAATTAAATCAAATCAAATTAATTAAAAATTAAATCAAATTAAATTAAATTAAATTAAATTAAAACTCAATTAAATTAAATTGAATTAAATATAACATCACCTAAGACATAAAAGAAATTAAATATAAAGCAACTTGAACACTATTCCAAATTTAAACCCTTTAACTTAAATCAAATCATTTGAATACTAATTTACCCTTGAAAGCTTTGATTATTATAACTCCTAAATGAAACATTAAATGAAGAGCTACTTCACTCATAAGATATTCAAATGTCTTAATTCACTGGGCAAGTTAACAAAACTTGAAAACCTCGGACGATTGATTCATTTATATAATTAAATTCATTTGTACTTAAAACAATCCTAGAAATATTGAAAAGATGTTTAAGATTCTTCTTAAGCACTTCCTCGATATGATAGGATATTTATAAGAACAATTGGATTTAATTGTTCTTTGATGAAGAAAATCGTCCTCAAACAAAAAACACAAAGAACACTAGACGTCATAGGAGATGACTAGCTATAGGATTAGGAATTTGGTAGAAAACCATAACCTTTCCCTTAGCTTTACCGAGAACTTGCTTAAATATTCTAATTGTGTTTTAAGTGCAGCTTGGGATGACGGGAAGACCCTCCAGGGTACGCTTTTATTTTATTGCAATTTATTTTATTGTAATTTACTTTATTGCAATTTATTTTATTGCAATTTATTTTATTGCAATTTACTTTATTGCAATTTACTTTCTTGCAATTTACTTTATTGCAAATGCACTTTACTTTTCTTGCATGATAAAACAACTGTTGCATGAAAACCCACACCTTTAGGATAGTCCCTAAAGCCGAAACCAAAACTAAGTTAAAAGTCATTGCAAGATAAAATTCACCGCCACAACATTTCAAAATATAAAACAACTCAAAATTTAATCACAAACAGAACACAAAACTACAATTACAACTAAATTAAAACGTCTCGTTGGATGATCGGGAATACCTCGGATGATGTAACCTACGTGTTGCTTAACGGGATTTCCCACGGTCTAAATGAAAGTGTGGAACTCATTCAATTGAGTTTAGCAAATTCATCTGGACTAAGTGAATCCGATAAAAATAATGATGCCGGAAGGATGGAACCGTGGGATCTTAACCGGTGTCGTTATAATCAACTTTAAGATTTGTTTTAATTAAAAATACAAAAACACTTGGAAATTAAGACTTCTCTAAACCAAAACACTTTTCTCATCCCCTGATTTATGACTTCTAAAACTAAATCTCTGCAACGAAAAGGAGCTCGGAGCATGGTGGGCAGCACGACCATCGTCATCAGCAAAACCTGAGGCTACTTCAACAAAACCTTCTTAGAATTAAACAACAAAGCCATAGGACTTCGAGGTAGCTTGCTAGTGCAACATAAATCCTCAACTCTTCGTTAGGCACTTGCATTGCAAATTAAGCCCTAACCGGTCTTAGGATTCCGAGGTAGTCGTCCGATACGACATAAACCCTCACATCTTCTAGGCTATTTGTTTGATTTTATCATACAAATATAAGCCCTAATTAATTAAAATTGGCAAGATCAAAACATTTAAATAAGTATTAGGACTTTCCTAAACTCGAGCCAAACAATAGGATAGTCGGGAAGTTACCGAAGTTCACTTCGAATCCGTAATTTCTCCTACTTTTCTTCCTTTGGATTCATAAAACAAAATGTTCCAAACTTGATCCATTCCCTATTGAAATTCCAAAATTCAATCCCTTGAAAACTTAAACTTTGAAATTCTTGAGAGCGAGAATTATTGATTATTATCGAGAGTTTTCTTAGGTGATTCCCGTCACTTAAGATGTAATTAACTATAGGGGCTTGCCCTTATAGGAAATTTTAAAGAACCCGTGTAATATAAACCTCGTTTGATACTTTCATATTAAGCGGGGAATTTGTCGGCTTATAAAATTGGTTCGCGGACCAAACGGATGTCACAAAACTTCTAGTTTATTTGATCGAGCCCCACCATCAAGCGGTGTGTCTATCCTTAGGGATAGATACACGGTTTGTGGTGCGGTGCTCGTTTATATAAACTATTTGGGATGTGAGATCGGTTTAATCTCATATTTAAAATTATTTTCAAAATCAAATACTACTTTCTAAATTATATATATATATTTAAATTAAATTTAAAATTTAAATTCGCCGACAACTTCTGTTAGGCGATCCCTTTTCAAAATATCACACAACCTAAAAATAGTGCCGACATTGAGAAATTTGGGTAATTTCAAGGGTTTTGGGTAGGTTTAGTAGGTGTAGGGTCCCGGGGGTCAAAAATTGAAAATTTGGGAAATTGAAGATTGGGTGAATTTAGGTGGAAGGAAATCATTTTGGTTGAGCCATGAAGCCATATCAAGCCCATGTGAGTCATGAAGGGACTCATTTGAGGCATTCACTATGTTGTTCCTAACCCTCTTAGCCAAGGGCTTAGGGGTTAAGGACCATCCATGTGAATCACCTACATGAGTCAGGAGGTTAAGTTGGGTATGGGTGTGGTTTTAGGAAGTGTGTGGAAATGTAGTGTGTAAGTGTAGTGTGTGTGTAAGTCGGCCCCTTCACCAGACAAGACCACCCAGGGCAGTCCTAAGGCCAAAGAGTCCTATAGGAACTCATCCTTTAAACTTCCACATTTGATTTCAACCCTCCAGGTGATTAGGGGTCTACGGTCAAGTTTGTGGAGTTTGCAGGGAGTTAAGAAGTGGTTTGAATTTCTAAAAGGTGGGTCCCAATTCTAGTCCTCTAAGATAGTCAAAGGAAAAGCCTAAGGCTAGATCCTAAGCACTAAAAGAAGAGGGGAAGACCTCATCAAAAATGAGGTCAACATAATTTAGACTCGATAACTTACATCGTAAACTATCATAATGAAGGTTAACTTGATCTCCTTTTTACTCATATTTAAAATAGAGTGATCCTATTTTTAAATCTTACATACCTCAAAATAATTTTTAGCTTTAAGTCGACCAAGACTTATGAGCATCAAATTTTTCTAAAGTAATATAAAATTCATCAAGATCGAGGCATAACCTTACATTAAAACACAAAAACACAAGATAATTATGGGTTGCCTCCCACAAAGCGCTTGGTTTAACGTCGTCAGCCCGACTTAAGTAAATCTTTAATCAGGTTGACTCAATTCATAAGCCTCTTTATAAATCTTCTTAATATCTCCCAAA
Source organism: Papilionanthe hookeriana x Papilionanthe teres (assembly GCA_022702705.1). Taxonomy (NCBI): domain Eukaryota; kingdom Viridiplantae; phylum Streptophyta; class Magnoliopsida; order Asparagales; family Orchidaceae; genus Papilionanthe; species Papilionanthe hookeriana x Papilionanthe teres. The sequence goes on along the minus strand of CM040421.1, from coordinate 122,648,229 downwards.
TAAGGCTTCAATCTTAATCCATTTACTTTAAAAAATTTTCCAGTTTTGGGATCTTTAATATCCACAACTTCATAATGGTATACTTTCTCAACAAAATATGGTCCAATCCATTTTGATCTTAATTTTCCAGGAAAAAGTATTAAACAAGAATTAAACAGTAAAACTTTTTGTCCAGGATCAAAAATTTTTCCTGAAACTTTCTTATCATGCAACATCTTCATTTTCTCTTTATAAATCCTCGCATTTTCATATGATTCGTTTCTAATTTCTTCCATCTCATTTAATTGCAATAATCATTTTTCCCTACTTTATTCAAATTAAAATTAAACTCCTTTATTGCCCAATAAGCTTTATGTTCAAGTTCTACAGGTAAATGACAATGTTTACCATAAATTAACCGGTAAGGTGACATTCCGATTGGTGTTTTATAAGTAGTTCTATAAGTCCATAATGCAGAATCAAGTCTTTCAACCCAATCAGTTCTTTTAAGATTAACAGTCTTTTCTAAAATTCTTTTAATTTTTCTGTTTGATACTTCAGTCATTCCACTAGTTTGAGGGTGATAAGCAGTTGCAATTCTATGTTTGATTCCAAATTTTTGAAGTAATGATTGAATTCTTATCTGAAATGACTTCCACCATCAATGATAATTACCTTAGGCATTCCAAATCTTGAAAATATCATTTTCTTTAAGAATTTTGAAACACTTTTGGAATCACAGTTTGGTAAAACAACAGCTTCAATCCACTTTGAAACATAATCAACTCGCTAATAAAATATAAATTTTTCCAGATGATGGAACAAATGGTCCCATAAATTCTAATCCCCATATATAAAAAATTTCAACTTCCAATATATAGTTTAACGGCATTTCATCTTTCCTAGATATATTTCCCATCCTTTGACATCGATCACATGTTTTCACATATTGTCTCACATTGTTAAATAAGGTAGGCCGATAAAATCTAGAATTTAAAATTTTAAATGCAGTTTTATCTATACCAAAGTGTCCTCCAAAATCAGAATCATGACATTTTTGAATAAAAGCAAAAGTTTCCTCATAAGGTACACATCTTCGAATCATAGAATCTTTACCAATTTTAAATAAATGAGGTTCTTCCCAAATATAAGATTTAGCATCATATTTAAATTTCTTAATAAATTTGTTATCCAAGTCATAAGGTAAAATATTGCTAACTAAATAATTAACAATATTAGGATACCACGGTGTTTTGTATCTTTGAATAACATATAAAGATTCATCAGGGAATTTCTCATTTATATTTTCTTCCGAAATAATATCATTTTTAATTCTAGACAAATGATCGGCAATTTGGTTTTCGGTTCCTTTTCTATCTACTATTTGAAAATCAAATTCTTGTAGAAGTAAAACCCATCTTATAAGTCTAGGTTTAGAATCCTTCTTAGATATTAGATATTTAATAGCGAGAATGATCGGTATGAACTATGCATTTAGTACCAAGAAGATAAGTTCTAAATTTATCAAAGGCATATACTATAGCTAGAAGCTCTTTCTCGGTGGTAGTGTAATTTCTTTGTGTTTCGGTGAGAGTTTTACTAGCATAATATACAACTTTGAAAACTTTCTCATATTTTTGTCCTAATACAGCTCCAATTGCAAAATCACTTGCGTGACACATTAATTCAAAAGATTTATTCCAGTCAGGTGCAACAATGATAGGTGCAGTTATTAATTTTTCTTTTAGAATATTAAAAGCATTAATACATTCTTCATTAAATTCAAATTGTGCATCTTTTTCTAATAAATGACAAAGAGGTTTAGCAATTTTAGAAAAATCCTTTATATATCTTCTATAAAATCCAGCATGACCTAGAAAACTTCTCACATCAGTAACAGTAGTAGGTGGTTGCAATTCAGAAATAATTTCACTTTTGCTTGATCTACTTCCATCCCTTTCTGTGATACTTTGTGTTCAAGTACAATGCCTTCTGTGACAATGAATTGACATTTTTCCCAGTTAAGAACTAAATTTGCTTCTTCGCATCTTTTCAGAACTTTGGCTATGTTTTCCAAACAAGATTCAAAAGAAGTTCCAAAGACTGAAAAATCGTCTATGAATATTTCAATTCCTTTGTCAATCAAATCACAAAATATTGACATCATACATCTTTGAAAAGTTGCAGGTTCATTACATAAGCTAAAAGGCATTCTTCTAAAAGCAAATGTTCCATAAGGACTTGTAAATATTGTCTTTTCTTGGTCCTCAGGAGCAATAATTAATTGATGATAACCGAATATCCATCCGGAAAAAGAAATATGAGTGTCCAGCTAATTTATCGAGCATTTGATCCAAGAAAGGTAAAGGAAAATGATCCTTCTAGTGGCTTTATTTAGTTTCCTATAGTCAATACAAATTTACCATCCAGTAACTTATCTTGTAGGAATAAGTTCATTTTTATCATTAACAATGACAGTTACTCATCCTTTCTTCGGAACACAATGAATAGGACTTACCCATTGACTATCCAAAATAGGATAAATAATACCAGCAACTAACCACTTAATAATTTCTTTTTTTAACAACCTCTTTCATAATAGGATTTAATCTTCTTTGTGATTCTATAGTAGGTTTAAAATTTTCTTCCATTAAAATTCTATGCATGCAAATGGAAGGGCTTATTCCTTTTATATCAACGATAGTCCAACCAAAAGCTTTCTTATAATTCTTTAACACACCTAGTAATTTTTCTTCCTGATCTTTACTCAGTTCAGAAGAAATAATAACAGGTAAAGTTAACGAATTTCCAAGAAAAGCATATTTTAAATGGGAAGGTAACATTTTTAATTCCAGTTCATGTGCTTTTTTAATTGAGGGTAAAGTATATCATTTTGAGTTATGTCTAAAGTTTCCCAATTATCTTTAATAAAATGAGTCTCTTCTTCTTCTACTATTTCATCTTCATTAGTTAAAAATTCAAATTTCTCTTCAGAAATAACTTTACATTTTTCTTGATAATGTTTTTCAATTAAATAATCAATTATATCCATTCGATAACATTTCTCTTTATCAGGGTACTTCATTGATTTAAGAACATTGAATTTAATTTCTTAATCATTGACTCTCATGGTTAATTCTCCTTTTTGCACATCAATCATAGCTCGTCCGGTAGCTAGAAAAGGTCTTCCTAAAATAATAGGTATCTCTTTATCTTCTTCCATATCAAGTACTATGAAATCTTCGGGGAAGATAAATTTATCCACTTTAACAAGGACATCCTCTATAACTCCTTTAGGATAAGTGATAGATCTATCACTAACTGAAGAGTTACAGTGGTGGGAGTAATATCTCCTAAATCCAACTTCGATAGATAGAAAATGGCATGAGATTAATACTTGCTCCTAAATCACATAAAGCTTTTCCGCAAAATTTTTCTCCAATAGCACAGGGTATAGTGAAACTTCCAGGATCCTTAAGCTTTCCAGGTAATTTCTTTTGAATTATTGCACTGCATTCTTCACTTAATGCAACAGTTTCAAAAGCTTCAAATTTTCATTTTTTGCTTAAAATATCCTTCATAAATTTTGCATAAGTTGACATTTGTTCCAAATCTTTATCAAAAGGTATGTTAATAGTAAGTTTCTTAAAAATTTCAAAGAACTTAGAAAATTGATGATCAAGTTTCTGCTGTTTAAGTCTTTGAGGAAAAGGTGATGGTGGTGTTGACCTCATTTTTGATGAGGTCTTCTCTTCTTCCCTTTAGTACTTAGGATCTAGCCTTAGGATTTTCCTTTGACTATCTTAGAGGACTAGAATTGGGACCCACCTTTTAGAAATTCAAACCACTTCTTAACTCCCTGCAAACTCCACAAACTTGATCGTAGACCCCTAATCACCTGAGGGTTGAAATCGAATGTGGAAGTTTAAAGGATGAGTTCCTATAGGACTCTTTGGCCGTAGGACCGCTCACAGGTGGCTCGGTCGCAGTGAAGGGGCTGACTTACACACACACTACACTTTCACACACCTATACCTAACTTGGCCTCTCGACTCATGTAGGTGATTCACATGGATGGTCCTTAACCCCTAAGCCCTTGGCTAAGAGGGTTAGGAACAACATAGTGGATGCCTCAAATGAGTCCCTTCATGGCTCATGTGGGCTTGATGTGGCTTCATGGCTCAACCAAAATGATTTCATTCCACTCAAATTTACCCAATCTTCAATTTCCAAATTTTCAATTTTTGACCCCCGGGACCCTACACCCGCTTAGCCTACCCAAAAACCCTTAAAATTACCCAAATTTCTCAAAAATTTCCAAATAACCCAAGATTCCTCAAAATCAATCCCAAACATTTCCACATCACTCAAATTGATCATCTATACCCAAAAATATCAAAAATTCCAAGAAAACCTCCCAATACCCTCCAAATACCCAAAATACCCCGCTTGACCCAAAAATCCAAAAATTCAGAAAATTCCCAGAAAATTTCAGAAAATCCCAAATATTCCTAATTTCATTTTGTCCAACTACACCATGGGCCAATTTTGTCAATTTACCCCACTTTTGTCAAAACCCCAATTTGACCCATTTTAACCCAAAGTGAACCCAATGTCAAACCAAACCTATCCAATTGACCCAAATTCTGGTCCAACTCAATTCTAAACTTTAATTCAACATTCCCAACACCAATCTAGACCAAATCCAAGTCCAATTTGACTGACATTTGGATCCAATTTCACTTTTGGCCTTAAAGCCCAATTTGGACCCATGACCCAAACCTAACCCAAACTCACCCAATTCAACTCCAATTAACCCCAAATCTTTTCTAAATCTTCCTTAGCATCCCCACAAGCATAACACTAACATGATTTGCCCAAAATTTGGACCCAAACCCCACTCAAATTCAACCCAAAGCTAAAAGGCCCAATTTTAACCTAAACCCAAACCTAACCCAAGTGGGCCCAAACCCCAAAATCAAAGCCCAACGAAAGTCAAAACCTCTTTGAAACACTCCCATAAACATTTCGCAACATTAATTTTACATCAATTTCAACCCTAGCCCAACATTGGCCCAACTTGGCCCACTTGGACCTATATTGGCCCATTCACCAAAAGAGCCCAAATTCAATCCAATTCAAACCCAAATCACTCCCAATTTGCTTCAAGTCACTCATGATACATCCATGAGCTAAACCCAACAATTATTTGGCCCAACCTCTTTACAAAATTTCATCCCAAAATCCATTTTAAAAATCAAAAGCCCACTTTCCTAAACCATTTTAAAAGCCCATCCTTCACCACATCCAAAGGCCCAAAATTGGTCCCAAAGCCCACATGATATTTCTCTACATCATCCATTCAATTAAAATCATCCCTAAGTCCTAAATTCATCATCAAATCATTCCAAATCAAGTCTCATACAAATTTCCATCAAATTACCAAAAATTCCTAAAATCCATTTTTATGAAATTGACCCAACCTTTTCCCAAGCCAAATGGAGCCATGAAGCCATGCACAAGCCATATGCAAGCCATGGCAGCCACTTTACACATCACCATGTCATTTTTGGCAAAAGGAGGGAGTCCTTTAATGATTCCCTTAAGGGTGATTTAGCCACTTCCATGACTCCACTAAACCATGTTTAAGCTTAATTGTACTTGGATGGTGACCCTTCCCCACTAATTAAGCTGACCTAAACCACTTTATCTTCAGCCCAAACTAGCCATGGGAAGGTGCACCTAGCCCAATCCATGCATTTGACCAATTTGAGCCAAAATATACCCTTACCCCATTCTACTTTGATTCAAACACTTTACACATGTTCAAGCTCAATTGCCTTCACCAACTTCAAGCCCTGGATCTCCTGACCCTGAGAGTGACCAATGCCTGGCCGGCCAGCCACCAGGTCGCCGGAAAACACCATGGCCGAGAGCTCACATGTGAGCCTAACTTGGAATTCTCACCTGCCGAGTCGCCCCATCCCCAGCTGGCCATTGGAGCTCGTTCTTCTCTTGCCAAGAGCAGTCGATCCCAAGCCCTAACTCTCCCGGGAGGCCCTCCACCCTCTCCTATTTAAACACCACCCCTCTCGGCCATGAGAGGTGCTTGAAACAAACCTTAAGGAAACTCGCCAAAATTGTTCCGGACTCCTCCCCATACACGAGCACTTGATCCCCACCGAGATCCCCTGCCATTTCTTCTCTCGCGAGCTCAATTTCGTAGTTGAAATCTAGGCCCAAAACCGGGACACTTCTCCACGGTGAGCCAATCCCCAAATTGATTGGTTCTACACCTTCACCGGACCAAGGGAAGGTGTCCACCGAGCAAAGCCCCATCTCCGGGCCACCCGGCTTGCTCCGACCTCCAAGCTTTGTGGATCGGGCTTGGTCGAAATCCCACTTAGACAATTCACTGGACCAGGAGACTTCATCCGGAGCTTGCTGGGATCCAATCGAAGGTGCAACAACCCTCAGATCGAAGCCACACTTCTCTGAGCAAAGGTATGAGCTAATTCTTCATCCCGAGCTTCTGGAGATTCTCCATTTCAAATGCTTTAATTTCAATGCATGATCACTGTATAGATGTGTTCGTCTTCTCAAGACGAATCCATAGAGCATAAGAACATGAAAATCCATTGAGTATCGAGTGAGATATTAGGGATTTAGTGTGGACGGCTCTCCGGTGAGGACACTTGGGGACGATGAACGGATGCCGTCCATTCAATACACGCGCGGACGGACGGCCAGGATCGCGTCGGATCAGGATACGGTACGAGAACCGCGGGGCCCGAGCTGCTGACTCAGATGGCGGCGTCGAATGGGAGCGCGACGCGTGTGCGTTCGGAGCTGCCGAGGTTGACGCGGCGCCGCGTGGATAAATAGAAAATTAGGGATTTTTCTGATTTATTTAATTCCTTAAACTTCAAAAATTTATAACTTTGTGTAGAAAAATTAGAAAAATAAAAGAAAAATACCCTCTTGTTCAGTGAACAGAGGAGAATAATGTGGAAAAGAAATTATTTAATTTTATTAAGTATTTTATTTTTAATAATTTATTTACTCTCTGCATATTTTTAATTATCCATGCATGTATACAATTCACCATGGCATGAGACCATAGGACTTTTGAAGCCTCCGAATTTGGGAACATTCCTCGAATTTTCCAAAGTCGGAGGCCATCCCTATGAAAAGTTATTGATTTTTCAAATTCATGTTACTGTTTTGAGTATTTTAATTCCAATAAATAGCATGTTGTGAAATAAATTCTAGGAAAATTTGGTGATGTTCCTTATGACCAGAGGACCCTAGGAAAAATAGGTTTTGAGTTAGTTCATTTAAAACAACCCTAATTGGCTTAAACACCCAAAATGGATCTCTAATTAATTAGAGTTAGCCATACATCAAATTGACTTGAAATCAATTCTCCACTGACCTTTAGGATCAGAGGAACTCACCATAAAAATTTGAGGTCAATTGGACTTGATTAGCCCTACTAATTGGGTTGATTAAGCCATTTAGTCATTTTAAACTTTAAAAATTCATAACTTTCAAAATACTTTTTAAAAATTCACCAAATTGGTTTTGGAGCCTCTATGATATCAGGGGAATTTAAGAAAATTAAAATTTCAATTTTCTAAAAAAGTTAATTTTTAATATTATTTTAATATTTTAATAATTAAAAATAATAAAAATCACAAAAATAATAAAATTCACCAAAATGTCACATTTTGAATTTTAATCACTTAGGAACAAACCCCATATTTTTCTTAGGTCTATTTAGTGAGATATTAAATTTTAAAGCTCTAGGGTAATTTTAAAATTAAAAAAATGTATTTTCTAGCATTTTCACTAAAATAATTATAATAAATCATAGAAAAATCAGAAAATTGCAAAATTTGATTCTCTAATTTCCTTGATATCAGAGAGATTTTTGAAAAATATAAAATTCATTTTTCAACATTTATTTTATTTTTAAATTAATTAACATTCCAAAACTTAAAATAATTATAATAAAAATAATATAACTCAAAAAATCACCAAAATTGGTCCTAGTGGTCCTCTAGTCATTAGGAATATCCGCTAATTTTCTTAAGGACAGAAACTTTCCCTTGGTCATGTTATTAAATTTTCCTTGGAAATATCTATTTTCCACCAAAAATAATTATATAAATAAATTAAATACAGAAAAATCACATTTTCTCCTCTCATGTCTTTATTGACATATGAATGAAGTCATATAAAAATTTCAAGTTCATTTGAGTTCAATTTAGTGAGTTATGAAATTATTAAGCTTAAAGGGCAAAATGGTAATTAAAATTTTAATCCTTAATTAAAACTTTAGGTTTAATAAAAAAATTAATAAGTAAAATATTTGATCTTAATCTGATTTGGATGATTGAAATTTAAATGATTAAAGGGTAGAAACCCATTAAGCAATTTAAAATGATTAAACCTTAATTAAATAGTTGACTAAATTTGGAAGAATAATAAAATTGGAGTTATTAAAATAGGGATATTATTAGGAGGAGATTTATTCTTTAATTTAAAAATCCCTAAATTAATTTTCTCATTAATAATCAATTCTTAATTAAAATGATAACTCAAATTCAAAACATTAAAAGACTTAATCATTAAACTAAAATTAAATTATTAAACTCTTTTAAAAAATTTTAATTAAAATTAAAAAAAATTAAATTAAATTAAAAATTAAATTAAATTAAGTAAATTAAATTGAATTAAATTAAATTAAATTAAATTAAAATTAAAAGTTGAATTAAATTAAAGAACAAATTAAATTAAATTAAATAAACAAATTAAATTAAATTAAATAACTTAAATTAAATTAAATTAAATTAAATAAATAAAATCAAATTAAATTAAATTAAATGAATTAAATTAAATTAAATTAAATAAATAAAATCAAATTAAATTAAGTTAAATCAAATTAAAGATTAAATTAAATTAAATTAAATTAAATTAAATTAAATCAAATTAAATTAAATTAAATTAAATCAAATTAAATTAAAATTAAATCAAATCAAATTAATTTAATGTAACATCAAATCAAACTAAATTGAATTAAATTGAATTAAATTAAATTAAAACTCAATTAGATTAAATTAAATTAAATTAAGTTGAATTAAATATAACATCACCAAAGACATAAAGAATTCAAAATAAATCTAAAATAACTTGAACACTATTCCAAATTTAAACCCATTAACTTAAATTAAATCATTTGAACACCAATTTACCCTCGAAAGCTTTGGTTATCATAACTCCTAAATAGAACATTAAATGAAATGTTACTTCACTCATGGGATATTCAAATGTCCTAGTTCACTGAGCAAGATAACAAAACTTGAGACTCTTGGACAATTAATTCATTTGTGTAATTGAATCCATTTGGACTTAAAACAATTCTAGCAATATTGAAAAGATGTTTAAGATTCTTCTTAAACACTTTCTCAATATGATAGGATGTTTATAAGAACAATTGAACTCAATTGTTCTTTGATGAAGAAAATCGTCCTCAAACCAAAACACAAGGAACCTAGACGTCATAGGAAATGACTAGCTATAGGATTAGGAATTTGGTAGAAAACCATAACCCTTCCCTTAGCATTACCTAGTAACCTGCTTAAATATCCTAATTGTGTTTTAAGTGCAGCTTGGGATGACGGGAAGACCCTCTAGGTACGCTTTTATTTTATTGCGATTTACTTTCTTGCAATTTACATTATTGCAATTTCATTAATCGCATCACACTTACTTTTCTTGCATGATAAACAACTGTTGCATGAAAACCCACACCTTTAGAATAGTCCCTAAAACTGAAACCAAAACTAAGTTAAAAGTCATTGCAAGATAAAATTCACCGCCACAACATTTCAAAATATAAAACAACTCAAAATTTAATCACAAACGGAACACAAAACTACAATTACAACTAAATTAAAACGTCCTGTTGGATGATCGGGAATACCTCGGATGATGTAACCTACCTGTTGCTAACGGGATTTCCCACTGTCTAAATGAAAGTGTGGAACTCATTCAGTTGAGTTTAGCAAATTCATTTGGACTAAGTGAATCCGATAAAAATAATGATGCCGGAAGGATGGAACCGTGGGATCTTAACCGGTGTCGTAATAATCAACTTTAAGATTTGTTTTAATTAAAATATTGAAAACACTTGGAAATTAAGATTTTCTCTAAACCAAAACACTTTTCTCATCCCCCGATTTATGACTTCTAAAATTGAACCTCTGCAACAACAAGGAGCTCGGAGCATGGTGGGCGGCACGGCCATCGTCATCAGCAAAACTTGAGTCTACTTCAACAAAACTTTCCTAGAATTAAATAACAAAGCCATAGGACTTCGAGGTAGTTTGCCTAGTGCAACATAAATCCTCAACTCTTCGTTAGGCACTTGCATTACAAATTAAGCCCTAACCGGTCTTAGGATTCCGAGGTAGTCGACCGGTACGACAATAATCCCTCACATCTTCGAGGCTATTTGTTTGGTTTTATCATACAAATATAAGCCCTAATTAATTAAAATTGGCAAGGTCAAAACATTTAAATAAATATTAGGACTTTCCTAAACTCAAGCCAAACAATAGGATAGTCGGGAAATTACCGAAGTTCGCTTCGAATCCGTGATTTCTCCTACTTTTCTTCCTTTGGATTCCCAAAACAAAATGTTCCAAATTTGATCCATTCCCTATTGAAATTCCAAAATTCAATCCCTTGAAAACTTAAACTTTGAAATCCTTGAGAGCAGAATTATTGATTATTATCGAGAGTTTTCTTAGGTGATTCCCGTCACTTAAGATGTAATTAACTATAGGGGCTTGCCCTTATAGGGAATTTTAAAGAACCCAGGTAATATAAACCCCGTTTAATGCTTTCATATTAAGCAAGGAATTTGTCGGCTTATAAAATTGGTTCGCGGACCAAACGGATGTCACAAATCTTCTAGTTTATTTAATCGAGCCCCACCGTCGAGCGATGTGTCTATCCTTAGGGATAGATACACGGCTTGTGGTGCGGTGCTCGTTTATATAAACTATTTGGGATGTGAGATCGGTTTAATCTCATATCTTAAAACCTTCAAATTTAAAATTATTTTCAAAATCAAATACTACTTTTCAAAATTATTTATTTAAATTAAATTAAAAATTCACCGACAACTTCTGTTAGGCGACCCCCTTTTCAAAATAAAACACACAACCTAAAAATATGCCGACAGGTGGTTTTTCAACTTCCACATTAACAGGTATAACATTCTGATCTTGACTAGGAGAGAGAGTTTCTTTAGGTTTTTCAATCTCTTCAATCTCAATCTCTTTTTCAATTTCATTTTGCAATCTTTCTTTTAATTCCTTTCTACTTCTAAGTTGCACAGCTTTAACTTGTTCATTTTCTTTTCCAGTTTCCTTTGGATTGATTTCAACATTATTAGGAAGTGTAACTACAGGTCTGTTATTAATTAAAGTAGCAATTTGCCCCATTTGATTTTCAATATTACGAATAGCAGTATTTTGATTTTGTAATTGATTATTCATTTGCATAATTAATTCTTCTATTAATAACTTTTTCTATTGATTATTAAATCCAGGAGGTTTATAATTTGAATTAACTTGATTATTCCAATTTCCAGTGGGATGAGATTGATTATTACCCCATTGTTATTGTGAATTATTCCAGTTAAAATTAGGATGATTTTTCACCCAGGATTATAATAATTTGAACAATGATTATTTTTACTTGCAATAGCTTGTAAAGTTTCAATAGTTTGAGGATCTTCAATATTAGCAGAATTATTATGCGAAATATTAATTGCAAAATTATCTAATTTCTTAGATATTGCTGCAACTTGTGAAGCTAAGATAGAAAAGGCTTCATTATCTTGAATACTAGCCATCTTTTTAGGGTTAATCCCTTCAAAAGGCCCTTGAAAATTGTTATTAGTCATTTCTTCAATTAAAGTGTAAGCTTCTTCAAATGATTTAGACATTAAAGAACCTCCAAGAAGAAGGCATCAATAATTGATTTTAAAGATCCAATTAATCCATTATAAAATTTTTGAATAATCGACCAATCAGATAAAGCATGATGAGGACATTTTCTTAATAGTTCTTTAAATCTTTCCCAAGTTTCATATATTGTCTCCCCGTCAAATTGACTAAATGAAGTAATATCATTTCTTAATTTAGCAGTTTTAGAAGGAGGAAAATATTTAGCAAGGAATTTTTGTGCCATTTTATCCCATGTTTTAACAGAACCAGTCGCTAATGAGTTTAACCACATCTTTGCTTTATCTCTTAAAGAAAAAGGAAAGAGTCTAAGTCTAATAAGCATCATCGAAACATTGTTATATTTAAAGGTAGCACAAAGTTCTAAAATACTAACAAGATGTAAATTTGGATCCTCATTTGGTGATCCACCAAATTGATTGTTTTGCACCATTTGAATAATATACGGTTTAAGTTCAAAAGAATTAGCATCTACAGTGGGTATTTGAATACTACTATGAAGTTCATCAACTGTAGGGTTAGTATAATCCCTTAATGGTTTATAAACATTTTGATCATTAAGTTCAATTGGATTTTGTAAAGTAGCCATTTCTTGAAATTTTTGAATTTGTTTTCCCTTTTTAATTTTTCTAATTGTTCTTTCCAATTCAGAATCTAAAGGTATTAATCCTCAGAAACAAATCTTCGCATAAAACAAGCAATAAAATTTAACTATTTTATTTCTTTCTTCCTTTGATTTCTTCCCCAGCAACGGCGCCAAAAACTTGACCCTACTGCCGCGCTTAACGCAGTGATGTTGCTTCCAAAAGATAGCCAAAAAGCTTTGACTCGATTTATAAAAAACGGCTAGTGTATAAAATTAATATTATATATGTAATATTTTTACACACTAGGGGTACTACACAAGTATACGTATCGTTTCAAGTAATATAGGGTTTTTAAACAAAGACCCCAGTATCGATCCCACAGGGAAGATTTATAGAAATAAATTTTCTATAAAGCAAAAGCAAAATATAATAGTAAAAATAGTTATATTTTGATTATAATTACTATTTAATTTACTAGATGCAATTTAAAGAAAACAATAATAAGAAAATGATTTTATAAACTCTATATAAAATAAACAACTTTCTTTCCTTCAATTAATCTAAGATTTTTAAGATAATTTAATATTCGTTGGAGAATTTAATTTATGGTATTGTGCCAAATAGAAGCATTCCTATTCTTTACCCTTTGATCCAGGTGCAAAAAATATTGAGTAATTTACAGAATATGTCCGGATGTATTGTTAGTAGAATGGGTTAATCTAGGCTCACACTTCTAGATGTCTAAGGGTGGCTATGGTCTGCCCTACTAGTGACCCTTTCCTAGTCTATAAATCAAATTATAAGAATTTAGTATGTCACTCTAAAAACTTATCAATTCTACGCCCTTTAAATATTATCTTCCTATTTATTTGCACTTCACCATGAATAGCCCGCACATGGCCTTCACTACCCAAGGATTCATGTGACATTTACAAGTTAAGAGTTCTTCTCCTATAAGGTTTTTAAACTCTTCAACAGGTTTAACAATTCAAACGACCAATTTAAAAAGTAATGTAAGATCAGGTATTAATGTCATCACGATGTTTTGAAAATATTTTGAATTTTAATTCTCCATCGAATCTTTATATTATCTTATCTATCTCTTCATAATTGAAGTAAGAAAGTAACTAACTACTCAGAACACATTAAAAATAAATAACAAAATATGATAATTAAACTTTGAATCAAATGTAAAATATACTTATCTCAAATATTTCTTCTACAGATCTTCTGATTCCTACTGAATCCATAGTGTAATGAACTTCAGATGCAATAACTTAAAAATAAACTCACTAAACTAAACAAAAGTGGCCCTAAATTTCTCTCTCTAAGGATGAGAGATATTTAAAGTAGATAAGAGAAAGGGGTACAATGGGAGGGGCACGTTTTCTGAAGAATTGGACCTTTATTTATAGGCTCCAAGAGTTGCCTTGAGGCACCTCTTCAAAACATGTCCACATTTAATGAATCTTCTAGAAGGTTGGTCTGGCGCCTAGGCGCCGGACACTGCGTCCAGTTCTTCGCACCCCTTCACTTTGGCTCACACCTCTACACGATTAAAACCGTTTTGGAGCGTCCAAATGCAATGTATCACATGTCTATTATCAAGGAACAACTCCCAGCCTTCTAGAATGTCTAATAACCGCTCACTCCGTCAAAATAACTGATCAAACGTTGTCAAAAACTTGACAGTTTTCGTATCGAGTCTGGCGCTTAGGCGCTAGTTTCTGGCGCCTAGGCGCCAGGCCATATTTTTTTACACTTTTGGTATTTTGCACCATTTTTGCTCCTTTTTACTCCTTTTTCCTTCTTAGACCTTTTTACATTACCTACATCCAAAAATACAAAAAATACCTTTCATTAAAGCATAATATCCTTAGAAATTAATAAGAATTAAGGCATAAAGAAATAGGTATTTTTTTATAGATCCTAAAGAAGAAGTAAATTCAAAAGACTAGAATAAAGCAAGTAAAGGTTGTTTAACTTAGAAGTGGAAGAGGGTTGAAAGGTAGAGTCCAAAAAGATATTGAAGTTAAGAGAGAAGAAATTGAATAACCTAAAGAGGATGCTCCAAAAGGTTTTGAGAGACTTATTTCTCCACTAAAAATTGACTTAGAAAAACCACCACCACCTCTATTTCCTTAGAGACTTCGTCAACAAAAGTTGGATAAATAATTTTTAAATTTTTTGGAAATCTTTAAAAAGCTTACAATTAATATTCCATTTTATGAAGCCTTAGAAAAAATGCCAAGTTATGTGAAGTTTATGAAAGATATTATTAACAGAAAAAGGAAGTTTGAAGATAATGAGACCGTTGCACTTAGTGAGGAGTGTAGTGCTATAATTCAGAAAAAAGTTCCTAAAATACTTAAAGATCCTAGTAGCTTCACAATTCCATATGTAATAGGAGACAAATTTTATGGTAAAGCTTTATGTGATTTAGGTGCAAGCATTAACCTTATGCCATTATCAATATTCTAAAAAACTTAGATTAGGAGAAATATTCCCTACCACTGTAACTTTACTATTTGTAGATCGTTTGATAACTTATCTTATGGAGTTATAGAAGATATTTTGGTAAAAGTTGATCGATTTATCATTCCTATTGATTTCATTGTGCTAGATATGAAGGAAGATAAAGAGATACCTATCACTTTGGGGAGACCATTCCTAATTACAGGAAGAGTAATGATAGATGTGCAAAAGGGAGAATTAACTATGTGCATCAATGATCAAAAAGTTACTTTTAATATCTCAAAATTAATGAAATACCCTGCAAAAGGTAAAGACGATGAATGTTTCAAGATGGATGTAATAAGATATCTGAGTGAATGTCATTTCAAAATAACTTATGAAGAGAAATCTGAAATTAAAGAATTAGACTGTGAGGCGGAAGAGGAATTAGAATAATTTAATGATTTTCTTAAAGAAGATTCAAATTATGTTCAAGAAGGTATTGAAGTTTTAGACATGATGAAAAAAGAGAAATCTTTTTTTCCAATAATTGAAAAAACTCCTAAACTTGAATTGAAGTTACTTCTTAAACATTTAAAATATGTCTTTTGAGGTGATTCCTCAACTTTACCGGTCATAATTTCCTCGAATTTAACTTTAGAAGAAGAAGAGTGTTTATTGAAAATTTTGAAGAAATATAAGAAAGCCTTTGGAGAGACAATTGTTAATATAAAGGAATCAGTCCTTCAATTTGTATGCATAGAATTCTTAGGGAAGAAATCTGCAAACCCAGGGCCGATTCTCAAAGGAGATTAAATTCCATTACGAAAGAAATTGTTAAGAAATAAATTCTAAAGTGGTTAAATGCTAGAATTATCTATCATATTTCAGATAGTGCATGGGTTAGTCCAATACATTGTGTTCTACAGAAAGGAGAAGTGACTGTAACTGTTAATGAACAAAATGAACTAATATCAATAAGACAAGTTACAGGATGGTAAATATCCATGTATTATAGAAAATTAGATCTTGCAACTAGGAAAGATCATTTTCCATTACCCTTTTTAGATCAAATGCTGGATAGACTAGATGGGCATAAAGAAATTTATTTTCTAGATGGATATTCTGGTTATTACCAAATACAATACTCCTGAGGATTAAGAGAAAACAATGTTTTCCAGTCCTTATGGCACATTTACTTTTAGAAGAATGTTCTTTGGTTTATGTAATGCCCTTGCAACATTTCAAAGAAGTATGATGACTATTTTGTGTGATTTAATTGAAAAAGGAATCAAAGTTTTTTGGAAACTTTTTGAGTGTTTGGAACTTCATTTGAATCATGTTTAGAACATTTATCATGAGTTCCTAAACGCTGTGAAGAAGCAAATTTAGTCCTTAATTGGGAAAAATGCTAGTTTATGGTAGCGAGAGGAATTGTTTAATGATATCACATATCAGAGAAAGGTATGGAGATAAATTCCGCAAAAATTCAAGTGATCATTAATTTACCTCACCAAACAAATGTGAAGAAAATTAGGAGATTTTTAGGATATGCTGGATTCTACATGTGATATATTAAAGACTTCTCAAAAATTGCTAAACCACTATGTCATTTACTCGAAAAAGATGTAATTTTTAATTCTTATAAGGAGTGACAAAAGCTTTTGATTAAAAGAAAAATTAGTCACTACACCAATTATTATTTCACTAAATTGGACAATATCATTTGAATTAATGTGTGATGTAAGTGATTATACTATTGGAGCAATTTCAGGACCAAAATATGATAAGATTTTTAGAGTAATTTACTGTGCTAGTAAAACTCTTAATGAAGCTCAAATTAATTATACCATAACTGAGAAAGAGTTATTAGCAATAGTATTTTCTTTTGATAAATTCAGATCATGTTTAATTGGAAGTAAATGTATAGTGCGTATAGATCATTCTACTATTAAATATTTAATGAAAAAGAATGATGCAAAACCAAGACTGATAAGATGGATTCTTCTTTTGTAAGAATTTAATTTTGAAATTGTAGATACAAAGGGAGCTGATAATCAAATTGTTGATCATTTATCTAGGCTTGAATCTGAAGAATCACTTTTTTTTAAAAAATGAATTAATGAACATTTTTCAGATGAAAAATTTTTCAATATTAAGGAGTGGCATGTTCCATAATATGCAGACATTGTGAACTTTATTGTTAGTAATGTTATACCTTACGGTCTGACACACCAACAAAAGAGGAAATTTTGTTTTGGAGCTAAGACTTATTTTTGGGATGGCTCTTTTTTATATAAATAGGGAAATGATCTAATTATTAAAAGATGTGTGCCTTTAAAAAAAACTTATGAAATTATCCAAAAATGTCATGTTTCTAATTTTGTGAGACATTTTGGTGTTGATAAAACATCATACAAAATTTTGTAATCTGGATTTTATTGGCCTACTTTCTTTAGAGATGTTAATGCTTATATTAAAATTGTGATCATTGTCAATGAGTTGGCAATATTTCTAGAATAAATGAGATGCCCCTCAATTATATTTTGGAAGTCAAAATATTTGATGTTTGGAGATTAGATTTTATTGAACCATTTATACCATCTTTTAGAAGTTTATATAAGTTGTTAGTAGTAGACTAAGTATCTAAATGGATAAAAGTTGTTGCCTTACCTTGATGTGATGCTCAAAGTGTCGCAAAGTTTTTAAGAATGAACATATTTTATAGATTTGGAATGTCGAGAGTGATCATAAATGATGGGGGAAGTCAACTTAAAAATGCAGTTATAGAGAAATTAGTAAAGAAATATCATATCAATCATCAAATTTCTACTGCTTATCATCCTCAAACAAGTGGTTTGGCTGAATTATCCAATCGAGAAATTAAAAGAATTTTAGAAAAATATGTAAATCCAACAAAAATGGATTGGTCAGTTAAACTTGATTATGCTTTGTGGGCTTATAGGACTGCATATAGAACTCCTATAGGAATGTCCCCATATAGGTTAATATATGGGAAAGCTTGTCATTTACCAGTTGAACTTGAGCATAAAGCATATTGGGCTATTAAGGAATTCAATTATAATTTAAAGGATGCTGGTGAAAAGAGATTATTGCAATTAAATGAGCTGGAAGAGATAAAGATTGAATCTTATGAGAATGCAACAATTTATAAGGAAAAGATGAAAAAGTGGCATGATCGGAGGATTCTAACTAAAAATTTTAAGCCATAACAATAAGTTTTGCTATATAATGCAAGGTTGAGATTATTTCAGGAATACTTAAATCCAGATGGATGGGCCCATTTATTATGAAAAAAGTTTATCCCTATGAGGTTGTGTATATCAAATATCTTAAAACCAATAAAATATTTAAAGTGAACGGTCATAGACTGAAAACCTATTTCTTAGGGGATCAAACAAAATTTAATGATCTTATGATGTTGGGTCAACCAGAATAAGCACTGGTACGTCGGGATGACGATGTAAAACCAAGCGCTTTGTAGGAGACAACCCATAGTTATTAGTGTATTTTTATTTTTAATGTTATGTTATTATTTTTATTTTAGAAAATGTGGTAGTATTTTGATAATGTCATGATAATTTTAAGACCATAATTGATGACTTAGACGTGTTAGAATGAGTATTTGAATGTTAAGCTGACATGTGCTTAAATGAGCATTGGCCCTTAAGCGCCAATATTCGGTGCTTAAGCGCAATAGTTTAATAAATGTGCTTAAATAATGTTCTAGAAGAATTAAACATATGGAAGTTATCTTGAACGTTATTTGGTGGTTTTTAAATGTGGGTAATGGGTATGGACTTTTCTAAAGTCTATAAAGTGCATGAAAATGAGAGAATTTTACCCCTGTCCAAATTTTCATCCTAAAGTCTAAGTGAAGAGAGTTTTGAGTTGAAAAGAAGTGATTAAGTTAGCAAAAATGTCTTCTTAGGAGAGTAAATTGAAGAAGAAAGATGATGCCATCAAGAAAAATTTTGTATGTCAAAGTGCGCAAGAGTTATACAACGTATTCCTAACCGTT
This sequence comes from Papilionanthe hookeriana x Papilionanthe teres, assembly GCA_022702705.1. Classification (NCBI taxonomy): domain Eukaryota; kingdom Viridiplantae; phylum Streptophyta; class Magnoliopsida; order Asparagales; family Orchidaceae; genus Papilionanthe; species Papilionanthe hookeriana x Papilionanthe teres. The sequence continues at coordinate 122,629,126 of CM040421.1, read as the reverse complement.
AGTATAGATGGAATAGCGGAGAAGATTCAAAAAATTAAGGCTCATGTGGCTTTAATTAAAGAAACTATGAATGAAAATAATGCACACTTCGCACATATTGGATGGAAACTCAAAATGCAATTCAGTTATTCAAGTTATATTGAAGAAGTGGACAAGGCGATGTATTTGAAAACTAAGTGGACTGAAGAAGATTTAATAAGAGTTCTTCATCATCATTCGTTCTATCAAATCTATCTACTAAATGGTTCAGAAAGAGAAAATGAAGGACAAAGATATGTTCCACTTAATGGAGAATAGGATTAAGAATTAAGCTCGAGAGTCTAGTTAGTTTGCTTGTTGTTATTGTTTGTTTGTTTTAAATGTGTTTGATGTTATGTTTGTCTTATGTTGTGATGTATTTAGATATTATCTCATCCAAAATCTTTTGGAATGGAGATAAGTTATGTGAACTGTGTCTGTATTTGTTGGACATGTGAATGAAAGTGTTTGTTTATGTGAAAATTATGTGTTAATTATGCTCGAATCAAAATTATGGAAAATTGTGAATTTTGAGGAAGAGGAGAATAGAAGGGAAGAAAATAGTTACTAAGTTTTATAAAGACCATTTAGGGGTGGATAACTTAAGAAGATGCACATTTAACTCAAAAATTTAAAATATTCACATTTGTGCACAGGCGCTTAAGCTTCATTACCCCGCACTTAAGTCAAGCTTACTCGAGAGATAGGCACCTCAGTGTAAAACCAGTTGTACTTATGTGTCGGTTCATGAAAACCGGTTCGCGAATGATTTTAAGTGAAAATTTGAGCAAAAAACCACTATTATTCCAATCTTAGTCTTCGTCTTCCTCGGTGAGTCGCAATTTTTTATCTAGTGTCTTCTTCAAATTTGAAGAATACTTGGTGGAATTGAGCCAAATTTGCTAGATTTCTTCTTCTCAAGGTTAGAGCTTCTCTTCTATGTAAATTTTTTTTATTTTCACCATAGGTTGAGAGTACATTATGGAAAATCTGAAAATTACTATTTATAGTGAAAATTTAAGAAAAATTGATGGATATTACATGTAAATGTTAGTTTAAGCTTTTAGAAGTTAGATTTAGTGATTTATGTTTGAGTTTAGAATTTATTTTGAATTTTATGTGATTTTTAGAATTTGCACCGAGAATGAAGAGGATCAAGGGGAAAGCAACTTTTGATTCTATCAAGTTTGTAAGTGCAAAAGCTCAGGATAGATACAGAGATGCAATGCATTCCATGAAATTGATTCATGAGTGATGTTTTAAGAATCCAGGATGAGAAGTGGAAGATTTGATTGTCCACCGACAGTGGGATCGGTTCTATTATTTTTCTGTTGTCGCTGCAATTTTTGTAGTTCGGGAGTTCTATGCTAATCTCCCTAAAGCTGAGGATGATCAGGTGATGGTAAGAGGAAAATCAGTAGCATTTTCCCCTGAGGTAATAAATTCATTTTACCACCTGCCTTTGGATACTACGTGTCTTTAATCAATCTATAATCCTATAGACGAAGAGTTAGATGAGATCATATCCTCATTAAATGTAGGAAGATGTTTATGGAAAATTACAAGTGGAAGAAGAGAAAATTTTTCTACATCGAAGATGTATGCCATAACAAAAGATGGCACTATTTCATTTCTGCTCATCTATACTTTATGAATCATCTTAGTGAAGTGATTAGAGAAAGAGCTACTTTGAATATAAGCCTATTGATATTGGATCTCTTATTTATCAGGCCATCACTAGTTCTACTAGAGCTGCCACTACTGTAGGTTTGGGATTCACATCATTAATATTTTCTTTATGTGAGAAAGCTGGTGTGAAGTTTTATAGTTAGGAAGAAATTTTACAACCTCTAAAGCCTATCACAAGTGTGAATGTGAAGTTATTTTGAGCATTTTATTTTTTGCTGAAGAGGAGGATTTTCTAGAAGTTGTGGTGCTTCTACATCTCATGCTTGTACATTTCGTGCATCTACATCCCATGGTCAGTCTACTAGTACTAATTCGCAGACATAATTAATGCAAAGGTTGATGGACAACATCAACTATACTGCGAATAAGGTACTAAATTTAGAAAATTTTGTAGATCATACTGATACTTATATTAGAAGGCATAGTGCTTATGAGGAAAAATATCACACATCTTTGGAGAAACTTATCTGAGGTGATCAGAGTGTGGTATTTCCTTTATATCCATGATGCGGTGTTTTATATTTCAATATATTTTCTAATAGACAACAGAATACAAACGCAAGTATACGTATTGCACAACTAATACAGGGCTCAAATGAAGTCCTGGTTATCGATCCCGCGAGGAAGGTGTCAATTTATGGTAGTAGCACTAAAACACAAAGTTCAAACTATATAAAACTTACAAGTGAAAAGCACAAGTTGATAATGTTTAATTATACTAATAGAACTAAGTTTACCAAACTACTTTCTAAACTTCAAAGTAAATTTATTAATTCTAAATAAAGCTTAACTATTTTATAACGAAAGATTCAAATTTAAAAAAGTATCCTTCCCCTTGCAATGAATTTATGGTTAGTGAAAGATTTAGATTGTTAAAAATTGTATCGTGCCAAATAGGAGTATTTCTATTCTTTACCTTCTTCCGAGTGCATAAAGAACATTGGCTAATCCTATGTTTGGTCCCTAAATCCGAGGTTAGGTTGAGAGGATACTGGATCCCATTTCCTCCTCGCATGAGGGCTAACTCTCACTTTAGTTTCATAACACTAGGACCGAATTGAGGATTTTATCTGTCACCCTTAAAATCTCAAATTCTACTCCCAACAAAGAAAATTTCTCTATTTATTTGCACTCAACCCTATGGACTATATTCTCATCCATAGAATTGAATGTGATTCTCACTTTATTGTAGAACTCATAGTCCTTTCGGATCTTATGTTTCACAACAAATTTTAACATTTCAATTAGCCATATTGAAAGTAAATGAAGAACAAAGTGTAAAATTATCACAAGTTTTAAAATTTAAATTGCATATCCAATCTATCTCTTCATTTCACATATCTCATAGTAAGGTGAAAGATAATGATATCTACTCAAACTTCATGAGGAAGATACGAGAAAACATGTGTTTTATATATAAAAGAAAGTTCATACGAACAATGATAAACAAACACAACTTATCTAAAAATCTTCACTAAAACAAATCCCTTGAAGTTCTTTTGATTCTTTTTCTCTTCTTAGAACAACACTCAAAACTAACACCAAACTAGATTCCACACACTCTCTATAGCAACTACACCACTTTTCTCCCCTCACACACACACCTTACACACTTTTCTAGTGTTAAAAGAACTCTAATATAGTTTAGAGATGAGTTTTCCAAGTGATGCCTCAAGCAACCCTCCAAAATTCATCTGAATACGTTGAATCTACAAAAAAATTGTGCTTAACCGTCTTCGGCACCGTCGGCGCCCAATCTCCATCAAATAGCATTGTAGGCACTCATCCTGGCGCCTTCGAAACCGGGCCACATTTTAGGGTCTATACTCTCTGGATGAGAGCGCCAACAGTGCTAGGCGCCGTCGGCACCCAAAGCCCAATTTTCCAAAAATCACCTCATTTGACTCTAAATTCCATCCTTTTTGTTTTTTTTTTTGCCCCAAATGCCAAAAAATCAATATACCAGCAATACAACTTGAAAAATACCCTTCTTTAAAGAGAAATATCAACAAAAATGAGTACATAATACAGGTGAAAAATCCAACATATTTTTGGTGCATCAAAATCCCTCAAACTTAACTGTTACTTGTCCTCAAGTAACTCTTTCACTACATAAAAATTATGACTCATGGCAGTGAACTTAACTTTATAATTGTCACAATTTTTAATCATAAATATAATAGCAAGACTTTTAAATCAGTTTTAATAACTTGTGTCAAACTATAGGTAAGAATATTTAGTAAGCAAGTTTAAGGGTTCTAGCCTTCTATTTATTTCAAGAATAAGTGCAATTTGTCATATTAAGAACACTTAGAGAATTCATATGAAAAAGAACTCTCATGAAGACACTACTAATAAAGTTACCAACACATCAATATAAATCCAAAAAGGTGGTTAAGTTATATCATTTAGGTTAATTCAAGTGAAGCTAATTTTTAATTAAGAATCTCCTCAAGCTTCTCTTCACATATATTTTTCTTTTCTTTTGCTTTTCTCTTTTTCTTTTTCTTTATATTGGATTGTTTTTCAATCCTTTTTGTTCTTTTTTTTATATGTGAAGATTACTATATCTGGATAACCTTTAATGATTTTGAACCTCACCATCCTCTTCCTAAAGTTATAACTCATTATATTTCTTTCTTTATACATCAATATTAGTATAAACTTTAATTCAAAAAGTTTCAATCCTTTTTTTTACATGTAATATTGAGACTCTTAACATTTCAAAAATACTCTTTCCTTTACTTTAAATAGCAAACAATAATCTTATACTCTTATGCTAAATATCTTAACCCCAAAGGTAATTTCCATTATTAAAAATTAATTCTAAAGTCTACTATAATATTTGAATAAAAAAAATATAACTTTCTAAAGTTAAATTCTTACAAAAAATCATGTTATATATATATATATATATATATATATATATATATATATATATATATATATATATATATAAATTAATAGTTCATTTGAGAACAAATAATGTTTAGTCTTTCTTCCCCCCCCCAAACTTAAATTTTTCAACATATAACACATTAGAAATATAAAAGTGGGAAAAAAGAACAAAAAGTACTAACTTTTGTGTAATGGGTCTTTCATTTATCTTCTCTTACAACTATGTAGGTATTAATTAAACATTTATAATAACAGGTATATAACAACATAGAAAGTGTGCTAAACATGATATATCAAAGATTTCCAGGGTAAAGAGACATTAAAACTTAAACTTTAAACATTTACAGTAACGTGAAAAATAAAACAGTCTAAATTCAAATTTAAACAAGTAGTTTGAAAGTAAACACATCCATACACACCACATACTCTAACCATGCAATACTACATAAAACAAATTAAAAGTGTTGCAACAAACTATACATCACCACAAATCAAAACACAGTAAACCGCAATCAGTAATCACTACCATCATGCTCTTCTTCTTCTTCTTCTTCTTCTTCTTCTTCTTCTTTATCTACCACATCCAGATATTGCTGCTGATAAGGAGTAAAACTGGGGCAAGTAGGGAAGTCCACATTAGGATCACCCCTCATGAATCTAACCATAGCTTCATTATAATCAGCATCATATTCCATTTTCCTCACCATAAAGTTGTCATTATATGCATTTCTAGCCTCTAAACATTCAATCTTATTCTGAACTATTAAAATGTCTCCCTGTTGGATGTTGTTTCATAATTCCTTGAAGAGTAGGAGCACTAGAAGTAGAGGGAATATCACGACTACTACTCCCTGATCTTCATCCAACATGAGTTCCATAAGTCTTAATATTAGCCTGTTGGCCTCATTTTTGATGAGGTCCTCTCTTCTTAGTACTTAGGATCTAGCCTTAGGCTTTTCCTTTGACTATCTTAGAGGACTAGAGATGGAACCTACCCCTTTAGAAACTCAACCACTTCTTAACTCCCTGTAAACCCCACAGCTTGATTGTAAACCCCTAATCACTTAGAGGGTTGAGATCAAATGTGGAGGTTTAAAGGATGAGTTCCCTATAGGACCCTTTGGCCTTAGGATCACCTCAGGTGGCTCGGTGCAGTGAGGGTTGACTCGAACACATTACACTTTCACACACATTCAAAATCCTAAAACTATTCATGCCTAGCTTGACTTCCTGACTCATGTAGATAATTCATATGGATGGACCTTAACCCCTAGGCTCTTGGCTAAGAGGGTTATGAACAACATAGTGAATGCCTCAAATGAGTCCTCTCATGGCTCCTATGGACTTAATATGGCTTCATGGCTCAACCAAAATGATTCCATTTCACTCACACTGACTTAATTTTCATTTTTCCAAAATTTCAATTTTTGACACCCGGAGCCCCGGACCCACCAAACCTACTAAAAACCCTTGAAACTACCCAAAACCACCAAAATTTCCAAATAACCCAAAACTTTTCCAAAATTAACCTTGAACATTTCCCCACCAATCAAATTGATCATTTACAACCAAAAATACCAAAATTTCCAAAAATACCCCCAATACCCTCCAAATTACCAAAATGCCCCTCTTGACCCAAAAATTCAAAAATTCCAAAAAATTCCCAGAAAATTCCAGAAAATCTCAAATATTCCCAAATTCATTTTGTTCAACTACACCATGGGCCAATTTTTCCAATTTACGCCACTTTTACCAAAACCCCCAATTTAGCCCATTTTAAACCCAAATGAACCCAATGTCAAACCAAATCACCCCAATCGACCTCAATTTTGGTCCAATTCAATTCCAAACTTCAATTCAATATCCCCAATATTAATCTAGATCAAATCCAAGCCCAATTTGATTGACATTTGAATCCAATTTCATTTTTAAGATGAAAGCCCAATTTTGACCCATAACCCAAACTTAGCCCAAACCAACCCAACTCAACTCCAATTGACCCCAAATCTTTTCTAAACCTTCTCTAACATCTCCATAAACAAAACAATAACATAATTTGCCCAAAACTTGAACCCAAACCCCACTCAAATTCAACCCAAATCCAAAATCCCCAATTTAGCCTAAACCCAAGCTTAACCCTAACTTAGCCCAAATCCCAAAATTGAACCCCAACCAAAGTTGAAAACTCTTTGTAACACACCTATAAACATTTCTCAACATTAATTTTACATAAAAACCAACTTTAGCCCAACCTTAGCCCAAGCTAACCCAATTTGGTCCATTTTGTCCCCTTACCAAAGAGACCCAAGTTCAACCCAATCCAACTCCAAGCCTTACCAAATTGACTTCAAATAACTCATGAAACATTCCTAAGCCAAATTCAACACTCATTGGGCTCAACCATTACAAGGCTCCTCATCCTAAAAATCCATTTTAAAATTTAAAAGCCCATTCCCTTAAGCCATTTTAAAAGCCCACCTTTGCCAAATTTTAAAATCCCAAAATTCATCCAAAGCCCATATGACACTCTCCCTCATCATACATTCAATTTAAAATCACCTCTAAAGTCCTAATTTATCATCAAATCATTCCAATTTTAGCCACATGACAATCTCCTTAAAATTCATCAAAAATGCCCAAAACCCATTTCTATGAAACCAAGTCAAGCCATCCTAAGCCATAGGCAAGCCATGAAGTCATGCATGAGCCACATGGGAGCCATGAAAGCCCCTTTACATGTCACCATGCTATCTTAGGCAAAAGGATGAGGTTCTTTCTGTATTCCCTTAGAGTGATTAACCACTCCCATGATTCTCCTTAACCATGCTTAGGCCTAATTATACTTGGATGGTGACTTGACCCTACTGATTAAGTTGAACCAAACAACTTTCTCTTCAACCCAAGCAAGCTATAGGGAGGTGAACCTAGCCCAAAACCATGGGTTGACCCAAACCAAGCCAAAATCAACCACTCCACATTCCACTTCAATCCAACTCCTTTACACATGGCCAACTCCAATTGACTTCACCATTGCCAAGCCACCGCCTTCAGCTGGTCGAGATGGTGACTGACCCTGGCCGGCCAGCCACCACAGCCGCCGAAAAACACCATGGCCGAGACCTTGGGAGGAGCCAAATTTTGGAATTCCCACCTGCTGAGCTACCTCATGCCCAATGGCCATTGGAGTTGTTCTTCCCTTGCCCAGAGCAGCTGATCCCAGCCATTAACTCCCCCTGGGAAGCCATGGCCATGGCTATTTAAACCAGCCATTCCTCTCGACCAAAAAGGTTGGTTGAACCATACCTTCACAGAATCCCTCCAAATTCCTCACAAAGCTTCCCCTAGCCAAGAGAAATCCATCCCCACTGTTCTCCTGCCCTAACTCCCACTGATTGAGCTCAATTTTGGAGCTCAATTCTCAGGCTAGAACAGGACATTCCCAAATCCTCCACCAAAATCAAATTAAACTCACCCACACCTGCACAAGACCAAGAGAAGGAGTTCCCCAGTGAAAGCCCCCTCTCCAGGCCACTCATTTGTTCTAGCCTCCAAAGGTTGAAATCGGGTATGGTGGAAATCGAGTGCAGGCGATTCCTCGGGGCCGGAGACTTCATCTGGAGCGTGCTTGGACTCAATTGAAGGTGACACAACTCTCAGATCGAAGCTTCACTTCTCTGACCAAAGGTATGAGCTCTATCTTCTTCCCTAACTTCTGAACATTCTCTATTTTGATTGAGTTAATTTCATGCCACTTAAACCGTATGGATATGTTTGTCTCTTTAAGACGAATCCATAGAGTATAAGAACATAAAAATCCATTGAGAATCGAGTGAGATCTTAGGGTTTTAGTGTGGACGATCACGGGTGCACACCAGTCGTAGATAATGACCGGGAGCCGTTGGATCGCGCGTTTATCGAGCGGACGGCTTAGATGGCATCGAACCAGGAGATGGTACGTGAACCGCGGGCCCCGTGGCAGCTGACTCAGATGGCGGCATCGAATGGGAGCGCGCCACGTGGGCTTTCGGATATGCCGAGGATGACAGGGCGCCGTGCTGGATAAGTAGAAAATTAGGGAATTTTCTTATTTATTAAATACCCAGAACTTCAAAAATGCATAACTTTGTGTAGAAAAATCATAAAAATAAAATAAAAATACCCTCTTGCTCAGTGAACAGAGGAGAATAATGTGGAAAAGAAATCAAGTAATTTCATTGAGTATTTTATTTTTAATGATTTATTTACTCTCTGCATTGTTTTAATTCTCCATTTGCAGAGGCAATTCACCATGACATGAGATCATGGGGCTTTTGAAGCCTCTGAACTTGGGAACATTCCCTGAATTTTCCAAGGTCAGAGGCCATCTCTATGAGAAGTTATTGATTTTTCAATTGCATGTTACTGTTTTGAGTATTTTAATTCCAATAATTAGCATGTTGAGAAATAAATTCTAGGAAAACTTGGTGATGTTTCTTATGACCAGAGAAACCTAAAAAAAATAGGTCTTGAGTTAATTCACATGAAACAACCCTAATTGGCCTAAACACCCAAAATTGAACTTTAATTAATTAGGGTTAACTACACATCAAATTAACTTGAAAACAATTCTCCACTGATCTTTAGGATCGGAGGAAAATCACATTAAAATTTGAGGTCGATTGAATTTGATTAACCTCATCAAATGGGTTAATTAAGCCTCTTAAGCAAAATGGATAAAATTAAATTTTAAAAATTCATAACTCACAAAATACTTTTCAAAAATTCACAAAAATAGTTTTGGAGCTTCTCTGATATTAGAGGGACTTAGGAAAATTAAAATTGTAATTTTCTAAAAAAAGTTGATTTTTATCATTATTTTAATATTTTAATAATAAAAAATAATAAAAATCATAAAAATATTAAAAATCACCAAAATGTCACATTTTGAATTCTAATCACATAGGAACAAACCAAATATTTTTCCTAAGTCTCTAGGGTAAGATATTGAATTTTAAAGGCTTAAAACAATTTTTGAATTAAAAAAATGATTTTCTTCAACATTTCCACTAAATTAATTCTAATAAATCAAAGAAAAACCAAAAAAATATAAAATTTTGTTTTCTGATTTCCCTGATATCGGAGAGATTTTTGAAAATATAAAACCTATTTTTCAACTTCAATTTTTTTTTTTAAATTAATTAATACTCCAAAACTCAAAATAATTCTAATAAATAAAATATAATTCAAAAAATCACCAAAATTGGTTCAAATGGTCCTTGGTCATGTTATTGAATTTTCCTTGAAAACCCCTATTTTCCATTAAAAATAATTACATAAATAAATTAAATACAGAAAAATCATATTTTCTCCTCTAATGTCTTAATTGACATGTGAGTGAGGTCACATAAAAATTTCAATTTCATTTGAGCTTAGTTTAGTGAGTTATAGAATTATTAAGCTTGAAGGGCAAAAGGGTAATTAAAAATTTCAACCCTTAATTAAAATTTAGGATTAATCAAAAGGGGAGGGTAAAACATTTGATTTTAAACTGATTTTGGATGATTGAAACTTAAATGATTGAGGGTAGAAACCTACTAACCATTTCTAATAAAATTAAAATAAAACTTTAATTAATTAATTAATTGAAATTTTGGAAGAATAATAGAAATTGGAATTATTAAAGTAGAGATATTATTAAGAGGATGTTTATTCTTTAATTTTAAAATCCCTAAATAAATCACTTCAATAATACTTAATTCTTAATTAAAAAATTAAAAAAAAGAATAATCTCAATTAATAATTAAAACTAAAATTAAACTAAAATTAAATTAAATTTAAATTTAAATTAAATTAAAAATTAAATTAAATTAAAATTAAATTAAAATTAAACTAAAACTAAACTAAAGCATATTAAAATTAAATCAAAATTGAAATTAAATTAAATTAAAATTAAAATTAAATTAAATTAAATTAAATTAAAATTAAATTAAATTAAACCAAATTAAATTAAAATCAAAATCAAATCAAATTATGTTAAAATTAAAATAAATTAAATTAAAATTAAGCTGAATTAAATTAAATCAAAATCATTTAATAACAAACCTAAAAGAAATCATTAAGAATTAAATCTAAAATAACTTGAACACTATTCCAAACTTAAACTAATTCCTATAATTAAGTTAAAATTGAAATTAAATCATTAAGTTTAAATCGTTAAAATACCTAATAAATTGATTTGTCCTTTTAAAGCTCTTATTATTATAACTCTTAAATAAAATATCAAGTGAAGTGTTACTTCACTTATAGGACATTCAAATGTCCTAGTTCATGCGAGCGAGAGAACAAAACTTAAACCCCGGATGATTAATTCACCTGTGCAATTAAATTCTCTTGGACTCAAAACAATCCCAGAAATATTGAAAAGATGTTTAGGACTCGTCCTAAACACTTCCTCAATATGACGGGATGTTTTAGAAGAACAATTGAATCTAGTTGTTCTTTGATGAAGAAAATCATTCTTAAACCAAACCAAGAACCTAGACGTCATAGGAGATGACTAGTTATAGGATTAGGAATTTGGTAGACAACCAAAACCCTTTCCTTAGTTTACCTAGGTATCTGTTGAAATATTTAAATGCCTAAACATGTGTTTTAAGTGCAGCTTGGGATGACGGGAAGACCCTCCAGGTACGCTTTTACTTTATTGTAATTTAATTTATTGCAATGTACTTTACTCTTCTTGCATGTTAAATAAAACTGTTGCATGAAAATTAAAACCTTTAGGATAGTTCCTAAACTGAAACCAAAACTAAATTAAAAGTCATTGCAAGATAAAATTCACCGCCACAACATTCAAAATATAAAAAAATAACTCAAAATTTAATCACAAACAGAACAACAAAACTATAATTGTAACTAAATTAAAACGTTTCGTTGAATGATCGGGAATACCTCGGATGATGTAACTGTGTTGCTAACGAGATTTCCCACGGTCCAAAAGAAAGTGTGGAACTCATTCAGTTGAGTTTAGCAAATTCATCTGGACTAAGTGAATTCAATGAAAATAAAGGTGTCGGGATGACAGAACCGTGGGATCTTAATCGGTTCTGTTTAATCAACTTTAAGATTTGTTTTAATTAAAACACTAAAGACACTTGAATTTTAAGATTTTCTCTAAACCAAAACACTTCTCTCATCTCCTGATTTATGACTTCTAAAACTAAACCTCTGCAACAACAAGGAGCTTGGAGCATAGTGGGCAGCACGGCCATCGTCATCAGAAAAACTTGGATCTACTCCAGCTAAACTATCCTTTAGTTTTAAATAACCAAGCCATAGGATTTCGAGGTAGTTTGCTTAGTGCAACATAATTCCTCAACTTTTTATTAGGCATTTGCATAATCATGTTATGTAAATTAAGCCCTAACCGGTCTTAGGACTCCGAGGTAGTTGTTTGGTATGACATAAACCCTCACATCTTCAAGGCTGTTTGTATGATCATGTCATACGAATATAAGTCCTAAATAATTAAAATTGGCAGGATCAAAATACTAAATAATTCTTCCTAAATTGAAGCCAAACAATAGGATAGTCGGGAAGTTGCCAGAGATTCCTCTTGGATCCTCAACTTCCCCTACTCCTCTTCCTTTGGACTCCTGAAAATAATTGTTCCAAAATTGATCCACTCCCTATTGAAATTTCCAAAATTCAATCCTTTGAAAACCTTAAACTTTGAAATTCTTGAGAGCAAAACTACTAATCATTATCGAGAGTTTTCTTAAATGATTCCCGTCATTTAAGATGTAATTAACTATAGGGGCTTGCCCTTATAGGGAACTTTAAGAACCCACGTAATATAAACCATGCTTAATTCCTTTATATTAAGCAGGGGAACTTGTCAGCTTATAAAATTGGTTCGCAGACCAAACGGATGTCACAAATCTTCTAGTTTATTTAACTGAGCCCCATCATCAAGTAGTGTGTCTATTCTCCGGGATAGATGTACAGTTTGTGGTGCGGTGCTCATTTATATAAACTATTCAGGATGTGAGATCAGTTTGATTTCATATCTTAAAATTTTCAAATTTAAAATTATTTTCAAAATCAAATACTACTTTTCAAATTATTTATTTAAATTAAATTTAAAATTCACCGATAATTTCTGTTAGGCGACCCCTTTTTCTAAAGTACAACACAAACCTAAAAATATGTCGACATAGCCCTTCCAATAGACTTAAGAGGATCCTTCTCTTCATCCTACCAAAATTAACCCCTGATTGTACACATAAAGTGAAAATCAGGGTAGGATGACCTAATCCACCATTGGTCTCACCCATAGCAATATCACAAATATTTATATAGATGGAAGAGCCAATATTAATCATTTTCATTTGCTGAATATAGAAATTTAGAATGGCTCTGTCCCTAGTCACTTCGCTATGGTGATAAGTAGGTAATAATCTTGCAGAAAAGAAATAGTGTCAGGCTTTAGATGGTACATTTAACTTTGAAGTAGAAAAGTTTACCTTTTGATTGTGCTTCAACTTCCAATCTCCTTTTCCATCAGTCAAATAAGCAATCACTTCATCTAAAGCAGCATCAGTAGCACTGAATCTGGTATACTTACATAATGAACCCCTCAATTGATAAAATGCATTAATTCAATCCGGGGTAAACTCTACCATTTTTCCACGTACAAATACATGCTCGTCAGAAGTTTTCCTCAAATTAGCATAGAACTCATGTATTATGCCAACAATAGCCTCAGCAGTGAAGTAGCAAAAATTATCCTAATACTAATCAACAATCAGCCTTTTAACGACTCCTCCCGGACTTTAAAAATTCATCTAAATCCTATTCCTCTAACACTGGAGGTGTTGGAAAATAGTTCATTCCAATTTGATCATTTTTATAGATATAACAACAATTTAAGAAGCCAAAATAGTTATAACATCAGAATCATGGAAACTGGCTACTCTTTTAGGATTTACATGTTCAACAGACCATTGAAAATTATTAGTAGCCATCTTTTCAATTAATAAATATGCTTCATCAAAAGGTTTTGACATTAATAAACCACCAGCAGTAACATTGATAATCGATCTAAGAGATCCTATTAATCCATTATAAAATGTTTGAATTATTAACCAATCTGGTAAAGCATGATGTGGACACTTTCTAAGATGATCTTTAAATCTTTCTCAAGCTTTATATATTGATTCCCATTCCAACTGAAAAAAAGATGTAATATCATTTCTAAGCTTAGCATTTTTGAAGGTGAAAATATTTAGCCAAAAATTTTTTAGATTGTTCTCCCTAAGTTTTGATAGATCTAGGTGCTAAAGAATATAACCACGCCTTAGCTTTATTCCTTAATGAAAAAGGAAAAGTCTAAGTCTCACAGCATCATTCGACACTCCGTCATATTTAAAAGTAGCACACAATTCCAAAAAATAGCAAGATGTAAATTAGGATCTTCAGTAAGTGTTCCCCCAAACTGACTATTTTGTACCATCTGGATAATAGCAGGTTTAAGCTCAAATGAATTAGCAGCAACATCAAAATTTTAAATAGTTAAGTGAATTTCATCTGCAGTATAATTAACTTAATCTTTTAAAGGTCTTTGTTAATAATTGTTTTCAACTCTTTGATTATCTAATTTGTTCACCATTTTATTCAAATTTTTAGATTTTTGTTGTTTTCGAATTTTTTTTACTGTTTGTTCTAACTCAGGGTCGTAAGGAATTAGACCTTTAGATCTAATACTATGCATAAACTAACACAATTAGCATACTTAAAAATAAGCTGTAACTCAATTATAAATTTTTATTAATTAAACTAACATCATTCAAATGGTACTAATTTTACCGTTACCTTCTCCGACAACGACACCAAAAACTTGATGTGGTGTTTTGTATTTCAATATATTTTGTTATATACTCTAGAATACAAACGCAAGTATACATATCACACAAGTAATATAGGACTCAAATGGAGTCCTGGTCATTGATCCCATGAGGAAGGTGTAAATTTATGATAATAACATTAAAACACAAAGTTCAAATTATATAAAACCTAAAAGTGAAAAGCACAAGCTGACAATGTTTAATTATGTTAATAGAACTAAGTTTACTAAATTATTTTCTAAACTTCAAAGTAAATTTACTAATTCAAAACAAAGCTTAATTAATTTATAATGAAAGGTTCACATTTGAGAAAGCTTCCTTCCCCTTGCACTGAGTTTATGGTTAGTGAAAGATTTAGATTGTTGGAAATTGTATTATGTCAAATTGGAGCATTCATATTCTTTAACCTCTTCCAAGTGCATAAATAACATTGGCTAATCCTATGTTTGGTCCCTAAATTCATGGTTAGATTGAGAGGATACTAGCTCCCACTTCAGAGCTCCCACTTCCCCCTCGCCTGAGGGCTAACACTCACTTTATTTTCTAAATACTAAGACCAAATTGGGGATTTTAGTCTGTCACCCTTAAAATCTTCAATTTTGTGCCCAACAAAGTATATTTCCCTATTTATTTGAACTCAACCCTATGAAATATATTCTCATTCATAGAATTGAATGTGATTCTCACTTTGTTGTAGAACTCATAATCCTTTCAGATCTTATGTTTCACAATAAATTTTAACATTTCAATTGGCCAGATCAAAAAGTAAATGAAGAACAAAGTACAAAATCATCACAAGTTTTTAACAGTTCAATTGCACATCCAATCTATCTCTTCATTTCATCATATCTCATTGCAAGAAGAAAGACAAAGAAATCTACTCAGAATTTTTGAGAAAGATATGAGAAAACTTGGACTTTATATATAAAAGAAAGTTCATACAAATAATGATAAACAAACACAACTTATCTGAAACTCTTACCCAAAGCAAATCCTTTGAAGTTCCTTTGATTCTCTTTCTCTTCTTACAACAACACTCAAAACTCACACCAAATTAGACTCCATGCACTCTCTACAGTGAATCTTCCACTTTACTCCCCTCACACACACACCTTACACACTTTTCTAACATTAAAAGCACTCTAATATAGTGTAGGGACGAGTTTCCAATAGATGCCTCAAGCAACCCTCCAAAATTTGTTCTAATACGTCGAATCTGCAAAAAAATTGTGCTTAACCATCCTGGGCACCGTTGGTGCCAAATTTGGGTGCCATCGGCGCCCATCCCCATCAAATGGCAACATCAGTGTCGGGCTGCATTTTAGGTTATGTGCTCTTTGGATGAGGGCACAATCAATGCCCAAAACCTAATTTTCCAAAATTTACTTCATTTGACTCCAAATTCCAACCTTTTTTGCTTTTTTTTTGCTCTAAATGCTAAAAATCAACATACCAGCAACAAAACATGAAAAATACATTTCTTTAAAGTGCAATATCACCAAAAAATGAATATAAAATATAGGTGAAATATCCAACATATTTTTGGTGCATCAATCCACAGTACCCTCATTATGATTCTACAAGTTTCTGGGATGATGATGATGATGATGGTGATAAGGTTGAGGAGTGATTTAATTATGTTATGTTGTGTTTGAAATTTTATTTGTCATTGTTCTTTGGACTATTGTTGTGTTATTTGTTGTTATGTTAGACAGTGTTGTATGTGGTTATGTTGTGATGTGTAGTTATCTTTTGTTTATGTGGCAGTAAATGTGTGAACATTGTTATTTGAGAGTATTGTGTTGGGTTGTGATGAACATAATCCTACTATATTAGGAAAATTTAGAATAGAGCTAACTTTCCCATAAAAATTTTATGTTTTAATTTTCAACACTACCATGTATTTTTTTTTTGTTGCGGTTGTGAAATTATTTTAGTTTGTGTGATTTGCTTTTATATTATTGTCCACTACATAGAAGTCTTTTTTAATCTCACATATATTTAAAAAAAAATAAAATTTTATCATCTTATTTTTACTCCTGTTTTTAATTTTTATACTTGTATATTTAGGATATGAAAGTCCCCGTAAGCATTCTGTTTTACTTATTCATTTATGCCAATACATATATATATGATATAATGTTTTATTTTATTAAAAAAATTTAAGTTAGGGGGGGATGAAAAACCAATTTTCAATACTTGAAATTTATTAGTTCTTAAATATGTTACAAATAAATTTAATTTTGATTGAAAAATGATTCTGAGCATGAAGTTATATTAGGGAAGTAAAATTTTTATATGAAAATAAGTAAGAGAATTTAGTTAAAACACTATAGTGATGATGAAAATTTTAAAGTTAAAATCTTTTTAGTGAAGAGATGCTAAATATTGTGTAACTATCTTTAGCAGGAGATGTTGTATTTTCAAAAAATATTGAAGAATTAAACTTTTATTTTCAACACTTTAATTTTTTTTATTAAAAAGTAGTTTTCAAAACTATTATTATATTTTAAGTAAAGAATATATATCAAACCTTTACTTTAGGAAAGGAAGAGTGGAATTCAAAATCATTAAAAGCCTATCCATATATAGTAATCCTCACAAAAAAAAACAAAAATAAAAGAATAAGAAAAAGAAAAGATAACGAAAAAGTGAAGTATAATATTAAAAAAAAAAGAAAAAAGGAGGAGAGGCTTGAGGATTAGTGCCTAATCAAAAATTGGTTCCACATCTGTTCTTTTTAAAGCATAAGACTTGAGAAACTCCTAAGCTCAAGGATATAATATAGTAAGTATAATTATTCTTAGTGAAAATTTTCAAGTAAAAAAGATAGAATGCCTAAACTCTATATTTGGAAAATCTACAAGTATTTCTGAACTAGATTGTAGCTCATACTTTCATACCTTTTCACCTTAGAGATTTCTAAACTTTAAGGTCATATCATTTACTAAAGTTTTTTCAAAATTAGAATACTACATTTCAAGAACAAAATTTTAGAATCTCCTAGAGAAACTCATTCACATAATTTGCTTACTTTGATTTTGAAAGATTGTAGTGTCACTTGAGGACAAGTAACATTTTAAGTTTAGGGGAATTTGATATACATATAATATATAACATTCATGTACACATTTTATACTGATTTTTGAGGATATTACACTTTAATGGAAGGTATTTGTGTCATTTTCTTTCAAGTACAATTAAATGGATAAAATATGGAAAAAAGAGTGAAAAAGAATCAAATTTGGAGCGAAAATGAAGAAGGTGTTGTTGACCTCACTTTTGTTGAGGTGTAGTCTTTTTTTAGAAGCCTAGGACCTAGCAATAGGGCTTTCCCGGTGACTACCTTAAAAGACTAATGATGGAACTCTTCCCATTATAAATTCAAAATGCTTCTTTGCTTCACTTGGAGTTTCATATGCCTAAGGCTAACTTCTAGCACTTAGTAGGATGAGGCTAAGGAAGCTCAAGGGGAGTTTTCTATAGGATGGTCAAGCCTTAAGGTAAATCTTAGGTGTTCTGCTCTTGGTTAAGCTAGCTCACACACTCACACCTACACTACACTTACACTCACTACCCCAAACCAAATTCCCTTAAACTTGATCCCCTATTGTATTGGAAACTCATGCGTGTGGTTCCTCATGCTCTCAACCCTAGGCTAGGGTTTGGCTAGGACCAACACATAGAGGATCCACAAAGGGGGTTTCCCTCGGTCCTATGTCTTAAGTGGGTTGGCACCCTAAATTGATATCCAAATCTAACAAAATCCCCCATCTTAAACCCTTTTATTCCTAAACCAAATTACCAAATTGCTCCCGAACACTAATTCCCCCAAAAATTTCCAAAATTGCCCAAATTATCAAATTCTCTCCAAAGATCATTTCAAAATGTTCCCCACTACCTAAATTGACCAAAACATCAAAATTCTTAAAATTCTCAAAATATCTCCAAAATACCCAAAATGACCAAAATGCCCCCCAAATTCAAAAAACTCCAAAAATTTCCAAAATCTCCAAAAAAAACTCCAAATGATGCCAAAATTAATTAAAACCACTTCATTGAGCTCAATTTCACCAAATTGACCCATTTTAACCAAAATTCCCAAATTGTCCCTAAAGACCCAAAATGTCCAAATCACCCCCAATGTCCCTACAATTGACTTCAACCTCCCCCAATTTTAATTCTAAAGCACAGATCATCATATCCAATCTCAATCTAAACCAAATCAAAGTCCAATTTCCAAAATAAATTTCAACCAAAATAAAAAAATTGTCAATGTTGATCATGTACCCAAATTCCTCTAAATTGAACCCCATAGCCAAGTAGATTTCCTCAAAATTAAATTCTAAACTCTTCCTAAAATTCCTACAAACTAAATTCATCCATCAGTTAACTAACATTTCAGACCAAGCCTCACCCAAATCCAACCCAAGCTAAAATACCCAATTTTGCCCTAAATTAGCCACATACCCAAATTTCACCAAATTGAATGCCATAATCCCAAAATTTCTACCCAATTCATGTTCAAAAATCATCATAACATTCTCTTAGACCAAATTGGACTATCAATTGAACCATAGCCAAACTCCAGCCCAATCCAAACCCAAGTCTAATCCAACATCCACAAAATTGGCCATATGATCAAATTTCACAAATTGACCTTCCAAATCACTTCAAAATCACCCCAATCCTTTTTTCAAACTCTTCATGACAATCAATCACACTAAGGCCAAACCCAAGATCAAATCCAACCTAGACTCAACGTTGACCCAAACCCCCAAGTTGAACCCAAGACCCAAGCTCACCCAAATCAAGTCAAATTGACCAAGCCAAGCCCACCACAATTAACATTTAGACCCTATGGACTGATCTAAACCTACCTATCCCAACCTTGTTGAGCCATGGACCAAGGGTCCCCTAAATTAGGGAATTTTCTTCCTTAAATGGTTAAACCAAAAGGGATTCTTACCCAAAGCCATCACCAGCCCAATCCATCAAATTAATGGCTTGACCTCTAGCTCACCTAACCAACTAACCACCTCCCGTGGCGTGGCCGGCAGGCCTAGTCTCCAGAGGAGCCAAAACTGAGAGCCACACCACTTCAATTCAAATCTAAATTAGCCCAGCCTATTTGTCTAACTCTGATTAGTTGGTTACGCCACTCAGCCCTCCACCTCATCAAGCTAATACTCCCACCAGTAAGCTTTGACCTCCACCATAACCATGGCTATTTAAACCTCACATCTTCACTGCCAAAGAAGAACACATTGAACCTAGGGGAAACTCTATCCAAATGCTTCCAGAGCTTCTCACAGCTCTCCTAAGATCAATCCCCTACTCTCAGCCACTCTTCGCCACCATCTGAGGCCAATTTTCTCACTGAAATTTACTCCAAAACCAGTACACTTTTTGTCACACTTTTTGTCACTCCACCACAGTGCACCAAACTCTAATTTGAGTTGCTTCTCACCATCACCTGACCAAACGTAGATTATCACCCACCGAAGCCCCATCATAGAGCCCCTTTAACATAGACTTCCATCATAGCCTCCAAATTGATTTGATCAAGATCTAGTGCAGACCCAACAAGAGCTCAAACCAAGAGCTTCGCGAGGTCACAATGAACGTGTTGAACACTTCTGATTGAGGCTACACCTCTCAGACCAAGGTATTGAACTCCCCCTAATCTGAGCTTGGTTTGGGTCTACGCACTTGTATAATGTATTTCATACCCTATAAACTGCATAGATGTGTTTGTCATGACTAAATGAGTCTATAGGAACAAGCCCAAAGTGATTTGGTTGAGTCTAGCTTGAGAACTTAGGGTTTTATTATGGGCGGTCTATGGTTTACACCAATTGGAGACGAAGAGTCGGAGCCATTGGATCGTGCGTGTATCAGATGGATGGTCATGATTGCGACAGACGAACTCTTGTTACATAAAGAGTGGGCTGAGTCAGCACCTACGTGGATGGCAACATCAAATGGCTGAGCGCCGCATAGCAATTTGGAGCCGCCGTAGGTTTGTGGGTGCCGCGTTGGATAAGTAGGAAAATATGGATTTTCTAGATTTATTTAATTACTAGAACGTTAAAAATACATAACTTGGTGTAGAAATGCTAAAAATAAAATAAAAATACCCTCTTACTCAGTAAACAGAGGAGAACAATGTGGAAAAAAATTTGATGTCATTTAGTTTATATTTTATTTTAAATTAATTAAATACAGTAGAACTTGTTTAGGCCATAACTCATTCTAAATACTTTACCATGACATGAGGTTTGGAGGGCTGAAAGGCTCTGTTGTTAGGGATCCTCCTTGATTTTTCCAAGGTAAGGGGGAATCTCTAGCTAGAGATCTCTAATTTTTAAGTTAATTGCCTCTATTTTGGTTTAAAAATTATAATAATTAAAAATATAAATAAATAAATACAAATCTTATTTTGGTAAGTTTACTATAGTCAGAGGACCCTAGGAAAAATATCAAATGAATTTAATTAATTAAAAATGACACTAATGGTAATTAATTCATTAAAATCATTTAAAAATGAAATAATTAAAATATAAATGGAAAATTCATAAAAATAATTCCACGCTATAAATAATGAATAGTGGAGCTCTCTAGAAAAATTTGAAGTGAATTGGAATTAATTTACCCACTAAAATGGTTTTTTCAAATAAAATAACATTTTTGGCATTAAAATAATTATAATAATTAAAATATAAGTCAAAAAATTACAGAATTAGTTTTGGGAGCTCCTAGGATCAGAGGAACTTATGAAAAATAAAATGGTAATTAAAATAAATATTTCACTTTTAATTATATTTTCAATATTTAAATAATTAAAAATAATTAAAAAATAATTAAAAATCATAAAAATCACAAAAATGTAAAAATACACAAAAATGTCACATTTGATCTCCTGGTCACTTGGGAGTAATTAAAATAATTTTCCTAATTTTCTTAGTAAAGATATTAGTTTTAAAGGCTTAAATTGATTTTTCCTTAATTTTCCATTAAAATAATTTCAATAATTAAAATACAAATAAAAAATATGGAATTTATTTCTCTAAGTTTCTTAACTTCAAAAAGATTTAAGAAAAATATAAAATTTAATTTTTGACTTAAATAATATTTTATATTTAATTAATACTTAAAACCAATAAATAATTATAATAATTAAAATAAAACTCAAAAAATCATGAAAATTGGCCTAAGTGGTCCACTGACCAAGTAGAACTTCCAAAATTTTTTTTAAGGATAGATATTTTTTTTATTAAGCTATTGAATTAACTTTTAAAATCCTTATTTTGGCATATAAATAATTATAAAAATTATATAAATTCAAAAAAATCATATTTTCTTCTATAATGTTTTAATTGACCCATAAGTGGGATAACATAAAAATTTCAAAGTCATTTGAGTTTAATTTAATGATTTATGAAGTGATAAGGTCTTTAGGGACAAAATTGTAATTATGAAATTTAAGTCATAATTAATATTTAGGCATAATCAATGTTAAAATGGGTAATTAATGATCATAAATTAACTTGGCTAAATGATTGAAACATAAGGGATTAAGTGGTAGAAACCAATTTCTCACTTTTCTACAATAAGGGTAAAATTGTAATTTCCTTAATTAAGAAAATTTGGAAGATGATTAAATCAAAAGATACTAAGGCGAGGGGTTTAACCTTGGAAAATAATCATTTACTAATTTAAAACTCTAATCAATGGTTTAATGACAATTCAATGTTTTGATAAAGATTGACATCACAAAATTTAACATTCTTAAAAATTACAAATTTACTCATTAAGTTTTAAGGGCTTAGTAGTGAGCTAGGCTTAATCCATTTTGGACTAATGAGGTTTAGAAAAGGGAATGTGATCAAATTCAAACATCATTGAAACACTACAAGCCCAACTCTAAATTAATTGGCTAAAATTCTTAATAAATTAACGCTCTTAGAGGCATCCACCCACATAATTCATAAATAAAATGTCAAATAATAATTACTCCACTAAGGGAAAATTGAAACATCAAGTTTCACTGAAAATAAGGGTGCAATGTGGATGAGTTATTTAGTAATATAATACGTTTAAATGAGCTCGGGATGATTTCAATTGGGCTGTGAAATATCTATGGTGCTCCCTGGACCTTTCACAAGTTTTCTAGCTATCTTGAAGGTTAATTTAAATTATTAATGCACCAAGCTATGACATAAGATTCGGTAGGCATGCTTTAAACTTGTACTTCCATCTTTCCTTTCATGCAATTTTAATTCCCCGCAAAATTACATATATATGCAATGCCAAAAAATCTAATCTTTCAGCTGAAGTGCGAGAAGAGGACTGGTACTCTTTTACAGTTTATAGTACTTTACTTTACCATACTTTCTTTTCCTGCGTTTACTTTATTGTATTCTCCTGCTTATAAAACTTAAATGTCGAAATTGAAACTTTTAGGATAGTCATAAAACTAAAACTCAAAACCAAAAATTGATTCACAACAAACAAAAATATAAGACAACCTAAAATTTAATAACAAAAAAATGAAAACACAACAATTGTAACTAAATTAAAATGTCTCTTTGGATGATCGGGAATCCCTCAGAGGAGGTAACCTACGGTTGCTAGCAATAATTTCCATGTTATGAATGAAAGTATTGAATGCATTCATTTAAATTTGGTAAATTCATCTGGACTAAGTGAATTTGAAGAAAATAGTGGTGCTAGAATGAGAGAACAGTAGGATCCTAACCGATATCTCTTAATTTACCTAAACATTTCCTCTAATAAGACATAAGACATTAAAATTGTCACATTAGAAAACTCAAACTCTAAATCATGATACTTCTCTCAATCTCTTACATTTGACACCTCTAAAACTTAACATATTGGGACAAGAAGCTTGGAGTAAACACAATGGGTAGAACGACGGAGAAGCAATGATCTACAACAGTAAGTCTTCCTTAAAAATAAACAATAAGACATAGAATTTCAAGGTAGTTTGTCTAGTGCACATAAATCATCACTTTATCTCTTTAGGCCTTTGCACCTCGTGCAATATAAGCCCTAACTCGTCTTAGGTTCCAAGGTTGTCATCCAATATGACATAAATCTTCCTATCTTCCAGGCCATTTTCATAATCAGTATTATGCAAATATAAGTCTTACTTAACAAAATTGAAAGGATGAAATATCAAATAATCTCTTCTAAATTGAAGCAAAACATAGGATAGGTTGGGAGTTCTTTGGGGTTCACCTTAGGATCTGTGACGTCCCCTACTTTCTCTTCCGTTGGATTTTAAAATATAATGTTCCAAATTTACTCCTTTCCCTATTGGTATTCCCTTACACATTAGTTTAAAAATCTTATCTTTCGGAAGTAATGAAAATAATATTTCTTGATCTAAATCGAGAGTTTTGTTAGTGACTTTGGTTATTTAGGATGTAAATAACTATACAGGCTTGCCCTTATAGGAAACTTTAAGAACCCGGGTAATATTAACTCTATCTAGTTGCTTCATATTACATAACGTAACTTATTGGTCAACATAAATAGTTCACAGACCAAATGGATGTTATAAATCTTTAGTTTATTTAATCGAGTCTCAGTAGTAAGCAATGTGTCTATTCTTCGGGATAGATATAAGGCTTGTTGTGTAGTGCTCGATTATTTAAACTGTTATATTTATGAGATTGGTTTGATTTCATATTTTTAAAATTAAAATGATATTTTCTAAATTATATATATATATATATATTAAATTTATTTTAAACCGGGTATCGGGATACTCATTCCTATGACCGACAACTTCCAATTTGGCAACCGACAGGTGTGAAAATGAACTGGTGTGCCTAAGAGACAGCAGACAGAGAAAGCCGTGCCTAAGCGTTGAAGGTCCCGCATAAACACAGAGTAGTTAGTATGGAATTTTAAAGATTGTGTTTGAGGCAACCCTTAGTAGAAATGTGGATAACTAATAATGGGGGTGAAAATACATTCAAATGGCTCATGAAAGGATGCATCTCTTTGAAGATTCATTGAATATGGACACATTTTGAAGAGACACCAATGCACCTTTTGAACAAATATAAAAAGAAGGACTTGAAGAGAATTAAAAGAGAGCGTTAAAGAGGAGACTTGAAGAGTAGAGTTAGGGTGTTTTAGAATTTTTATTTAGGATTTTTTTATACTTAACTCATTCCTTGTGAAGGGGAAGGTGGGTAGATAGTTCTAAGTAAGAATTAATTATTTGTTAGTGAATTAGAGAGATTTGAACCCTCTAGGGTTGGGTGACCAGTCCTAGGGAGTCTTGTAAGATAAAGGTAGAGATTCAAAGGAACTTCAAGAGTTCGGTGGAGAGGAATTTGAGATAACTTTTTATTTTTTTATTACATTTTATTTTAATTTAGACTTCTTGTGTTTCTACACGATTTATATTTTTAAATTAATTGTTGTTGTGTTTTCTCCATGAATTCTGAGTAGTTTTCTTTATTTTTTCCTTAAAATGAAAAGTAATTAAGTGTTGGATGGAAGTTGTGGAAGTATTGATCTTTGATGCTGAAATAAGTTGTGATGATTTAATCCTTGTACTTCATTTACTTCTTGATTTATCAAATTAAGATGTTAACATTTGTTGTGAGAACATATAAGATCAGTGATAGTATTGTCTCAGTCAATTAATTTTAAAAATCAAATGAGATTGTATGGATGAAAATATAATTCATATAATTTAGTGCAAATAAATAAAAAAATATACTTTAAAGGATAGAATTAGAGGACTTTAGGGTGACAAACTAAAGCCCCTAATTTGGTTTATTGTTTAGGTTTTGATATGAGATGTTAGCCCTCGGGTGGAGGGAAAGGATGTAACTTTAGAGTGAGAGCTAGTATCTTCCCTACCTAACCCATCTTTAAAAATATTCAAATTTTAAACTAGCCAATGTTTTTTATAGCATCTCTAGTAAGGGTAAAGAATAATATTGCTTCTATTTTACACAACACAATTTGCATACTTTAATCATTAAATGCCCTTGATATCCTGCTTTACCAGCCGTTGAGGTTGACGTGGATAAGTAGGATATCAAGGGCATTTAATGATTAAAGTAAATCAGAAACCTTTAAAAATTCATAACTTGGTGTAGAAAATTTGTAAAAATAATATAAAAATACCTATGTGCTCAGTGAATAGAGGAGAATAATGTGGATTAAAAATAAAAAAAAAATATTTGCTTTTTATTTTATTTTTAATTAATTAAATATTTTAGAAACATTTTAGTCTTAAATAATTAAATATTAATCATCATAATATGAAATTTGAAGGGTTTGTGCCTCATGTGCTTAGAGATTTTCTCTGATTTTTCTGAAGTTAGAGAACACCTCTAATATTCAAAGCCCTAATTTTTTATGAAAGTTAAACTTAGTTTGCTTAAAATAATTATAAAAATCAAAATATAAATCAGAAAAATACTAGGCTTGTTGTGGTAGGTTCACTGTGGTCAGAGGACCCTAAAAAATATAAATGAAGTTTAAATAACTAAAGGTAAAATTATATTTTGGTTCACTTGGATGGTTAGAAATGAGATTATGCATAATAATATGGTTTTTTCAGCCAAAGTTATCATAAAAAACTGCTTGAATTTTCTTCTTAAGATGACAGCTTCCTTAAATTTAATGAATAAGCCTTCAGTAATCAAATTCCAATTGATCATTTGGAGAACTCCTAAATACCCTTGGGTTAAAATCAATACCGATGGAAGTTATATACATTCCACTCGTTGTTAATAGTTCTAATGCTGGTATTGGGGCCTTATGCGAAACTACAAGGGGTCTTGCTTATGGGTTATCTCTCGCTCCAATTTCTGCCATTAATGCACTAGAATGCGAAGCTATAGCTGTTTTCCGGAGTCTAAAGATAGCTATTCGAATCATAAAGGCCCAATTCATGTGGAGATGGATTCATTAGTTTACTGAATATTCTTCTACATAAATCAGCTACTCCTTGGTATCTTCAAATTTGGATCAATAAAATTTCATTATTGGTATCTAATCTACCTATAGTTTGGAGTCACATCCATAGAGAGGGAAATCGACCGACTAATTGGCTTGCTTCTAGAGGCGGTTCTTCTAAGGACATTTTATGCTTTTCTTCTTTGGATCTTAATTCTTCTATTTTTAAGGAGTTTAGAATTTTATTGCATGGGGATCCGCTTTCCTTTCCTCATATCGGATGTACTAGATCTTCTTGATTAATAAATTTTTCTTTTTCTGCTAATATATATATATATATATATATATATATATATATATATATATATATATATATATATAATTTATGATATTTTTAAAATAATTATTTATTTTTAAAACTATCATATTTTAAATAATTAAATTTCTATAAATTATAATATATAATAAATTATTTATAACAATAATAATATTATAGTATTAAGTATATTAATATAAATATTATAATATTATAATTAATAAACTATACTATATATTAAAATGAAATCCTAAACAAAACCCTAAACGCCTTATTCGGTTTGTTTTATTTTGAGGAAGTATGGATTACCTGATGTGTACGAAATACCTGATCAATTTGCTTCGTTTTGAGGAAGTATGTTATCAAAGCTAGGGCTGTCAAAAAAACTCATTGTTCGCTAATAGTTCGTGTTCAATTCGCCTGGAAGTTTGCGTTCGATTCGTTCGATAAGCAAACGAGACGAACACGAACAATTTTTTACCGTTCGGTTTGTTAAACAAACCAAATATGAACAGTAATATGTTCGAACATTTCGAACACGAAGACTAGCTTTGTTCATTCGTGTTCGATTCGTTTACACCCTTACTCGCATCGACCCCGAATTCTCCTCTTCTGGCCTAACCATCCCGTGGAGCGCTCCCACATTCTTTCTGGTCCCAGAGGTGCTTCTTCCTAACCATCCCACTCTCGCATTCTTTCAGCACGTCTGTGCTTCTTCCTCTGATATCTTTTATCCCTATTAAAAAATACATTTGCTTTCTACCTCACATTAATTACTTAGTCACTATAGTGTCTTTTCAAGGAATCAACAAATTTAGATGCACCCAATCTATATAGAAATAATTGTTAAAAAAATGATTGTTTGGTGTTAGATATGTAAATTCATACGAATTAGGTGATATGTATGTAATTGTCTTATCGTAAAAGTAAATGAAATTAGCCGATTACTACGATCCACATCTTCAATGAAATCTATTGTTGATTAACGTAAGAAAATTTGGTGAAGGGTTCGATCTCATGAGAAGAATGAAGGTGTATTGAGATTGCAAACTAGTTAAAGTTCACAACACGTCAGCCACGTGGCAGGGAAACAACTGGACCCGCAATACCTAAGCTGACCGTGTCGACGACTAGATCGCCGACCAACTGAAAGCTAGCTACTAATCACCACGCATCGCTCTGCAAATGCCTCTTTGATGCCTGCTTTTAGTCCCACATCTTATATTTTTTATTTGGAACAGTACAAGTGTTCTTTAAAATCAAACAAAAAACAACTTAATTAAAAGAAATAAATAAATTAGGCTCTTTTGCACCCCTATTTTGTACAATTTAAACAATTTAAATAATTTGAGCCAAATTCAAAAAAACTGAACAAAAAACAAATATTTATCCCATGAACAAATTCGAACATAGGCCTAATTTGAACAAAAACAATTTCAAATGAGTTGAATACAAACAAAAGCTCAGCTTGCTCATTTGGCTCATTTACACCCTTATATGTTATCAGTCTACGCTCCCAAAGAGGGGAATTGGTAATGCCGCCCTCTGTTAGAAAGAAATATTACATCAGGACTCTGCACGTAGCTCTACGTGCGAAGTCCAATCAGGAAGCGACACGTGGCGCGTCACCACGTGGCGACGGAAAAAAAAATGTTTCAAATCGCGTGACCAGGCCCAAAATGGTGCGGGTCCTCATTCAAAAAAAAAAAAACAATTCGATTTCTTCGTAACGCCATTTACTATTCAATAAACGCAAGCATTCGTCATTTCGGTCCATCATTGGCGGTTTCTTCTTTCTCCTTCTCGGCGAACCGTACGGCGATACCCTACTACCTTTCTTGGCGAAACCCTAGGCATTCTCTAACAATCAAGCGAGGCGATAATGGCATCCAACCGCTCGGTTAAAGCAAAGTATGATGATACATTTCATTTTATAATGAAATTAGGTTTTTCTCTTTGCAAGTAATCTCCATTGTGATTGTGTAAAAACATAAGTAACCTTAAAACCTAAAACCTAAGAGATAAACATCAGTAAAACATGAATACCACAAAAATTCCACAGAAGTAAGACAACAATATTACAATACCACAATTTTTTTACTAGAAAAACATTGAAGTATCACAAATTGAACAGGTGATTTTTTCGGAGGTAATACGCGAGTAACACAGGAGTAACATATATATAACACAGCAATAACACACCTATAGTTCATCAATACTGTGTTATTGAAGTGTTATTGCTGTGTTATTGATGTGTTATTCCTGTGTTACGCCTGTATTATTCTTTTATTATTGATGTGTTACATTAGTTTATGAGATTACTGTGTTATTCCTGTATTGTTGGTATGTTATTACTGTGTTATTCCTGTGTTATTGGTGTGTTATTACTGTGTTATTCATGTATTATTCTCTCGGTACTATTGTTGATGGGTTTGTCTGTTATTTTTGTGTTACTTCTGTGTTATTGTTGTGGTATTCCTTTGTTATTGATGTTTTATGCCTGTGTTATTGTTGTGTTATCTTAGTTCATGGGATTTTCTTCTGTTGTTGTGTTATTGGTGTGTTATTAATGTGTTATTGGTGTGATATTATTGTGTTATTGGTGTGTAACACATCAATAGTACAGTAATAACACACCAATAACACCACTAACACAGTTTTGATGTGCTATTGGGTTATTGCTGTGTCATTATTGTATTGTTGTTGTGTTATTCTTGTGTTATTCATGTGTTATTGCTGTGTTATTGTTGTGTTATTGTTGTATTATTGTTGTATTATTGCTGTGTTATTCCTTTGATATTAATTATAGCTCCATATGGGTACTGATAAGGTGATATTGTTTCTTCAATTTACAGGATTATGAGTGCAAGGACTTTCAACTGTAGATGTCGTCCATCTGCAGTGAGGGGTGTCCTGGATGAAGTTAGAGATCGCATTTTCAGAGGAGACGATAAATAATCTGTAGAAGATCGGGGACTTTACTTTCTTTGACATGCCACTATATCCCCAGGACAATGTCCTTACTTTGCATATTCTAAGATGCTAGGATAACAGGAAGAGGGTCTTCCAAATGGGTGGAAAAGAGTTGAGATTAAATGCTGATCATGTGGCATTATTGATTGGCATGCCAAACAGAGGAGAACATGTTGCATGGAGGAATGGACCACTAGCCAGCTCCAATGCAAGACAAATAAAGGATCAAATGACAAGTTTTTTTTGCAGAAGGAGCTTCCACCCCTCCATTTGAGCAGTTGTACTTGAAATTCATACTGACTAACCTATTTTTTTGCTCTAGTAATTTCAATGTCCCCGTAAACCTTGTGGAATTTGGTGATGATGCACAGGCTTTTCCCTCATATAACTGGCCTGCTGTCATTTGTGACATGATAATCGAGCAAGTCAGCGTGGTGTACATGAAATTGAGGGACAATAAGTCATTGAGCTACATTCAAGGCTTTGTATTTCTTTTAAAGATATGTACTTGTTCTATACATTACAACATTTTATTTTGAAGTTTTAGTTTGATTGTATTTCTAATTTTGCATTATTTGTTTTGTTGTTTGACATCATTAGTTATGGTTTTACGAGCACAGTTCCCTAGCAACTCCTGCTACCCCTGATGCTAGACCTCGCATTTTGAGGTGGCCAATAAATCATGGTAAGAATGGGCAAGAGATTCACGATGTCTTCAGGAAGCTTGGTCATGCACAGGTATATAACACAATATATTTTGAATGCTTCATGAATTCCGTACAAGTCAATCCCATTTATTATGACATGTTAATATTCATTGTAGGTTAATGACAACTTCTTGGATTTGAGGGAGGATGAAGTCCAGCTACTCACAAATCCAGAGCAAGAACCACCCAGTCCTGTAAGGCCTCAACCACCACAGCAGGATACGGCGGCAGGACCTTCCTCACCTAGATCGTATAACAAGGGTACAGTTGTTTCAAGCGAGATTCCCCAGTACCTGGACATACTACATGGAGTGTAGATTATGAAGTGTTGTATGAGATGCTGAAATCTCAGCAACAGGTTAACATGAATATTCAGGAAATGGTGGTTGGGGTGGATGAAAAGATAAATACCGTGGTAGACACATTGGCGACCCTAACAAGTTTAGTACAAAAGTTATTTGAAAGCAGTTGTGCAGAGGTAGTCGAAAGAGTGAAGTCCAGTAGTAGTGGACGGAAGAGGAGATTCGACACACCTCCATCCCAATTTCAATTTAAACGGCTGCGTGGGATTGTACATACACAGGATACACCACATGTAGGTGATTCTTTACACACAGCTGATGTTGTACTTACAGATGAACCTGTACGTAAGGAGGATCATGTACATACAGCGGATCCCGTTCATACTACTCTTCCTATACATACAGAGGAACACATGCAAACAGCTGATACTAAGCAGGCCCAAGAGGCTGAAGATACAATAAGAGATGTGTAAGACAAAGACGTTGGGGATTATACAATCCTTGAAGACCCTGCTGAAGTCGAAAGAGCAATAAAGGGTTGCTAGATTCTCTATCCCTTTCGGTGAGCACTGCATTCTTTTTCGTACGTTTTCATATACCTTCATATTATGTTGTCTAACAATAATTATTAATTGTTGTTTTTTCTTTTTTTTGGTAGACTCGTCTTACCACATCTGATGTAAATATTGATGCTGGAGAGGGTGATGCACAAGAGACCCTCATTCCAGAGGAATATTTTGATACAGTATTTGGTGAAGCTAAAGAAGCAGCTGCTTTACAGGAGGTCTCTAGTCAGAGTCAGGGCTCTGATGGAAATGAATACGCAATAGTCGTAAATATTTAATTGCTCTACATAACCTGGCCAATATATTGTATATTTTTCTTGTCGGTTTAAAGTACTGTTTTGTTTTGCAGTCTCGCCCCATGGAAACAGTTGTTGATTATCCTGCAAAAAATATGATTCCAGTTGAAATGAGGCAAGAAATAGATCAGTGCATTGCGAGACATCCTGAACCATAAGTAAATGTCCAGTACTTGTTTAATTCTTTGGTAGTTGTGTTATAGTTAGTTAACAGAAACTCTCTGTCTCTGTAGTAGCGATATTGTTCTTAACAGAGGCGGCATATTGATTGACTGAATGGCCC
Source organism: Papilionanthe hookeriana x Papilionanthe teres (assembly GCA_022702705.1). Taxonomy (NCBI): domain Eukaryota; kingdom Viridiplantae; phylum Streptophyta; class Magnoliopsida; order Asparagales; family Orchidaceae; genus Papilionanthe; species Papilionanthe hookeriana x Papilionanthe teres. The sequence goes on along the minus strand of CM040421.1, from coordinate 122,597,239 downwards.
TCCTAGATGTTATGTGCAATAAGTGGTTTGGAAATGAACATATTGATCTTTTTGTTGTCTTATTGGGTGAACGAACCATGAGGAGGCCTAATTTATACCGACCTTACCTTTATGTTTCGCCTTATTATCTGGTACTGTCATTATAGTTTTTTATTGTGCATTACCCTCACACTCAAAGTAATAATTTTATGTAGATGCATAAAAAATATAGCAATAGTAAGCAATTTGTTGACCACATTACCAGAGAGACAATGAGCCAGACAAAGACCATTTTTTTCCAATCATTCATAATCAGCACTGGATATTGTTGGTCAGAAATTTCAGCCTCAGAAAATGGAGAATTACGACTCCCTACCTAATCTGATTCATAAGGCCTATGCTGAAGCCATTGTAAGTAGATGACACTTTAATATTGTTATATTTAGTAAATTTAAATTCAAACCACTCCAGTGACAATCGACTGCTTCATCTTTTCAGTTTGAAATGTTCGTTAAAGATTATGGTCATTTATTCAAAGCCAAAATCGAAAAGTGGGGGTTAGGCATTGTTAGAAATGTACCATCTCAAAGGAACAGTGTCAATTGCAGCATGTTCGTTTGTAAGTACATGGAAACACTTGTGTAGGCCGCAGAAGTCGATTAGCGTCAGCACATGAATTGGCAAGATGAAATGGAATGTTTTTGGGCTGAATTTGCCAATGACATCTGCGTCATGGCAAGGAATTGATTGTTTGCAGACTGTTGTAATTTTATTTATCTGTGAATATTTTTTGCATTATTTATTGTTGTTGTAATTGTATTTCTCTGTGAATGCTTTCATGTGATTTTATTTATTTTCTATTGTTGCTCTACTTTAAAGCAGGTCCTGGAACTGTCTAAGTTTGAGTAACACATTACCTTAAGATGTTATATGCCTAAGTTTTTAAATTTTAAATTGACAAAGTTATTTAAATTTCAAAACTAATTGAACTAATTGATAAATGACCTAAAATCATTGAACTCACTGATAAAGATATTTAAATTTTAAACCTACTTTACAAATAATTTTTTTTTGAAGTAAGGAAATAATGAAATCAATGAAAAATACAGAAAAAGAACGGAATAACACAATTTTTTATCGAAATAACACGGGAGTAACACCGAATAACATGAGTTTTAACAGCGGTAACACAGGAATTTCCCCGCGATGACGTCGATTAAATTGGTAGTACACGGGAATATTCCTGCAGTAACACTGATTTAATCGGCAGTAACACGGGAATATTCCCGTCTTTCTGCCGATTAAATCGACAGTAACACGGGAATATTCCCGAAGTAATGTCGATTTAATTGGCAGTAACATGGGAATATTCCCGGGATAACACCGATTATATCGGTAGTAACACGGGATAACACCGACTGTTTTTGTGTTATTCTCATTTTATTCTTGTATTATTTCGGTGTTATTCTCATGTTATTCTACTGTTATCTGCGTGTTATTTGTGTTTTTCATGTATCATTTGCGCATTATGTGTTATTCACGTATTATTTTCGCGTTATTATCGTGTTGTCTGCGTTTAGTTCTGTGGAAATTTGCATTTTACTTGTGTGTTATTCACAAGAATATTTGCGTGTTATTTTAATGTTATTCCTATGTTATTTCCGTGTTATTCGTGTTATTCTCCTATTATCTGCGTGTTATTTGTGTTATTCACGTATTATTTACGTATTATTTGTGTTATTCACGTATTATTTACGTATTATTTGTGTTATTCACCACTTGTTATTAGTTTGTAATTATCGTGTTATCTACGTGTAGTTCATTGGAATTATTTCTGTGTTATTCACGAGTTCTTCTCGTGTTATTCTCGTGTTATCTGTGTGTTATTCACGGGAATATTTGCGTATTATTTTAGTGTTACTCGTGTGTTATTTCCGTGTTAATCACTAGAATATTTCCGTGTTATTTTAGTATAACAACCATATATGTATGAACAACGAAAACAGTGCATTTACAATAACACGTGAGTTTACATTGACAAAAGATCCAAATAATGATAAAGTTTAACCACCACATGTGTATGAACAATGACAACAATGCATCAATCACTTATTTATAAAGTCGAGCAACAGTTCAGTATAAGTCCCGGTTAGCTGTGTTGCATAGTATTCCTGCAATGGGGGAGATATACAGAGATCATTTTACTGAATCATTTTAAATAAAATACAGTGAAATGAGACTAAATCTTATTAACATACTTGGGTCAAACAGTCTATCAAACTGTCATTGTTTGGATTAACAACATCATGACTACTTGATGCTTGTCTATTTCCTGAATGCAATGTTCACATTAAGGAGTATACATTGTCATATAATGAAAGAAATACAATATATATAGGAACTTACTTTTAGCTTTCACATTTCTCTCCCAATAGCCTTTCAATCTGGATGTAGATATTCCCTTCGGTCTCATCTTTGCTTGGTCGTTGACACTGCACTCAATATTTGCAAGTTTTTCCTTCTTTTTTGTTTTCTTAACTTGTCCACTTGATGAAACATTACTCAACCTGGTGTCCTTTAGATCTCCACATCGAAATCTGTTATAGATATCCATTTTGACATGTTTGGACCACCACATTAAGAAATACTTCTCTGGAATCAACTTCATCTTAGCTAAATTGAGAACGAATAGTGAATTGGAGCACAATAGCCCCATCATTTCAATTTTTTGCAAGAACAGGTCACCTCAGAGTTAAATTTGTCAACTAACACAGTCCAGGGTTGCCTTGTTCCCTCATCATCCAGGCTCATTACATAATATTTATTCTCATCCCCCACGGCTAATTCAACTATAAGCCCATATAAGTCATTAAATAGCTTATGCTCAAACATTAAGTAAAGCTTACGTGTATAGAATGATGCAGCTTACCTCAGCATTGGGTTGATTTTAACCATGGGAGTTGTGACGGACTAACCACATTTGAAATCTTCATCCTTCTCGTTTCGACGCCACGATTTCATTAAGTTTTTAATTCCAACAAAACAATCCATCAGAGAGCTTGTAGGCTTTGCAACACTATGGCAGATATTATCAGTTGACTCGCTTCTCTGAGTTGATAAGATTCTCATTCCAAATATATCTTTATTATATGTTGTTAACCATTTGTGTCTTATACGGTATATTTCATCTAACCAGGCATTACTTTGTAGTTCTCCCACCTATATCATTAAATACCAAGTTTCTTTAAACTCCTCTTCGGAATCACACTTGCTCATGCATTTATAAAAAGACCACTTACGCTCTTCGTACGGACTCCATAGTGTACTTTTGAAGAGAGCTTCTTGTAGATGTGCCATTAACATAATCTGCGACGTGTCCGTGGGAGGCATTCTGCAATGGCTTTTGCCATTCCTTGATCTTGGTCGGTCAAAATTGTTATTGGATGTTTTTCTCCCATTATTCGAATTAATGATTTGAATAGCCAACTAAATGATTCTGCAGTCTCATCGAACAAAAATCCAACTCCAAATAGGACGTTCTGTCAGTGGTGGTTAATCCCCATAAAAGGTGCACAGCATAAATTATATTTATTTAATCTGTAACTTGTATCAAAAACTTTCACATCACCAAAACAGTCATAATCCAATCTGGATAAACCATCACTCCAAAAAATGTTTGTTAACCGATCAGACTCATCTGTTTGAAAATCCCATGCAAACATGCTATCCCCAGCTTGCCTCTCCATGAACAGTTGTATCAGAGCATTGACATCTCCTTGTTCAATTCTTTCTCTTCTTTCTCTTTGAATGAAATTAAATGCACATCTCTTAGTGCATTCTAAATTCTCTACACCACCAACCTCCGTGGCAATGAATTGGTATGCATCTCTTGCTCTGATCCCTGATCCTGTCATTGATCTTAACACGTCTGCTTTCAGCTCAATTATCCTTCTGCTGGACCGAAGAAGATGCTTATCACCTTTTTTCGGCCAAAGGATGATTGTGAATTTTAATGAATTTCATCACAGTCCAATTGCCTTCGAGATCAACAACATATCGAACCATAACCTTACAGCCATTCCTTGTGTCTGCTTTTTTGAACTTCAATGTATCCATGCTGTTAGTTTCTTTCTTGTACCCAGCTTTTCCGCAAATATAATCTTTGCTCTTCAGTTTTTTGGAGTTCGGCCAATAGCTAGTGTGGTCCTTCCGAACAGTGAATCTGACATGATGTGCATACGCACGATAGCTCTCATATGCTTCTTGCTCAATCTGGACAGTACTGCTCAGAAACTTCTCTTTAATTAGTTCATTGTCATCATGTCTTGGCTCACATAACTGCAAATTTGAACATAATTAGAACATATTTATTCAAAACCACAATCTACTTAGAATAACACAAGAGTAACACCACAATAACACCAGAAAACCATCATCTAGCTGCAATAACACTGGAGTAACACAAAAATAATGCAAGCTTGACACAATTCTAACACCAGTAGAACAACAACAACTATACCAAAAACTACACCAGCAAAACACCATGATAACACCTCAGTAACATAATAATAACACCTGAATAACACTAGAGTACAAACATATAGTTGGAATAACACTGGAGTAACACAATAATAACACAAGGTTGAAACCATTGTAACCTGTAAAACAATAAATATTATTACCTAATATCAACAAGAACTTTACCTACAAAGAGAAACAGTAAAAATAATGATAATGCGAGAGAAACATCATGACAACACCTCAGTAACACAATAATAACACCTGAATAACACCAGAATACAAGCATATAGCTGGAATAACACTGAATAAACACAATAATAACACAAGATTGAAACCATTGTAACCAGTAAAACAATAAATATTATAACATAATATCAACAAGAACTATTCCTACAAAGAACAACAGTAAAAATAATGATAATACAAGAAAAGCATCATGATAACACATCAATAACACAATTATAACACTTGAATAACACCACTGTACAACACTCAATATCACTACATCAACACCAACCATTTACATTACTACTATATGAAACATAAAAACCCACATACCATCAGAGAAACACCATAAAAAACACTACAGAAATCATTTTCTTACAACAATAACACCAGAGTAACACCAAAGTATTGCAAGATATTATACCATAACAACTAAACAAAAAGCTCCCTTGCAAGTAATCTACATTATAAACAACCGAAAAAAAATCATGACACCAAAAGCACAACTTAAACCCAAACCTAATGTCAAAAAGAGACTTACTTCTTCCTCAAAGTTCAAGGAGAAGGAAGGGTTAAGGTCCTCCAGCATTTGATCTTCATTCAAGGAGAAGTCCATGGAAGCTTTCTTACCGGAAGGGAAACCCTAGCTGCTTATCGTAGATGGAAAATGTTTATTCAGCTGCAAGCAAAAGAACAGTACCATGCAAAGTAACATGTGAAATCCTTCTAGTCGTATGATAAATTTTTTTTCTTTTCGTTGTCGTCACGCGATTTAAAGGAACATTTTTTTTTCGTCGCCACGTGGCGACGTTCCATGTGGCGCTTCCTGATTGAACTCCACACGTAGAGCTACTTGCAAGTCCTGATGTAATATTTCTTCGTTAGAGCCACCTGCACCAGAAATGCACATTGAGAGCTCGACATCCACCTACTGTGACCTCCACAAAGATCTCATAATAACTATGTCACCCAATTTCTCATGGCTAATTTGCGATGTAGCATTATTCAATGCAACATAACTAATGGGTTGCTTGTGAAGATGTATTATATTAACACAACCTGTCTTATTATTATCATTTATTATAAATGTAGCATCCATCACAGGTGGCTATCACTTAGCTTAGTAAGATAAACTCATGTGCTGCCCCTCTTCACGTTTACCACATTGCCTTGTTGGTAGCCTTAAAATCACTAAATCTATCCCTTATTCATGATTATGGTATATGCCAAAATAGGAAGGTGCATGACCCTATCATATAGGAATGCAAACTGTTATGGAAGTTCAAATAGTACTATTACAAGCAAGAATGACAAAGGCGTCACATATGAGAGCTTGATTTTGTCTTAAAAAATAATGTACACATCCCTACACAATAATACTAATTGTTCCGACAATCTGGATAAGGCTGACTAATCTGGTGTAATGGAAGCAAGCTTGTTTGAATAGGTTATCAATGTACAATATGTATGCTTGAATAAAAAACCCCTTCAATCTTTCTCTCTTACTCCTTTTCACTGTCACATTTGACAAGGCACGAAGGAACTTCAAACCCTAATGATCGAAGTCAACTATCTCCATTTGCTTTACTTGAAAGGGTCTTAGCCATAGAGTTTGACTTCCCTTTTTTTGTAACAAGATCCATAATAAATAGCAGTGTTTGCTCTCTGGCAACTTTAATTAATTAATACAGATATGACCTAAGGTGTAGTCTATTAAAAATGACAATGCTTTTGCAGAGTGGGTGAATAACAAGGGGAATGATTTTGAATGAGACTTGAGTGAATGATATATTTAAAATGACTTCAACGAACCATAAGAGCCGACTCACTATGGATTTACTAGCTCATGAGAGATAAATCAATAGCAACAGTCGACTCATTCTTTGGAGTGAAAAATTATTAACAACTAATTTACTTGTCCATGAGAGCAAAATTTATCACATTTATCTATTGACCTTATTTTTGGTGAGGTCTTTTCTTTCCTCTTAGTGCTTAGGATCTAGCCATAGGACTTCTCCTTGACTATCCTAGAAGACTAGAGATGGAACCCACCTTTTAGAAATTCAAACCAAATCTTGACTCTCTTTGAAATCCTACATGGATGGTCATCAAACTCCAAACCACTTGAAAGGTAAGGACCAATATGCAGGAAGACAAGGATGAACCCCCATAGGATGCTCAAGCCTTAGGACGGCACTGGGTGGCTTGTTCTTGTCAAGGACTAGCTTGCACACACTGCACTCCTACACACATCCTAAACCCTGAACCATCTTTACCCAATCTTGACTCCTTGTTCATTAGAACACTCATATGGATGGATCCAAACCCCTAGCCCTTGGCTAAGAGGGTTAGGAACAACCTATGAGATGTTCAAAATGGACACTACCATTGGTCCATGGCTCAGTCTAAACCATTTCACTACAATCAACCTTAAACAAAATTTCAATTTCTCAAAATTACAGGTTTTGACATTAGGTCCTTAAGCCTACTTAAAATTACCTAAATTGCCCCAACAACTACCAAAATTACCCAAAAATTACCCAAATTTTCCAAAAATCCTAAAAATTATTTTAAAACAATTCCCACATCTTAAATCCACCAAAATAACCCAATACCCTCTAAATAACCTCCAAATACCCTAAAATACCCTTTTGGCCCAAAATTCCAAAAATTCCGAAAAAATTGCAAAAAATCCCAAATATTCTCAATTTCATTTTGTTCAACTACACCATAAGCCAATTCTGCCAAAATAACCTATTTCCAACCCAAAATCCCAAGTTGGCTAATTTAACCCAAAAGGACCCAATGTCAAACCAAATCAACCCACTTAACCTCAATTTTGCCAAATTTTAATTCTAAACTTTAATTCAACATCCCCAATACCAATCTAAACTAAATTTAAGTCCAAACTGACTCACATTTAAGTTCAATTCCATTTGAAATTCAAAATCCCCAATTTTGCCAATTTAATCCAAAATTCCCCAAGAAACCTAATGACAACCAATTCCCCCCAAATTTCAATCATAGGACCTTTGATGGCACTCCCATGAAACCCATGCAGCATTAAATTATCCCAATTTGAGCTCAAGCCTAGCCTAAAGCCATTTGAAAACTAAGAACACCCATTTTAATCCAAATTGAACACATGCCCTGAATCTACCCAATTGATTGGCCTAATCCTAAAATTTCCTCCCAATTGATGTTGGGAACTCTTCAATACGTTCCACTAAGACATTTAAAACATTCAATTGGGTCTAAACCCCACCTTAAGCCAACTTAGACCCAAGTTGACCCAACCTTACCCAAATGGATCAAAATCCCAAAATCTACCAAATTAACCTCTCAATTGAACTCAAAACCATTCCATGTCTTCATGAAAATTCTTCATGGCAATCATTTACACAATGTTGCTCAAGAAACTTGGACCTAAATCAAACCCAAACTCAAGCTAGCCTAAGTTGAACCCAAACCAACTCTTGTGCACACATGAGCCAAATTGAACCTAACCAAACCAAATTTGATCAAGCCAACCTCTTGGCAGCTAACCCTAGGCCTCCTAGGATAGGTTTAACCTAACCCAACCCATGCCCCTTGAGCCATGGACCAATGGTCCACCTCTTTGGACCAATGGGTTTAGCCCTTTGTTAAGGCTAAGTTCCATCCTTCAAACCTCCCTTAAGCAACCTCCTCAGCCCAATTAATGCAGCTGAACCTCTCCACCACTCCTCCTCAGCTTGCCCAGCCGCCTGACTGTCCTTGCTAGCCACCGGAACAGCCATGCCCGAGCACCCTCTTGTCCTTGAAATTTCAAAATTGAGCCTTGGCAGTGTGCCATCTCCTCTCCAGCCACCTTGCCTGCTCAGCCCCTGCCCTAAGCGGCCTAAACCACTCATTGCCTGGCCCTGAGCTCCACCAGGCAACCATGGCTATAAAACCCACACCTTTCAGCCTTGCACCAGGTGTTGAAATTTTTCCCACAGAATTCCCCTAAACTGCTCCCAAACCTTCTCCCATCCTAGAAAAGAAGAGCCCCACTGTCCTCCTGCCTAAATCCCCACTGGTTGAGCTCAATTTTGGAGTTCAATTTTAGGCTAGAAACCAGGACACTCTCTAAAACTCCACATAAATCAAATTAAACCTTCCCACACCTTCACCAAAGGTAGAGAAGAAGTTTCCCACTGAAAGCCCCCTTACCAGGCCAGCCATTTGCTCAATCGGTCAGAACACCAAATCGGGTTTGAACACCTTCATACCTAGGCATTTCACCAGCGCTCGAGGCTTCATCCGTAGGCTTCTGGGGCTCCAAGGAACGTGCCAAGCATCTCTGATTGAAGCTTCACCTCTCAGAGCAAAGGTATTGACCACTTCTCCCTCTCGAGCTTCCAGCAATTCTCCATTTTGTTATGTGCAATTTTAATGCATGTTAGCCATATAGATGTGTTCGTCTAGGCTAGACGCGTCGATAGAGACCAACCACGCTTAATTTGGTTGAGTCTCGAGCGAGATCTTAAGGTTTTAAGGTGGACGGCTCTTGGGTTGAACCAGACGGAGATGATGACCAGAGACAGTTCGATCGCGCGTGTATCAAACGGACGGCGAAGATGGAGTTGAACAGAACCGCGGAATGAAAAGTGTGCGCTGACTCAGATGGCGGCGTCGAATGGGAGCACGCCGCGTGGAGATTCGGAGTCGTCACATGTTGAGGTGACGCCACGTCACTTAAGTAGGAAATTAGGGATTTTCTATTTAATTAAATACCCTAAACTTTAAAAATGCATAACTTTGCATAGAAAAATCCTAAAATAAACTAAAAATACTCTCTTGCTGTTGACCTCATTTTTGATGAGATCTTCTCTTCTTCTCTTTAGTACTTAGGATCTAGCCTTAGGCTTTTCCTTTGACTATCTTAGAGGATTAGAATTGAGACCCACCACTTAGAAATTCAAACCACTTCTTAACTCCTTGCAAACTCCACAAACTTGATTGAAGACCCCTAATCACCTAGAGGGTTGAAATCAAATGTGGAAGTTTAAAGGATAAGTTCCTATAGGACTCTTTGGCCTTAGGACTGCCCTGGGTGGCCTGGTCTGGTGAAGGGCTGACTTACACACACACTACACTTATACACTACACTTTCACACACATCCTAGAAGCACACCCATACCTAACTTGATCTCCTGACTCATGTAGGTGATTCACATGGATGGTCTTTAACCCTTAAGCCCTTGGCTAAGAGGGTTAGGAACAACATAGTGGATGCCTCAAATGAGTCCCTTCATGGCTCATGTGGGCTTGATATGGCTTCAAGGCTCAACCAAAATGATTTTATTCCACTTACATCTACCCAATCTTCAATTTTTCAAATTTTCAATTTTTGACCCCGGGACCCTACACCCGCCTAGCCTACCAAAAACCCTTGAAATCCTCCAAAATTTCCAAATCACCCAAAATTCCTCAAAACCAATCCCAAACATTTCCACATTACCCAAATTGATCATTCATACCCAAAAATACCAAAAATTCCAAAAATACCCCCCAATACCCTCCAAATAACCAAAATACCCCTCTTGACCTAAAAATCCAAAAATTCAGAAAATTCCCAGAAAATTTCAGAAAATCCCAAATATTCCCAATTTCATTTTGTTCAACTATACTATGGGCCAATTTTTTCAATTTACCCCACTTTTGTCAAAACCCCCAATTTAACCCATTTTAACCCTAAGTGAACCCAATGTCAAACCTAGCCTACCCAATTGACCCAAATTCTGGTCCAATTCAATTCTAGACTTCAATTCAACATTCTCAACACCAATCTAGACCAAATCCAAGTCTAATTTGATTGACATTTGGATCCAATTTCACTTTTGGCCTTAAAGCCCAATTTAGACCCATGACCCAAATGATTCCCCCTCAGCCCAAGGTCAAGCCTTGGATGGTGAACCCAACCCAAACACATGGGTTGACCAAATTAAACCAAGATTAGCCATGCCCCCATTCCATTTTGATCCAACCACTTTACACTTGGCAACTGCCAATTGAATACACTAAGCCCAGCCACGATCTCCACGAGCTCGAGGGTGACTCGACCCCGGTCGGCCGACCACCACAGCCGCCGGAAACCACCGAGCCGAGAGCTCACATGTGAGCCCAAACTTGAAATTCTTACCTGCTGAACTGCCCCATCCCCAGTGGCCATTGTAGCTGTTCTTCTCTTGCCAAGAGCAGCTGATCCCAAGCCCTAACTCTCCCTGGAAGGCCCTCCACCCTCTCCTATTTAAACCCAACCCCCTCACGGCCATGGGGAGAGAGTTGCACAAACCATGCTGAAACTCTGTCAAAATTGTTCCAAACCCTTCTCCATACTTAGAGCAGTTGATCCCCAGTGTCAATTTGCCCTCATCCCCACCAACAGAATCCAATTTCTCAACTGAAATTTCACCCAAAACCAGGACACTTTGCCACGGTGAGCCAATCCTCAAATTGACCGGTCCTACACCTTCACCGGACCAAGAGGAGAAGTTCCCCACCGAAAGCCCCATCTCCAGAGCCACCCGAGTTGCTCCAGCCTCCAAGCTTTGTGATCGGCTGTGGTCGAAATCCTACCTAGACAATTCACCAGGCCCAGGGACTTCATCTGGAGCTTGCTAGGATCCAATCGAAGGTGACACAACCCTCAGATCAAAGCCTCACTTCTCTGAGCAAAGGTATGGCCTCACTCTTCTTCCCGAGCTTCTGAACACTCTCCATTTTCATTGAGTCAATTTTATGCCACATAAACCGTATGGATATGTTCGTCTTCTCGAGACGAATCCATAGAGCATAAGAACGTTAAATTTGGTCAAGTATCGAGTGAGATCTTAGGCCTAGAAGATGGACGGCTCTTGGGTAAGGACGCCTGGGGACGATGAACGGATGCCGTTCATTTAATACACGCGCGGACGGACGGCCAGGATCGCGCCGGATCAGGAGATGGAACGACACAGCGGGCCCCCGGAGCGCTGAGTCAGATGGCGGCGTTGAATCAGGGAACGCCACGCGGCGTTTCGGAGCTGCCGAGGTTGACGCGGCGCCGCGTGGATAAATAGAAAATTAGGGTATTTTCTGATTTATTTAATTCCCTAAACTTCAAAAATCCATAACTTTGTGTAGAAAAATCGGAAAAATAAAATAAAAATACCCTCTTGCTCGGTGAACGAGAGGAGAATAATGTGGAAAAGAAATCATTTAATTTCATCAAGTATTTTATTTTTAATGATTTATTTCCCTTCGCATTATTTTAATTCTCCATGCATATAGGAAATTCACCATGGCATGAGAACATAGGGCTTTTGAAGCCTCCGAATTTGGGAACATTCCCCGAATTTTCCAAAGTTAGAGGCCATCCCTATGAGAAGTTATTGATTTTTCAAATTCATGTTACTGTTTTGAGTATTTTAATTCCAATAATTAGCATGTTGTGAAATAAATTCTAGGAAAATTTGGGGATGTCTCTTATGATCAGAGGACCCTAGGAAAAATAGGTTTTGAGTTAATTCATTTAAAATAACCATAATTGGCTTAAACACCCAAAATAGATCCCTAATTAATTAGAGCTAACAATACATCAAATTGACTTGAAATAAATTCTCCACTGACCTTTAGGATCAGAGGAACCCACCATAAAAATTTGAAGTCAATTGGACTTGGTTAGCCCTACTAAATGGGTTGATTAAGTCATTTAGCTAATTTGAATTTCAAAAATTCATAACTTTCAAAATACCTTTCAAAAATTCACCAAATTGGTTTTGGAGCCTCTCTGATATCAGGAGAATTTAAGAAAATTAAAATTTCAATTCTCTAAAAAGTTGATTTTTTGGTATTATTTTAATATTTTAATAATTAAAAAATAATAAAATTCACCAAAATGTCACATTTTAAATTTTAATCACTTAGGAACAAACCCCATATTTTTCTTAGGTCTATTTAATGAGATATTAAATTTTAAAGCCCTAGGGTAATTTTAAAATTAAAAAAAATGTATTTTCTAGCATTTTCACTAAAATAATTATAATAAATCAAAGAAAAATCAGAAAATTATAAAAATTGATTCTCTGATTTCCTTGATATCAGAGAGAGTTTTGAAAAATATAAAATTAATTTTTCAAACTTTATTTTATTTTTAAATTAATTAATAATCCAAATATTAAAATAATTATAATAAAAATAATATAATTCAAAAAATCACCAAAATTGGTCCAAGTGGTCCTCTGGTCATTAGGAATGTCCCATAATTTTCTTAAGGACAGAAACTCTTCCTTAATCATATTATTAAATTTTCCTTGGAAATTCCTATTTTCCATCAAAAATAATTACAAAAATAAATTAAATACAGAAAAATCACATTTTCTCCTCTCATGTATTTATTGGCATATGAGTGAAGTCATATAAACATTTCAAGTTCATTTAAGCTCAATTTAGTGAGTTATGAAATTATTAGGCTTGAGGGGCAAAATGGTAATTAAAAAATTTAACCCTTAATTAAAACTTTAGGTTTAATAAAATTAACAAATAAAATATTTGATCCAAATCTGATTTGGATGATTGAAATTCAAATTATTAAAGGGTAGAAACCTACTAAATAATTTGAAAATAATTAAAATAAACTTTAATTAAATAATTGATTAAATTTGGAAGAATAATAAAATTGGAATTATTAAAAAAGGGATATTATTAGGAAGAGATTTATTCTTTAATTTAAGAATCCCTAAATTAATCATCTTAATAATATTTAATCTCCAATTAAAATGATAATTCAAATCTAAGATTAAAAGTGTTAAAAGACTTAGTCATTAAATCAAATTAAAGTCAAATTATTAAACTCTTTTTAAATTTTCAATTAAATTAAAATTAAAAATAAAATTAAAATAAAGATTAAATTAAATTAAATCAAACAAATTAAATTAATTTAAATTAAATTAAATCAAATAAATTAAATTAAATTAAATTAAATTAAACAAATTAAATTAAATTGAATTAAATTTAATTAAAATTAAATTAAATTAATTAAATAAAATTAAATTAAAAAAATAATTAAATTAAACTAAATTAAATTAATTTAAATTAAATTAAACCATATTAAATTAAATTAAATTAAATTAAATTAAATTAAAATAAAAAAATAAAATCAAGTTAAAATTAAAATTAATTTAAATTAAATAAATTAAATTAAAATTGAAGCTAAACCAAATCAAATTAAATTAAAGTTAAATTAAATTAAAAAATAACATCACCTAAGACATAAAGAAATTCAAAATAGAAGTAACTTGAACAATATTCCAAATTTAAACCCGTTAACTGAGATTAAATTAAATCACAAACCATTTGGACACCAATTTGCCCTCGAAAGCTTTGGTTATCATAACTCCTAAACAGAACGTTAAATGAAATGTTACTTCACCTATAGGATATTCAAATGTCCTAGTTCACTGAGCAAGATAACAAAACTTGAATTCCGGACGATTAATTCATTTGTATGATTAAATTCATTTGGACTTAAAACAATTCTAGCAATATTGAAAAGATGTTTAAGATTCTTCTTAAGCACTTCCTCAATATGACGGGATGTTTATAAGAACAACTAAACTTAATTGTTCTTTGATGAAGAAAATCGTTCTCAAACCAAAACACAAGAACCTAGACGTCATAGGAAATGACTAGCTATAGGATTAGGAATTTGGTAGAAAACCATAACCCTTCCCTTAGCTTTACCTAGGAACTTGCCTAAATATTCTAATTGTGTTTTAAGTGCGACTTGGGATGACGGGAAGACCCTCCAGTACGCTTTTATTTTATTGCAATTTACATTATCGCAATTTCTTTAATCGCATCACACTTACTTTTTCTTGCATGATAAACAACTGTTGCATGAAAACCCACACCTCTAGGGTAGTCCCTAAAACTGAAACCAAAACATAATTAAAAGTCATTGCAAGATAAAATTCACCGCCACAACATTTCAAAATATAAAACAACTCAAAATTTAATCACAAACAGAACACAAAACTACAATTACAATTAAATTAAAACGTCCTGTTGGATGATCGGGAATACCTCGGATGATGTAACCTACGTGTTGCTAACGGGATTTCCCACGATCTAAATGAAAGTGTGGAACTCATTTAGTTGAGTTTAGCAAATTCATCTGGACTAAGTGAATCCGATAAAAATAACGATGCCGGAAGGATGGAACCGTGGGATCTTAACCGGTGTCGTTATAATCAACTTTAAAATTTGTTTTAATTAAAATATTAAAAAACACTTGGAAATTAAGACTTCTCTAAACCAGAACACTTTTCTCATCTCTTGATTTTCATCTTCTAAAACTAAACCTCTGCAACAACAAGGAGCTCGGAGCATGGTGGGCAGCACGGCCATCGTCGTCAGCAAAACTGAAATCTACATCAGCAAAACTTTCTTAGAATTAAACAACCAATCCATAGGACTTCGAGGTAGTTTGCCTAGTGCAACATAAATCCTCAACTCTTCGTTAGGCATTTACATGGCAAATTAAGCCCTAACCGGTCTTAGGACTCCGAGGTAGTCGTCCGATACGACATAAACCCTCACATCTTCGAGGCTATTTGTATGATTATGTCATACGAATATAAGTCCTAATTAATTAAAATTGGCAAGATCAAAACATTAAATAAACATTAGGACTTTCCTAAATTCAAGCTAAACAATAGGATAATTGGGAAATTACCGAAGTTCGCTTCGAATCTGTAATTTCTCCTACCTTTCTTCCTTTGAATTCCCAAAATAAAATGTTCCAAATTTGATCCATTCCTTATTGAAATTCCAAAATTCAATCCCTTGAAAACTTAAACTTTGAAATTCTTGAGAGCGGAATTATTGATTATTATCGAGAGTTTTCTTAGGTGATCCCCGTCACTTAAGATGTAATTAACTATAGGGGCTTGCCCTTATAGGGAATTTTAAAGAACCTGAGTAATATAAACCCCGTTTAATGCCTTCATATTAAACAGGGGAACTTGTCGGCTTATAAAATTGGTTCGCAGACCAAACGGATGTCACAAATCTTTTAGTTTATTTAATCGAGCCCTATCATTAAGTAGTGTGTCTATTCTCCGGGGTAGACACATGGTTTGTGATGCGGTGCTCGTTTATATAAATTATTTGGGATGTGAGATCAGATTGATTTCATATCTTAAATTTTCAAATTTAAAATTATTTTCAAAATCAAATACTACTTTTCAAATTATTTATTTAAATTAAATTAAAAAAATTCGCCGACAATTTCTGTTAGGCGACCCCTTTTCAAAATACAACACAACCTAAAAAATAAGTCGTACACTTGCTTAGTGAACAGAGGAGAATAATGTGGAAAAAGAATCAAGTTATTTTGTTGAGTTTGTGATTTTTAATTAATTTAATATTGTTGTGAATGTTTTAATTCTCCATTAGCATGCATAATTCACCATGGCATGAGACCATATGGCTTTTGTGGCCTCTGATCTTGGGAACATTCCCTGAATTATTTAAGGCCAGAGGCTATGTCTATGGCAAGTTATCTATTTTCTAATTTCAGAGTCATTTTGTGCAAAATTAATTGTGAAATTATCATGTTAATCATAAAAATCTAGAAAAATTAGGGGAAGTATCTCTAGACTAGAAGACCCTAGGAAAATTGTAACTTAGCTTAATTCACTTAAACAAACCCTAATTTGGCTAAAACCCAAAAATTAAAATTAAATTAATTTGAAACAACCACACATCAAAATTACATGAAATTAATTCTCCACTAATCTTTAGGGTTAGAGGAATTCCACATAAAATTTTTAAGCCAATTGGAAAAGATTTAACCCACTAAATGGATTATTCAAGTTACATAACCATTTTTGGAATTAAAAAATTCATAAAACTCAAAATATATTTCAAATATTCACCAAATCAGTTTTGGGGCCTCTCTGATATTAGAGGAACCTAATAAAGTTAAAATTGGAATTTTTCTAAAATCTTCATTTTTAAGCTAATTTTGAATATTTTAATAATTAAAAAATAATAAAAATCATAAAAATATTAAAATTCATAAAAATGTCACATTTGGTCCTGTAATCACTTAGAAACCAACCAAACATTTTTCCTAAGTCTCTAAGTAAAGATATTGAATTTTAAAGGCTTAGGGTAATTTTTAATATTAAAAAATGGATTTTCCAACCTTTTCACTAAAATAATTCTAAAAATTCAAAGAAAAATCATAAAAATATAAAATTTATTTCTCTGAGTCTTTTGACCTCAGAGAAAT
Source organism: Papilionanthe hookeriana x Papilionanthe teres (assembly GCA_022702705.1). Lineage (NCBI taxonomy): Eukaryota > Viridiplantae > Streptophyta > Magnoliopsida > Asparagales > Orchidaceae > Papilionanthe > Papilionanthe hookeriana x Papilionanthe teres. The sequence goes on along the minus strand of CM040421.1, from coordinate 122,580,210 downwards.
TTAAGAAATATATAAAACTTAATTTTCAACTTTAATTTCATTTTATAATTAAATAATACCCCAAAACTCAAAATAATTATAATAAATAAAATATAATTCAAAAAATCACCAAAATTGGTCCAAGTGGTCCTCTAGTCAGTAGAAACCTCACATAATTTTCCTAAGGACAGAAACTTGTTCTTGGTCATGTTGTTAAATTTTCATTAAAAATCTCTATTTTTCACTAAAATAATTATATATAAATTAAATTAAAAATTGGAAAATCATATTTTCTTCTCTAATCTCTTAATTGAAATGTGAGTGAGGTGGCATAAAAATTTCAAGCTCATTTAAGCTCAATTTAATGAATTATGAGAAGTATAAGCTTAAGAGGGCATTAAGGTAATTAAAAGGCTTTAACCTTAATTTAGGCTTAACCAAAGGGAGGGTAAAATGTTTGATCCTAATTTTCATTTGGACGATTGAGACTAAGGTATTTAAGGGGTAGAAACCCATTAATCACCTTGAACATTTAAAGAAGAAACCTTAATTAATTAAATCACTAAACTTTGGAAGTTAATTAAAATAAAATGAGTTATTAATGGTTAAGGGATTTTGACCCAGGAAGATTCTAATACTTTGAAATTTAATCTCTAATCAATAAATTGATCAAACATTAGTTAATCTCTACTAATGAAGTCATAACAAATAGTGTTTGAAATTAAAAAGAATAATCTTGAAACTTTATAATTAAACTAAAAAGCTTAAAATACTTAAGTTAATGAAAGATGATTTAAAGATCAAATTAAAATAACTTAAGATGTTAAAACTAATTTGAAATCACCCAAAACTAAGACTAAAACAAAACTGCAACATTAAGGTCAATTTAAAAACAATTCATGATCAAGGCATTAAAATCAAATCAATTAAAAGTTAATTCAAAAAAAAAGAAAAAGAAAACATCATCACTAAGTTACACCAAGCTCAAGTCATTAAAACTTAATTGAACCAAAAGGTGCTTTTCCAACTTAAAATAACTTTAAACATTTAAAACACTTAAAAAGACCAACTAAAACCTTATAACTAAATTAAATCACTTTAAACCATTAACTCAAACTCCATTTAAGAATGATTAAACCCTCTAATGAACTGACTTGCCCCTAAAGGCCATCACTCATATAATTTTTAAATAAAGCATCAAATGAAATGTCACCTTACTCATAGGATAATCGAACATCCTAGTTCACTGAACAAAAATCAAGACTTAAATTCCCAGGTGATCAACCCATCCATATGATGAAATTCATTTGGACTCAGAATAATCCCAATAATGTTCAAAAGATGTTTAGTACCCGTCCTAAGCACTTTCTCAACCTAATAGGATGTTTTAGAAGAACAATTGAACTTCATTGTTCTTTGATGAAGAAAATCATCCATAAAACACACCTAAAGACTTGACTAGTGATAGGATTAGGATCTTGGTAGACAACCAGAACCTTCCCTTAGCTTTACCTAGGTGTTTTCTTTTAAAAATATAAATGCTCTAACATGTGTTTCAAGTGCAACTGGAAATGATGAGAAGACCCGCCAGGTACGCTTTTATTTTATAGCAATTTATTTACCTGTGATGTACTTTCTTCTTATTGCTAGCTTGCATGTTAAAGAACAATGCCACCCTGTATGAAAACTGAAACCTTTAGGATAAACGCAAAAATGAACAAAAAACTAAGTTAAAAATCAACACAAGATAAAAAAAAATTCACCGCTACAACATTCGAAATATAAAACAACTCAAAATTTAATCACAAACAAAACAACAAAACTATAATTGCAACTAAATTAAAACATCTCGTTAGATGATCGGGAATCCCTCGGATGATGTAACCCACGTGTTGCTAATGAGATTTCCCATGGTCTAAATGAAAGTATGGAACTCATTCAGTTGAGTTTAGCAAATTCATTTGGACTAAGTGAATCCGATGAAAATAGCGGTGTCGGGATGACGGAACTGTGGGATCTTAATCGGTTCTGCTTAATCAACTTTAAAATTTGTTTTAATTGAAACACTAAGCCATCTAAAATTTGAACCTCTCTAAACCAAAACACTTATCTCATCTCTTGATTGTCACTTTCTAAAACTATAAAAAATTATCTGAAAATCCTCTCCACCAAACTCTTGAAGTTCTTTTGAAAACTTTGCTTTCCCTAATAATACTAAAAACTCTCCTACACAATAAACATAAACTAATCACCCTCCAACAACAACCAACTATTTAATCTTCAAGTCTTCTTATTATAATTTTCCAACAGGTGCCTTCATATCTCTTCAACTTGAATCCTCTAAAAGATGCATCCATTCAAGAATAATTTAATTTAATTTTGGTGCCAGTAGGAAGTTATCCACTTTTGAACCAAGAGATGCCTCAAACACCTCTTCAAAGTGGCGCCAAAAATTAAATAACTCCTCTAAAGCAACTATCGCGCGTAAGCGTGAGGTCTTGGCGCTTAGCTGTTAGGCTTATATCACGTAAGCTCCAAATCTAGGCGCATAGCTGTAAGGCTCTAGCGCCTAAGCCAAGTAAAGGCGCTTAGCCGCTACAAATCAATTTTGCACCTTGCTCCATTTTTGCTCCAAATTTGATCTTTTTTCACTCCTTTCATCACAATCATCCATTTAATCATACATGTAGGAAAAATACACAAAATATCTTCCATTAAAGTGCAATATTATCAAAAATAGGTATAAAAATGTGTATAAAAATACTATATATTTTAGGTGTATCCATCATCATTTCATATCTAACTTCAAACTTATCATTTATCTAGTTCATTATTAGCTGAGAGTCTGACCAGTAATTGCTTCACGCTTATTCCTCGAGCAAATTGACACACTAAAACTTACAGCAAAGTAAGTCAGCCGCACAATGCAAGCATACTTGTCATGTAATAATGCGATTAAAGAGTACCGTGTATCGATCTCATGAGGAAAGTATTAAGAGTTATTCTAGAGAGAAAATCTCTAATTTTATAAACTTCTAAACAAAGTTTAGTATGATCACAAATGGTTTCTTAAAATCTCAATTGAAAGTGAAAAGAAAAGATAATGTGTTCAGAAAAGACGAAAAAAATAGGAGATATATCTTACTGTTTTTCAAGTTATGTGAGACTCATTCCCTAGTGATTTAGGTAATGTGGTGATTCATGATTTTCCAAAACTTCTCTCAATGTGATTGTTGTTGACGGGGATAAAAAATCCTCCTTATACCTATGTCTAGGTCAAAAGAAGGCTAGAATCCATGAATTTGTGGCTTCCTCAACCCCCATGACATCCCACATATTTGTTTTGATCCCTTTATAGGTTGCAAAACCCAGATAAAATATGTCTATCGTTATTCAGATTCTGTGGGTTAACCAATTTGCTCCTATATGCATTGGGTAGGAGTCACAGATCAAAAAATATGTTAACATTCTAATTGATCACATCAGGAGCAAATGAAACTCTACGGTTAACACAACATTGAAAAGCCCTAATTTCTCATGACAAATGCAAACAAAGAAGCTTCCATAAGCATACATGCAAGATAGCATAAAGAAGCTTCCACAAGCATAAAATCATGACAAATGAGGTGAAATAACAAATAAAAAGAATAATAACATGTAGGTAAAATCATGTAAAATTGACTCTAGTCACAAATCTCAATCCAACAATGAGATCATTGTATGCCTGGCTATTAAGGATAATGAAGTGACTCTATATTGAATCATAGACAGAGAAATGATTTAAGCATCTTAGCACCACTCCAAGGCTAGCTCCTTGGCAACTAGATGTTGTATACTCAGAGTGATCATGAAGTCGACCATTGATGTGAATTTATTTTTTTATTTATACACAATTTGTTGGTAGTGTTATGAATCTCATCACTGACTTCCCTCCTAAGAAACCAAATAAAGGTCAAAATTTAGGAACTAGAAATTAAGATCACAAGTGCATTTTTAAAGAGGATGTTCATAGAGTTCCCTGTCTATAATAAAATTGTCTATCTTATAGTTCACAATCAACAAAAAAACACTATTGCGGAATTATATGAATTCACCTAAGTCAGTATGTCTTTCACCTCAAGTGTGAAGGTAATGGGCGACTGACTAGATCAATAGCATATCGACAAGTTCATCAAGAAATCTCCTATGGAAAAGTCACTTGAGTCTTGATTAGTAAGAGGCTTCTAGTCCATGCTTACTAAGAAGGGTTGGGACTATGCATAATATATGAGTTATCTGGCCTCAAATTGATTCATTGTAGATTTTCTCAATTGGTGTTTTCCCTTGTCTTTGGTAATCTCCCATGGTGTGACGAACATTATGAGTTTCCTTCCTTGATTAACTCTTTGATTTGGTTATGTAGGTGCCTGCACTCCCTAGTATCATGATCCTGGTCATGATGGTACACATAATATCCTTACTTGTCCCATAGATAGCCCTTAGTAATCATAAACATTTATCTTATATTCTTTATTTTGGACGGCCTTTGAAATACTGGTCTTTATTCTTAATGATGTTTGCATAGGTAGTTAGTGGATGGATGGCAGCAATCTCATTTCCACTCAAGAATCAATTGATCCCTCATATTAAATTCTTATGCTTCCAGCGGATGTCTTTGACGCTCTTAAAAATGTGTTTTTTTCTCAAAAGGGGCAGGTTTTGCGCTTTCAAATTCTAATCTCTTCATAAAACCAGCGAGATAGCTATCTGCATTTCATTGAGTTTGCCAAGGTTCCTTTTTAGTTGATGCATCTCCTAGTGCCACACAAAAGAGGTGCCCTAAGGAGAGTTGTAATTCTTAGCAAAAAAAAGGTGATTTTTTGACTCTCTAAAAACTCAACTATATTTTTTTTGTCATTATAAATCAAGGGTTAAGTGCTGAATGGACTGTTGCAGGTTCAAGATCTCTAATCTCCAATATTTCTCTCTCTCATTATGTGGCAATGAGTGAAAAAAGGCCCACAACGATTCCTCTGACCCCTAGTGAATTCCCAATAGAGCATGCAAACTCTTTTAGCTTCTAGATGCTGACAAACCAATTAATAAACATGCATTTTAAATCTGCATAAGTGATGCTTATAGCGATAATCTATTGAACCACTTGAATGTGACTCCTTTAGAGACATAAAGAATAAATGATATTTCAATGCATCATTTATTCTAAGTAGGCAAATTATCAATTTGAATGAGACAATGTAGTCAAAAAGGCCAGTTTTACTCTTATAAGATTCCAATAATGAAATCTTAAATATCTTTAAGGCCTCTCTCGACAATCTCTAGAGAAAGTATTCTTCAATTAATTTTGTTTGACCTTTTATACATTGAGTAAGTGACTAGAACTATCTATATAGAATATATTTTCCACATCCATCATGGAAAAGAGTACTTGATCCCTTGGAACTGTCCTAGGCACTTATTCTAGTGTCACTTTTATTACTGTTATCATTTTCTCTTTCAGTTCATTGATTTGGTGCATCACAAATTCTTTTGTAGATTCCATGTTATTAGTGATTTATTTATTACTTGTTATGTTGTTTGTGTAGCCCATCTTTCTAGATGTGGCATGATTTATGTACATCACGGTTTCTTAGATATTGAACCCTGATTGATCCGGAATCCACAACACTAAGGAAGTAACTAAAATATTGAGGCTTTCAAAAAATAAAAATAAGAGAAGATGGGCTTCTTCTATCTCTAACGAATAGCCTTACATTATAATGGTCACCAATATTTATAGGGGAGTTAGTTTACGTATTGCAAATCAATACTCATTATACTTAAGTCTTGAAAGATCTAGGATATATGCTCATGTCTTCTTCTGCTATGGGGTTTATATTTAATATTGTCATTATTTTCATGCTTGAATAATTGTTTCTTATAAGATCTCTTTCTTTAAACATAACTTGTGATTGACACCTTTATCAATCAACTTGGTCATATAATGTATTGATCCCCTTAGGTGAATAGGTCTCATTATAAGTCTTGCCAACTTAACTGTTAGCTAAGTTCAGCTTCCTAAACGAGTTACCAAGCTGCCTCAATTAGGTTTATCGGTCAATCAAATTATTCATGTGAATCTAGTCAAGTTAATGAACTATCTCCCTTATTGTCTCGGACCTGTTATGAATCTGATCCATTAAATTTTAGCCATACAGTGGTGGGAAGATTGGAGAAACATAAGAGGTGGGCGTAAGTAAATCAAAATTAATATCAACATATATACTATTAGTTCTTTTGAATACACTCCCAATAATACAGATTATAGTCTCACCTAATATTAATGGCAAGTGGATGCTCTAAATAATTTCTTTAAATTTCCTTCATCAATAAAAGAAATTTAAAATGTTAGGTTTTGACTCTAGGTAACAAAAAATTAATTCTTCTTAAATTTAAACTATCATAGACAATGAAGACAATGATTAGGTCCCTTTAGAAAGTTGTATACATAATAAATTATAAAAGGTTATTATCTTTTGTGGAATGTTGTACTAATATATGCTTAAATGTGATTATATTTCCTTGTGAAAGATAAATCAATAAAGTTATCTGATTCACATGCGTATTTACATGGAACCCAACAATATCCCAAAAGTGAAATAAAAATTAATTGAATAGATAGCCAAGGCCAATTACTATTAATTATAGTGTGATGATCCATTTACCATGCAAAATTTACATCCAATAATAACCTTGTAGTCCTTCAAAAGTTGAATAGAACTATCATTGGATCAATTAATATTGAAGGTTCACCAATTTATGTTAATAGAAATAGCCTATTTAAAATATTTAGAAATTAGATCTTTATGACAAGTCAAAGCCAACCATGCTTCGAATTCTGTAGGAATGATATTGATTTATTGATCTAGCATGCCATGGTATATCATATCTAATGATAGCTAAAATTTTAAAAATATAAAAATTATTAAATTTTTACATCACAATATAGACAAGCTAATACTGCTAACAAGACATGTATTTAGATTTTAAAGGTTTAAATAAAAATAAATATGAATAGCATTAGAAGTTAGACGAGCTTTGCTTGATTATAGAATCACATATAGACCACAACTTAATGCGCTTCAGTTTTTTTTATTTACATTTGGGGTTGAGGCTATCCTTCCATTATAATTAGAAGATCAGAGAAGAGAAGCATATATTGATTCCTACCACAAGGTCCAAGAAAAATATTTAGTTATAAAGGATCAAAACATTTTGTGCATAATGTCATTCTAATTGTTAAATATACACTGTGTAATCATGTATTAAATTAGGTCCTGCAATAAATTACACAAGAGGTTGGAGAGCAACAAGGAATCTATGGAGAGCAACAAGGAATCTATAAAAACACATAATTCAACCATCACATCACATTACGCAAAATAAATAAATAAATGATCTGGAGATCTCGTATAATTCATGCCTGAGAGAAGCCTCAAAAGACTTCATATTTTGACTCAAAATCATGTAGGGAGAAATCTATTAAAAAAGTCATTTAAGCAAGTAGGTAAAACCATGGAATGTTTCAACTTAGTCCAACTTGAAGAAAGTGCTACATTACCATTGTATCCTTCGATCTCCTCTAAAAATGAATTACCACCACCTACTAACATTGAACCGCAACAGTCTCAAGGAATTTAAAATTTTCAACTTTGATTTGTTAACTAGAGAGAAATTTCATTTAAATGTCTAAATTGTTGTACTAAATAACTATTAAAATTTGCAAGTGTTTCCAGCACTTTCTCTTCCTCTCTTGGGCTTTGATGGCTTTGGTGCACTATTTAATGCGAAATATTAGGGGTTAAGGCTATCCTTCCACTAGATCTTTTTATCATGTATTACAGTGGATAATAAAATGCTCGCCTTAGGCTAGAACTTAAAAGGTTTAGAAAAGCATATAGTGATTCCCATCACATACTCCATGAGAAATATTTAATTATGATGGAACAAAACTTTATGTGCATCATGTCATTCTCATTATCTATGCTGTTTGGAAGGAAATACATAGTGTAATTATGTGTTGAATTATTATATTTTGTGTTACATTACATTATGTAAGAGGTTGGAGAGCTTCAAATGACCTACAAAAGCAGATCATTCCACAATCGTGTCACATTACGCAAAATAGAAGATTCTGTAGCGTACAAATTCATGAATTAAAGAGGTCTCACAAGGCTTCATATTTTGATTCATAATAGTGTACTTAGTCCAAGGAAATTTATTATAAAAAAAATCATTTTAAGCAAGGAGTTTCAGAATGTTTCCAGTCACTCCAACTTAAACCAAGGTGTTACACTTACCAACCTAAAACTTCATTTTCTTCCACTTAGTGAATAACCGCCTACAAACATAGATTCACACCTATTATCTAAAGGAAATCAAAATTTTCTATTGTGAACCAGAAAGGAATGTCATTTAAATGTCTAAATTGTTGTCACAAATTATTATTAAACTTTGCAAGTATTTCCAACGCTTTCTCTTCCTCTCTTTTGCTTCTTGGCCAAGTGGTGCACCATCGAATGATGACTCGGCATAAATGAAGTAATCCTCCATAAATCGTGAAAATCTTCAAACAAAAAGAGCATAGGTTCTATTCAATAAAACTGTCATCTATGTCCTAATCACGAGTTTAATCCACTTCAACATATATAAACCCCTTATTAATTCAGCACAATGTTCAAAGCACATCTATAAACATCTTTATACCTTGTCAAAGTGTTTCTCAAACTACAACTTTCTTAAATTATCTAATCCTCAACTTTTTTATCCACCACACATGATCTCGAATTCAATGAATCTCATGCTTGGCTCCTAATCTCTTCACCACCACTCTATCCTACGACTTCACCCTGAAAATTTTCAAGGCCTCTTTCTACAGCAAGTTTAGCTCTTGAAACGTTTAAACCAAGGCCCCTCTTGCATGATCATATCCATTTCAGTATAGAAAAAGAGCATGGACAAAGTTTGCTTGTAAAATGTTTCAAGTCATGAAAAATTTCGTAAATGAATGCTTTTTCTCTGCAATATCTTTGTTACAAAACGATATACCGACCAAGACGGCAACCAAAAAATATTAACTTAATAAACTTCCATGAAGTACATGGGTGTAGATAAAACAACACTGTAAATGGTTCTTAGGAATGTAAGTTAATCATACATCAGACTTCACTACAGGGCAAAGCAACTTGCGGCTAACTCTGCATAAAATTACACAAAGTTTGGATCTTCAAAAAGTCAGTAATAAGGGAGAAGCAACATTATCCTAATGAGAATGATCAACAAACACCATCCACAGTAAGAAGATCGCTCAATCTGAATGATTGTAACTTCGGCAAGACAAGGAAGGTTTGTTTTAATATAATCTCCTCATCAGCACTTTCTTTCCCTTGGTTATCCACATACATCCATCATTCAAATGCAAAAAAAATGAGGTGCTTCCTCAGAAATTCTCGGTGCATTTGCAAGCACATAAACCTTGCTGAAAATAAAAGAGTAATTGCAAATTAGTTGGAAACCTGTTAACTCTGCAAGATTACATTAAAATTTTATTGCAGTGATAGAGCTCAAAATTTTTACATGGAAATTTGCAGAGTAGCCATTACTGATGCTTATGAGACTGATAAGACTCCTAGCTGACGGCTATAGGTGTGATGCGCTTCTTTGTTGGTTTATTTGTATCAGGCGTCTTGACTAAGTTTGGTGGAATCTGCTCCTCTTCATCAGCCTTCAAACCAGCTTTCATGTTTTTATGAGCAGCATCTACGTGATCAATATCCATTTTATCTTCGATGTCAGCCTTCATGTTAGTGGCACATGAAATGCCTTCAGAAGCGCTCTTCAAGTCTACAAACACCGAAAACCAAGAAAAACAAACATGAAAAACATGGGAGGTCTAAACTAAAACACATCAAATATATAATCAAATTAAAATAATAGATACGACATTTTCCCATAGTCATCTGATGCATGTTTTTATAGGTTCAATGTTTATTGATATATCAATAATGAGACACCAAGGCTCATGACTATCAGTAGAACTCTTCTTCAAGCATTGAAACATACTGATTTTCCCTGATCTCAGGAGAACGAGTACAAGACATAAGTGATGCAGTAAGCTCAGTAAAGACCCAGGAAAAATTGGTTCAATTGAACAGATTCCACTATAAATCAAGCCAGCGTTAATGAGTGTGAAATAAGTCAAAAAAACCTAACATGTAATAAATAAATAACTATCTACATATAAATATGTATGTGTGTGTGTGTGTGTGTCTATATATATATATATATATATATATATATATATATATATATATATATATATATATATTTATATATATAGATAGATAGATAGATAGATATTAATAACTTAACATACCCTATTTCCCTATTTAATTCAAAAAATTATTTTGATTCGAGGTTGTTAAGCTTTGAGCTTTTATTAAGAGAAGTTATTTCGAGGAAAAAATTAATTTTTGAGGTTTTCTTAATTTAAGAAAGTTTTATATGCATACCACTCAATTCTTGTGTATTTTCAAATCTAAAACCTAAACTTCAATTTATACATACTTGCCACCCAAACTGGTGCTTGAAAAGGTGTATTTCACTATTTCACTTTTTAAAAGTTAAAATAGTGGTATTTTTTATGTGACAAAAAAATTGGGTGGCATACATGTAAAAATTAAACTTTAGGTGTTAGATATGTATATGCATAATAATTAGATGGATATGTTATGTAAATGCCCCTGAATTTAAATTTGAGTTAAAAGTACAAATATTAGGAATTGAATAGTTTGCATTTCATAGATCGATTGCAAATGAACAAAATTTTGTGATGACCTTGGTGAGGAGGGTTGTTCAATTGCGAAGCGAGCCATAAAGCTTTAAGAGTCTCTTAGGAGCCTTTGAAATCCTCTTTGACTCATCCTTTAAACTAGACTGATTAGGCTTAACTCAATTGATCTATTCAACCCATAGTGGCCCTATGGGACTCACCAACCAAACCAAATCCTTCTTATTCAATGGTTAATTCATAATGAACTCAACTAGTGTGTAGGTCATTATGAATCATGCTTGAGTCAACTTGGGTTAGCCTACCTAATTTGACCTAGTAGACAACCCTACAATCCCTTAAAAATTTTTCAAATTTAAAGTCAAATTAACTAAAAAAAAAAACCTGATCCTAAGCATTAACCTAAATAAAGTACAAAATAAACTTGAAATTAATTATTAAACCTAAATTGAACCATAACTAAACAATATAAACCTAAAACTAAGTTCAAAATAAAAATCAAAAATAAATTTAAGCATAAACTTAAATTAAACATATTCTAATTTTTAAAATAAAACTAAAACCTAACCTTAAACTTCACCAAAGTAAGTATAAATCTAAATTAAGCTAAAACTAAAATTATAAATCTAAATTAAGCTAAAACTAAAATTCAAACATAAACTTAAATAAAATCAAGTTAAAACCCAAACTTAGCTTGTATTAAGAGAAGTTATTTTGAGGTAAAAATTTATTTTTGAGGTTTACTTAATTTAAGAAAGATTTACATACATAACACTCAATTCCTATGTATTTAAAAATCTAATACCTAAACTTCAGTTTTTACACAACACCTTACATGATGCATGAAAAGGTGTACCTCACTTTTTAAAAGTTAACATAGAGGTATTTTTTATGTGATATGAATGGTTTGGATGGTATACATGTAAAAATTAAATTTAGGTGTTAGATATGTAAATGCATAAAAAATTGGATGGGTATGTTATGTAAATGCCCCTCAATTTAAATTTGAGTTAAAATTACAAATATTAGAAATTGAATAGTTTGCATTTCATAGATTGTTTGCAAATGACCAAAATTTTGTGGTGACCTTGGTGAGGAGGGCTGTTCAATTGTCAATGAATTAGGTAAGATATTCAATTCTTAATTAAAGAAGTAAATTTATTTGTCTTGCGTGAGTAATTTTAGATCCATCTTAACCTATATGTATGCTACGAAATAGAAAGTTTTCATATTGCAATGTCCATGTCAACATCCTAGTCTTCAAGATTAAAAGACTAGGCATAAATTTTAGATTATGAAAAACACATTTTGACATATTGTGTATGATATGACTTAATAGAGGGGTGTCTTAAAAATAGAACATCTAGCACTTACAAGATATATATTGATGCCTAATATTGAATAGCATGTTTATAAAGAATGATATATGCGCTTAGATATTCAATTATTAAATTTCAATGTGCTTAAAAATGTCATATTATGTGGGATAGTCTGATAATAATGTCTATGATGACCAATATAATAGATGTGGCAAAAGAGGTGAGCCTTATAGAATAAAAGGATCCTAAAATAGTTTAATAATGATAATGTTGAATTTCGCCTGAGCTTAAAAGCTTCAAGCTAAATTTTCAACTCTATGACTGATGTGGGTTTGATACAATCCACTATTATTTGATCGCCAAATAAACAAAACGATGTTACATAACATATTATAAAGCTAAATATGACATTTACTATTAGTAATCAATGAAATAAGCGAATAATTATTTTTGAAAAGATTGTCCTAGTATATGACACATATACTTAAGAAGTGCTCAGAATGTTTAAGTGTTTAACCTACTCCAATTCACTTGCCATTTTAAAATAATTTCGAGAAGTATGCCACAAGTTGTGCATCGACCGAGGAGCAAAAAAAGTCCAGAGACTTGGGTCTCATAGTCGCATCGCGTCGATAATATCATGTTCAAATCTCATATATAAGATACAGTACATATTCAGAACTAATATATAACATATAACGCTTCAAATATGTCAAAAAATAATTGAAGTATGATTATTTGATTGTGTTACTAATTTATTATTTTATTTATATTGGATATGATATAAATTGATATAAAGAGTAGGAAAAAGAATATAATGAGTGAAGGAAATTTAGTTGTCCCTGACAAATAATCAAATGACATTCAATTATTTTTATAAATATGATAAAAGAAAGATGAAGCAAGCTATTGTGGATCTTGATCATCATGGTATATTTAAATTTTAAATAGATGTTTATATTGAATCTCATTTAAAACATTCATTTTATACCAACATTTAAAACGGTGAATTGTCGTTTATTTGTTTATGACAATAAATGAAATCAATATATCAATAATTTATGTCGTATTTATGAATTATTTTTTATTTTATACTCTTTTTCTTTTCTTTTCTTTTCCTTTTTTTTTTTTTTTTTTTTGTTTGAGACTTAAGCCTCGATATACCCCATCTCACTTAAGTCAAACATCTTTGTTCCCCATTTTACCTTTGTAAACCCTGCATTTTATAATAGATTATAGTGTTGTTTCAAAAATACCTAGAGATTGACTTTCTGTTAGTAAAACCATCATTGCTACCTAACCCATTATTAATGTAAATTGTAGATATCTCAAAAATATTTACATTTTGGAGTATCAACCACCAAAGTCTCCATATTCTTTGAAAATCTTACTACCAGTTTCAACGCAAATGGCCATAGGTTCATGTACCACCACTTCAACCTTGATCGACTCATATGAACACAATGAAGGGCCCGTTTGGGGCAGCTTATAGGGTGCGGCGGCGTTATTAGAACGCCGCCTTACCGTTTGAATATCGCAATGGGGTCTTAAAGTTTTGGTGTGGCGGCATTGGATTATCACCATTTCCTTCGTGTCTTTGCAAGTCGGACTCCCCCCGCGTATGAATTCTGTGATTAGGAAGAATTCCTGCGGTGCCCTTCGCAGATCTCCCCCTTGCAGACCCTCTCGCAGTAACTGCCTCCACCTGTTCGAGAAAATCGACGCTCCTGTTCTCCCCTGCACCTCTTCTCCCCCTCTCCTCGCCACGAATTGCAGTAGCGAACTCCTCGCCGTGAATAGCAGAACCGTACCGGGAGGAAGAAGGGAACCGAACTCGACGAAGCTCCAACTGCACTACCCTTCGCAGGTCAAAACTCTCCTCTAGGTCAAAGATCCAGGTCGAAGCTCCCGACCAAACCTCCAACTGTACTACCCTTCCCGGTCGATCCTGCAACTGCAGTTCGAAGCTCTCTACAGTCGTCGTCCCCGCTTGTCTTCTCTCGAGATTTTTCTCCTATCCTCGATCCCGATCTCCAAGTTGAAACTCTCCCGTCTAGTCCTGATCCCGTCCTGTAAGTCAAAAATTCATTTCTTGAATTTTCTTTATGCTTTCTTTATGTGTTGGGGTTGGTAGAAATTATCAGTGATGATCTAAAATGATACCATATTGCCACCATTTTTTATGCTTTACTTGGCTCATTATGCATACTTCATTCTTTGTCATACAATTTTTTGTTGTCTTCCTCATCAGGTGCAGGAATGTCATTTATATAGAAATAACTACTAATAAGCTATCTGAATAAGTTGCCTCAAACAACAAGTCAGTTTATTCTGATAATCTGCAGATGATCAGAATAATCTACTTATCAGCGGATTATAAATAATCTACAGCTGCCCCACACAGGCCTGAAGAGTTCTCTGTGCCCAAATGGAATTGATACAATAACGTTAAAGAAAGCTGATCAATAAAATTCATCATCACATGGCCGTATATTCATCTTGGGTTAATCAAGATTAATAGGGCATAATAAACACAAAGACTCATAACAGCCAAAAACTAAAACTAGTTGGACTTAAGCGGATGGGTCATTAAAGGTTTTTTGGCAAATTATAGTTGGAGAAATGTGGAGCCTTTTTTGGTAGACCACTTCATGGGATGGCCATATGTTGCTTAATTTTCATTTCAATTCTTTAGTACAACAACAACAACAAAGCCTTAATCTCACTAAGTAGGGTCGGCTACATGAATCTTTTTTCTCCATTGCATCCTATTTAGTGTATTGCAATAATCCTGACTAGCACTTTAGGCATTATTTGTTTCTTTGCTTTTTGTTCATGGACTTCTAATGAATTGTGGGATTAGTTAAATAGATGATGATACATAAAAGATCAGTCCTTGGCTTCAAGAATAATGGCCCTCTCATGCTTTTTATCCTTAATAAGAAATCAACTTTCTTTTCTTCTCAACTTCTTTTCATTTTCATGGTCATGGTTATACCTTGCACGCTCCACCATAAATCATAAAGTCTATTAACCCATGCAACCTAAATCTACTCATCATAACTCCTAATCCTAAATCCACATAGCCATCTCCAAATCTTAAACCCAAGATATTCATCTACACCAAATTGCCATCGTAGTAATTTGGATGCAATAATATCTCACAAATTGCATGCTTTCATTTTAACTCTAATGTTACAAAGATAGTTAGAAATCTCAAACATTAATGTATGTATATTCAAGATGCCCAACAAAATATATATCAAGTAATAAAAAAGATCAAAACCACCATTATCAGTTCCAAGACCGAATAAAAGGAAGACAATTTAGGTTACAACAACATTCAGTCCTAAAACTCAAGCCAAAATTCATGAATTTAATGCTGCCGTCAGATAAAATTAGGGTTAGGGCAAAATAACTGATAATACTGAAAAGTTTCTCTGATTTGCTTAAAATGAAGGCTGACTTAATTTTTGTTAGAGTCCAATGCATAAACATGGGCGGACCTATATAATTTTCAGGGGGGGCAATTGACCCATCTGAAATTTAAAATTTAACAAATAAAAAAGATGCAATTTAATTGTGCCCCTCCTCAACTATATTACTTTGCCCCAATTTGCAGTAAAAAGAACCTAAGCTTCTAATTGCTCTTATGACACTAATTAATTTTATATAAATGTTAAACATGGTGAAGTAGTTTCTGAAATTAAAATTTTTGTTTTCTAATGTAGGACTAAATTCCACTTTCCGTTTTCAGCTTTTATGGTTGGATTGTGTTATTATTGAAAAATTTATATACATATGTATTTACAAATCTAACAGCTAAAGTTTAAATTTTACATTCATAACACTTCACCTATGCTTAAAAAAAATGTATTTCACCTTTAGAAAATTAAAATAATAATATCAAAAAAAAAATTTAAATATGATATGAAAATTTTGGCTGGTATAATTGTAAAAAGTGAAGTTTTTAAGTTAGATGTTTATATACATAAGAATTGAGTGGTAACATTAAAAGCAAAAACCTTTAATTCTGTATACTACTACTATTTATTTGCATTACACATTTTTTTATTTTTCTCATATTTGAGCAAATCAAATAAGAAAATATAAAAAAGAGATAAAATTATAGTTAGTTTGGAGGTGCAATTTTATTTATTAATTATTTTGCATATATTTATTTAATGGGTTTTTTAATAAATATATTGTATTTAGTTTGAGTTTCACACAAAACTTGTATTTCCATGAAATTATATCTAATGTAAAAATTTATATTAGAATGTGAAATTATTTTTTAAATTTTTAAAATAAAATAAAATAAATAAAAATGTTTGTAATATTCTTTAATTTGTCAATGATAATGAATTTACGTGCTATTTTTTCAACTAATTCATTTTAATAATAACTTTGCCCACCTTAAAAAAAGAGGTTGGTCATGCCACTCTGCATAGACAATAAACCATTTTGATTAATTAAAAGAAAAGATAATTCTTTCTCCAGTTTCGTTCGGCCATTAGGCGACTGATAAGGAAATGCATCAACCAAGATGAAAGCAATGAGTAAACAAGGTTTCTTATATGTAAGACAAAGTATCTACAGGAGCCATTTAGACTGATAGCAAAGGCTTAATAGAGGATTTCGGGATCTTGCTTTGTACGCCCCTCCCCTCTGTCGACATTTTTCTGCTCTCGATTTGGGGTTTTTGCACTGGTGTTTCTCGCTGGTGATCAGCTTACACTCGTGATTTGATTTTTGCACTTCGTCTCCTGGTTTGATATTTTCGCAGTTTAGGGGGTATGGCCCCTGTTTCCTATGCGGCGGCTGTCTCCGGGGGATCCAAGGAAGGCAGCCATTCTTGTTTTTTTCCACAAGCATTCCATGATGCCCTTGAGGCGGGAGGGAGTTTTACCTTCATCAAACCTTTAGAGAAGAAGAATGGAAAACCTGCTTTATTTCTCACTGAGGAGAAAACTAATCTGCTTGCTTCTGCATGTCGCTATTATCTGGTTGGGAAATTTTCTAACGGGCATCCAAAACTGGATTTGATCCGCAAATATTTTGATACTTTAAAGCTTATTGGTAAATGGAAGATTGGACGATTAGATGGACGTCATATTCTTATTCAGCTCTCAAATGATGCCGATTACACCAGTATTTTCACACAAAAAGTTCTGAAAATTGAGAACTATTTTATGAAAATCATGAAGTGGTGGGTGGATTTCGACCCTAAATTGGAATCTCTAATTTTTCCGGTATGGGTTACATTCTCTGGATTAAAGGTACATTTGTATAACTATGAAACATTGTACATGCTTGCTTCGGCATTTGGTAAACCACTTACGGTGGATACACCCACACTTGAAGTTTCTAAGCTTTTTGAAGCTTGTATGCTTGTCGAAAGAGATATAACCAAGCATTTTCCTAGTGGGATTTGGATTGGTCCTCCTCACCAAGTTTATTGGCAAGAGATCGTGATGGGCCCGCATCCCCACTATTGTTCGCACTGTGGGATGTTCGGCCACAGCAATTTAGTTTGTTACCGATTGTACCCACATTTATGGCCACAATCACAGGTTGCTCCCATTTCGAATGAGCCCCACAGAAATGCAGACATTCAGTCTACTATCCCTGTTCCAATTGTTGTTACTGATTTGCCCCTTCTGGTGAATACTATCCCTGCTGTTGTGATTCCGAACATTGTTGCTAATGATGTGCCAATAGTGGAGAATGCTCAGATCGGTGAAAATGTTAGTAATGCCTTAAATAAAGAGGTAGAGGTCGTTGAATGCTCGGCAGTTCATCACCATCTGAGACTCCAAGTTTGCCAATAGTAGATAATGCGCAAAATGGTGATGTTGATGATGGGATTGGCTCTCAGCCTTCTCTAGCTACTGAGTCAGTTACTGTTGTGGATGTCGTTGATGATTCTCTAATCGTCGTAGATTTGCCTATTGAGAGAGAAGGGGATAAAGGTGTTAATGCACAACAAGTCGTCGTGACTGCTTCCCAGTCCTCAGAAACCGAAGAAGAAGAAGAAGATGGAGAAACCGAAGAAGAAGAAGATGAAGATGAAGAAGAACAAAAATGGCAAGTTTACATTTCCCGGAGAAAGAGAAAGATTGGGGGTACATTGTTTCAAAGTTTAATAGACGATACTTTTTCTTCTCCTAGAATAGGCCAAGCCCTTCAAAAAATACTCTCTCGCACCTCTCCACGACCTAGCAGAGGAAGGCTTAGACGTCCTTAGTCACTACCTGTGGAAGAGGAAGGCTTAGACATCCTCTTTCCTAAATACTACTTTCTTTGTGTTTTTGACGCTTTCCTATTGTAGTTTGTTTCAGTGTGTCTTTGTTGTTTCCTTTGTTGCTTATGGGTTGCGCCTCAGCTTCGGAGTCCTCTCATACTACTATGTTTTGTATCCGTTTTCTATTTTAATGAAAAATATATTCTCCCTAATATATATATATATATATATATATATATATATATATATATATATATATATATATATATATATATATATATATATATATATATATCACATATATATATTCTCTTATAAATCCATTAAACCAACCATATCACTGTTTATATAATGCAATTTCCACCAGGTAGTTAATCATAAAATTCAATAAATAAATAAATGCTCATACCTTCAGAGGAGAAAGGAACACCAAGTTCATCATCATCAAATTCTAGAATAGAACAATACCCATCCTGAGAAGATAGTGCGAGATATTTAGCATTTGGAGACCTGGCAAGAAAAGAAGAAAACTGCTGAGTAACACTGATGCCAAATCTTATAAAGAATTTTGAAAAGATGACAAGAATATTACTAAAACTATTAGCCAAAGTGATATATGACACATTCTAAAGCCACTGACCATGAAATATCTGTGATAGCCGCATAGTGTAGTCCAGCTACTATGACAATTGGTGAAGAACTCTCGGAATCATAAATGCACAATGAATTGAATGTTGCCACAGCAAAAATAACACGGTAAGGAAGTTTGAACACACTGGCTGCAACAATTAGTGGGAATCCTCAGTTTCCATTAGGTCATAATTTACAAAGAAACAACCATGAGGGATACCTGTATTAGATCCTTGAAGACAGAAAAGAATTGGGCAGAATCTTACAGCTACAATGGGTTTACTGGCCCCCAGAAGATTCACTGCAGGCCTAAGAATTCGGAAGTCATAATGCCCACCGAAAAAGTAAAAAGTTAGCCCAAGGTGTTAAGTTCTCTTTTTCTGCAGAGATGCTGAGATGCTGAGATGCTGAAATTCAAAATAAATCGGTGGCCCTCATTTGCATTTATGATCTTAAATCGGAACAAGTCCAGCTCAATAAGCTGGCGTATTATAAAAGTATAAGATGTTCATGATACTAATACAGACAAACATTTTACAATGTTTTAATTTAATTGATTGATAGAAGGAAATACATACCAAATAACAGAGGGAGAAAGAAGGACGAATAAATACGTGTAAAAAAACAGCATTGGGTAAATTACTTTGTGCAGGAACTATATTCAAAAGATTAGCATGTGATTTTGATAGAGAAGTGCAACCAACTCTGATAAAACTCTTCAACAACACATTCGCACAAGGAATTAAGCTCAATGAACTCACAACTTCTATAGAATATATCTCTAAGATAGATCTCTAAACACTGATTTGATTTTCTACCTTGAAAGATCCTTCCTGGAAATTATATATGCAGAATTAATTGGATCAGATGCAGGTGAGAATTTGCACATACCTGCAAGAAAAGGTCACTCATTAATAAGCAGCAGTAGGCTAAAAAACTTGCATAGATAAAACCTTAAATGAGAGAGTATATTTGTGAATCTTAGATAAACTCCAAATAAGCACAACTGCAGTTATTTTTACAGCTAACAAAAAAACTACTAGTTCCATATACTTTCAGCCTACTTTCATGGAATCAGACATTGAGAAACTACTAGCAAACTAACATCAAAATGTTGAGGTTGGTGCAATATTGTTCGGAGAGCAGCTTAAGCTAAAATATGACTTGCTATAGCAGTATGCCTTAATTATTGAAATTAGAAAATCAGTGGTACCCACAAAGAAGGTAAGGAAGACTCAAAGAGAGAAACGTATAGCAATACAGGAAAGAAAGCTTCATTGTGGCTTGGCAGAAGGAAAGTTGCCTTAATTATTGAAATTAGATAATCAGTGGTACAAAGAAGGTAAGGCAGACTCAAAGAAACAAATGCAAGAGAAAAGTATAACAAAACAGAAAAGGAAGCTTCATTGTGACTTGGCAGAAGGAAAATTAGACACGAGCACATGTTCAAATGGAAGAAAAGCTAAATTGAGTTGTTGGAATGCAAACTTGATCAGCAGATCATGCTTGTCAGAAAATTTAATTACCACTGCATGCAACAATACCAAAAAAAAAAATGTAATTACCTGTCTCATATCTCTAGTAAGAAAGAAAAAAATTTGGAAGTTTGAACATGAGTTGAGTTGAAAATTTTCGTAGGCAAGGGTTATCACCAGATTTTCACCCACCAGACAATTTAGCCGGTTACGATCAAAAATTGAGGGTTTTCTACAAAATCGATTTAAAGTTAGGCAATGTAATTTATTCTAATTGCGTTGAAAGTAGCAAAAATTTAACCAAAAAAGGTTCAAGACATGGTGAATGAAAAATAACAAAGATGCCATGTTTGCAGATAATCAAATTGAAAAGAAAAAAAAAAACAAATACATGTGGAAGGTTATAAGCTATTCTATTGGGAAAAGCTCAATGCAAGAACCAAGGATAATAATGCATTGAAAGTTGAAAATTAAATTTTAAAATTACCAAAATTGGGTGTTGCTAGTGAGTTATTTTTGAATGAGTACAGTATGTATATAATTTGTGCTGAATTTACTCAGGTGAAAAAAAGAAGAAAATTCTAAAAATCAAATTTGAATGAATTGACGAGATCATTACAAGGTATGCAAGAAATATGAGGAGATGATAATTCGGTGACTCCTAATTTGTAGCCATGTCGTTTCTGGTAAAATAGTTTGTTAAGAGGATTTATGAGAATCTGGAATAAGAGAAAAAACGTAAGAGAATAAGTTACACTTTATTTTGTAATAGCAAATAATTTTGTAAAAATGAGCACTTCAAGAGAAAAAAGGGGATGAAGTTATTATCAAAGCTAGGAAAAAAACTACAAATATTACTAGTTATTGATAGAGAAAATATAGCCATAAAACATATATATGGATGTATTCCTTATAAAAAATTAAGAACTAATAAAAAAATAATTGCTTTTAACTGACAAAGCAGAAGTTAAATTCTCATAAGAAGCAGAAAACGACATCGCTAATAAATTCTAGATTAAACTTAACACAATTGTGGTGAATTATGTGCAAGGGGCAAGTCTAAAATAAAGATTAAAATAGTCAGATGCGATTTCAGAAATTTCACAAGGAGGTCAAATATTTAGTGGAAAATGATCAAAACAAAATAAGATCTGTTTGCAAGAAATTAAATTGAATGTGAAAATCAAAAAACACTGGGGATGATCAGAAGTTATTGTGCTATAGAAGATTAACAACATTTAGTGGGTTGCAATAATAAAGTTTAGTGAATTCAATGATAAAGTTTAACCAAATAGAAATAGAATAGTATTCATGTATAAATAGCTTAGTATCATGTAAACAATTAAATAAAAGAATTCTCTTAGGACAAAATGTACTGTGACTGGTAAGAAGCTCTCAATCTGAGATAAATTTTTAATGAGAAAAATTGAAATTCTATAAAGAAGCTTTATTTGACAGATGATAGAATGGGAAATTGCATTAAGAAGCATGCAATAGAAGTTCGCAGAAAAAAGTACTAAACAAAGAAAACTCATATTTTTGGTAAGAAGAGCTATTTCAAGAAATCACATAATAATAGATCCTTATTAAAAATAAAGGCATCTCTAGAAAATAAAAGCTATTCAAAGAAATTACAATATGAGAATTTAAGGAAAAAAAAAGTTATAAAAGAGAATAATGAATAGCCTTGAAACATAATTTAGATTAATCCTGTAGTTTGCTTTAAAGATGCATAAAATTAAAATTTTATTTTGAAATGAGAAAACACCTGGGATTTGGTGACTTCTGAGAGGCTTCGATGTAATTGACAAACAAATTTATTCACAGTTGTCTTAAATACTAAAATGATTTCAAATTTATTAAAAAAATATATTTTTTGGTACTAAAAGCAAAATAAAGAAATTCAACAAAAAACTATAGAAGAATCAAACATATGGGTCATATAAGGACCTTATAGGAAACCAATCAAATAAAAGTATAAAAAATCTGTTTATATTCAAGAACTGATTCACAATTATATATATGCTTGAAAGATCCATCATAAAGGTGAATTTAATATTTTATCGATTAAAGGAAACATATGGGTCATACACTGACATTATAGGAGACGGTCAACAAACAAAGGTATCAAAAAAATCTCTTTATATTGTACAACCGATTAACAATTATATGTATGCTTGAAAGATCCATTATAAAGGTGAATTTAATATTCTATCGGTTAAAGGAAATATATGGAGAAGAAAGAAATGATCATTCAACGATTCTTATTATCCCAAGAAAGTATATGTTTGATTTGAGGTGAGAAAAAACATTGTTTTTAAGCTTTTTTGAAGCTAACAATGACGTAAATGAAAGAGCATTGAGAGCATGAAATGCATTCATGGAAAGTCAAAAGAAAAAAAATTCCAACCATGAAAAGATTTTATCAACGATCTGCATTGAAACCCAAATATTCTTGTATAGGCCATAACGATGCTTAAAATGGATATTTAAAATGAGGAAATATGGTACATACTATTTATAGGTGGCATGGAATACTTATTTTTTATTAAACCTCGGCTAAAATAAAAGCAAAACCAAAACAATGTTGCTAAAGTTTAAAGAGGCATAACATTACTAGTAGATTATCATGTTTAAGCAAAAAAATTAAGTAGGTGTAAAATTGATAATTATATGTCATTACATGAATCTAGGTGTGAGTTTAAATGGCTTCGATTTATTGTTAAAAAAAATGAATAAACATGAAGATACAAGTTCTAGAGTTCAACTAAGTAATTAAAATTGAGAAAATGTCTGAGGAGAACTAATGTAAAAAGGAGAATGTCAGAGCTGCCATTGTGTCAAGCTTGAGCAAAATGACCACAGCTTGAGATTGAAAATTTCAATTTTGATTCAAGCTAAGTTCGATGTTAAGAAAAATAAGATTAATTCCTCGTTAAATTTCAAGTTATGTTGAACCAAATATTTTCAATAAAAAAAATAGTTTTTTTAAAATTCCTTAATGGATATATATATATATATATATATATATATGAAAAAATATGAGCCGTTGTCTTCTCCTCCGCTCTGCTAGGGTTTCCCTCATGGCAAACCCTAGCGTCTGCTACGGTCCTCGCGTCGCAGCTTCGTCGTCTTCTTCGCCATCGAGGCTAGGTGTCTTCGTCGTCTTCGCCATCGAGACTTTGTATCGAGCCGCTCGTCTGCTACAGGCGAACCCTAATGTTTGCTACGGTCCTCGCGTCGCAGCTTCTTCACCATCGAGGCTTGGCGCCTTTGTCGCCATCGAGATTTGGTGTCGAGCCGCTCGTCTGCTATAGGTTCGTGTCGAGCTGCTCCCTGCTACACTCGATTCAATTTCCTGCGTCTCCTTTCTTCTTCTGCTTCGTTCTTCTTCTGCTTTGTTCGCTGCCCTGTGTGCGGGTTACACCCCTGCGATCCTACAAGTCCACAGCTTCGGTCAGCAACTGCTGCAAGCTCGACAGGATTCTCTCTTGTCAGCAGGTTTTGCGCAGCCGCAGAAATGGCCTCGGGTCGATCCTACGCCGTCGCCCTCGCCGACAATAACCTCGCCCGCGCCCCTTCACGTTCTAACATGTTTCCGCAGAGATTCCATGATGCATTCAAGCAAGGCGTCGAAATCGGGTCTCTCAAAAATGAATCTCGTAAAGACGGCAAACCTGCAATCTTTCTCACAGAGGAAGAGATCTTCATCCTAGCTGCACCCTGCCGGTTGTTTCTAGTGCGTATGTTCCTCTACGGTAATCCTAAACTTCAACTGATCCGAATGGAATTTGTAGAAATGAAGCTTAATGAAAGTTGGAAGATTGTAAGATTGGATGGCCGGCACGTTCTTATCCAATTAACGGATGGTGGAGATTACGCCCAAGTGTTTGCTAGAAGAATACTTCGTATAGGCAATCGGATGATGAAGGTGCTGAAATGGACGGTGGACTTTGACCATCGTACTGAACCTCCCATCATTTCGGTGTGGCTAAGCTTTCCAGATTTGCAGGTTCATCTTTATGATCAAGAGCTTCTATTTACTTTCGCAAAGATATATGGAACGCCACTACACACTGATCCGCCTACAGAGCATCTATCTAGACCTTCTGAGGCTAGAATATTGATAGAACGGGACATTACGTTACACTTCCCGAAAGAACTATGGATTGGTACACAACATCAGGGATTTTGGCAACCAGCAGAACTTGAACAGGTACCTCTTTACTGCACCCATTGTCGTATGTTTGGTCGCTGTCACCAATACTGTTACTACATGCATCCGAATTTTAAACCTCCCCGTACAAACGCTACTAGGCCACACATGCCTGCGACGGATATACCGCCTTCCTCACCGCCAATGATACCCACTACTGTTTCAGAACAGGTGGAGAAGGATCGACCTTTGGAGGAGCATCAGGTGGTTGCCACTGATAGGCAGGATGAGGTCATCTCTCAACCTTCTACTGGAGCAGCTATACTACCATCTCAGGTACTCACTACTATGGAGGGAGTTCAGACTCGCCACCATGACAGTTCTGAAGATAGGGAAGAAACAAACACTCATAATCTGACGACGGAAAAGGTGTCTACTCCTACTGAGGAAGAACTACTGCCTAATAGTACCTTCATTGTTCTACCCGCTCAAAGGGTAGGAGATTCCTAAGTATTGGACCCGATCGCAGCAGCAGTCGTTCCCACTTCGGATCAAATTGTTCACTCTTCTGAAGAAGAATGGCAAGTGTATACCTCCCGGGGGAAGAAGAAGGTCGAGTACTTATCCCCTGGAATTTAATGGATGATATTTTGGTCTCCCCTGATAATGGAAAATCACTTCAGAGTCTGATCTCTGGATGCGCTACAATAATCTTGGGCAGAGGGAAGCCTTGGCAACCTCGCCCTCTTTAGTTTGTTTATCTTTTATTCTATCTTTTGTATCGCTCTGTTTGAGCTTTATTTTGTTCTATCAATGTGTCCTGCTTTTGACTAGAAGTTCTCAACTGTGGGTGCAATCTGAAACATTTTTTGTGGGTGGCCGAACAGCTTACAGTGCTTGCAGTAGTTTTTGCTCCATAATGATTTTTTGCCAATAAACATTGTGAGCAGAACCAAGCCAGATTTCTTCTGCATCTGGTAGTGTAATATCTCTTTCAATCAACATCCTTATAGTGGAAGCCCTCGAGCAATGAACTGTAGGTGTGTCTACCTGCATAGGTTTTCCAAGGAAATTCTCAATTGCATATATAGTAGGATAGTTAAAAAATTGAAGCTTGAGAACAGGTAATGAGAACCAAATAGGCACAAAAGGGGGTTCCTGATTGAAATCAAAATCAGGAGTCCATTTGAGCAACTTCATTGATTTGCCCTCAATTGTAATGAATTTCTTCGAGAAAAACCTCATGTAGTATTCTTCCATGCACAACTGAATCAGGACATGTCTTCCGTCGAGATGGCCTACCTGCCAATCCCAACTAGCTTGAAGTCTTCGAAGACCTTCCTAATAATCTCCATCTTCAGTCGACCTAATTGAAACTTGCCAACTAGTGCAAATTTGTGTTTTTCAGCAAGAGAAGAGATTTTAGCATCAGTGAAGAATAGCGCTGGTTTGCCTGCCTTTTGCTCTACTCTTTTAATGAGGTTGCAATCACCATGTCCTGCAACCGAATCATGATATGACTGGGCGAAAATCGGACTATCAGCGAGGTGGAAAGAGGAGCTGCGTTTGGAGAGTTTGGAGGAGTTGTCACCGGCATAGGAAAGCCCAAAAGTCATTGGCGTGCAATGACCTTTAATACTCTTATGTTTAACTTCATTGCGAGCCATCCACAAAAACCAGCAAATAATAAAGGGATAAATAGTTAAAAAATGCTTATCCCTGCCCCTAAATGATCCATTGCAAAAGTTGGGTCATGCATGGGTTTCTCTTGATCTCTTTACTCTTCATATGTGGCATTATAACTATAATACTCTTATGGCTAATTGGAGGCTGGGATTAGTTATTTTTGGTTGGATTGATTTCTTTGGCTTTAGTACGATGCCAAGGATATTTCCAGTTCTGTCGGGATATGTTGGATATTTTTAATATATATGAGGATGGATACATGCTCCTCTACTCTTTATATCCATTAATTGGTCTGCTTCGATCGCATTCGATTCGACGCGAATCTTATATATATATATATATATATATATATATCCCATAAATGTGTTCCCTTTTGTAGGTTTCAACATGGTCGTTCTGTGGCACAGAGAGTTTTCTACCCCTTTTCACTCATTTATTTTTATTTAATCTCATTTCTGCCTTATCTTTATCGAGGTTGAGCTACATATTGTCTTTCGAAGTTCCTACACCTGTTAATAGCTCTCTTATGTGGCAACTTGTTGGATGTCGAGACGGAGCTGGACTTGAAGCAAACATATTGGATCGAGCATATAATGGAACGAGATTCTTCTTCTCCATATCGTCATATATTTACTACTACTCAGTTGGGTGCACGCATTTCATTGTCGTCTTTTCATCACTTGGCTTTTGGTGTGACTTAAAAGTTTTTTGTGGATGCATAAACTGCTTAAGATTTTTGTTTTGCGGCGAGTTGTACCGTGGGAGGAGGAATTAGGTGTGCGTATAATTGTAATTTTTGCTTTCTTTTCTAATAGGGATCCGCCTCCACCTACTTTTGTAATCCTTATATTATATTAACGCGTAGAGAGCCATGAGTTGCTCTTTTCTTTATATATATATATATATATATATATATATATATATATATATATATATATATATATCTAAGCCATTTATGTTCATTATCCAATTTTCAAATTACGAGGCTTACGCCTCAGGACCTACTCCCAGCATCACGAACAAAAAATGCCGCAATATCCAATAACGTAATTTTAAACATCGATCACATCCCTATAATAGCAGAAGGGAAAAGAAAAGAAAGATTAAAATGAAATTATTATCCTTTAGTTCTGTCCTTTTTTTTAATATTTTTGTTTACTTTGAATTAGTTAAAAAAAGAGAGTGGTGGAGAAGCTCTTAATTATGTGTTGATGTTGTCTTTTTGTGTTGCATTGTTTCGTGTTGTACCATTTGCAACGCCTAGGCATTGTAATTGCAATGCTGTGACATTACTAGTGGTAATAAAATATTATTTCTACTAAATAACTGCATTCAAGTTATGTATGTATTGTTATGAATTGAATTATTGTGTAATAACAAATATCATAAATTTAAATAATAATTAAATAATGCTTTATAAACTAATTAGCAATAAATTATTAAATAAAGAAAAAATAAATTAATTTAATAATTAATAAAACTTATATATTGAATCTAACAAGTCTAATTATGTAAACTTCATCAAAAAACTTGATTCACATAATTAACAAGAATCTAATTAATCATTAGTTTATAAAACTTTTAAAATTTTTACACCATGGTACAAACAACAACAACAAAGCCTTAATCCCACTGAGTGGGGTCGGCTACATGAATCCCTTTTCTTCATTGCGTCCTATTTAGTGTCATATTTTCATTTAATTCTAATAATTTAAGATCGTTTTTATACAATAAGCCCAAGGCTTCCTAGGTCTACCTCTGTCTTTCTTAACATAAGTTGAATCTAAAACATCTGTTCTCCTAATCAGATCATCAGATGGTCCACTATAAGATGACTCTCTCTAATTTTGGTCGTCACTGGAGCTACACCAACCCTATCACATAATCATTTCGTATTTTGTCTCTAAGTGTAAAGCCACTCATCCACCTAATCATTCTCATCTCGGCAACACTTAACTTAGTATTAAGCTTCTCTTTTAAATGCAAACATTCAACGCCTTAGAGCATTGCAGGTCTCACCACTATCTTATAAATTTTCATTTCAGCCTAAGCGGCACTTTTCTATCACACAAAAGGCCCGAAGCATTCCTCCACTTCAACCAACCAACTTGAATTATACTCTTAACATCCCCATCTATATCACCATCGCTTTGAACAATAATATCGAGATATTTAAATCGTTCACACCTTTTAATAATTTGATCACCCAAAATTACACTTCTGTCACTAGAGTTACTACTACTAAAATTACATTCCATATATTCAGTTTTAGTTCTACTCAAACTCCAATGTAGACCTCCATAATTCAAGTTTTTCTTGGGTTTTTTCTATGGTCTTATCCACAAGAAGGATATCATCAACAAAAAATGGATGGGTGCAACACGAGGACTTTCCAGGAGGTCACTCATCCTAATACTACTCTCGCCCAAACACGCTTAACTGTGGATTTCTGATGGGATCCGGTGCACTGGTGTTGGTATGGTCGCACCCATATATATGTGATTACATGTGGACAAATAATTATTTAAGTTCGGATAAATTTATTGATGAAAATTACAATTAGAATATGTTCAAAATTAAATTCAATTTTTTATAATAATTAAGTTGGTTTTGATAGAAAATCACACAGGTGAAAAATTCAAAGAAAATGAGAAAATCAAGTTTAGCACTGCAATGTTGATCACTCAACGTCGCAATGTTAAGTGAAGCTAAATGGGAGCAAATACGTGAAAACATAGTGCCATGGTACTATGTTTAGAGCATCACAACTCTAGATGATAAGCGTTGCAATGTTGATGATGATCAAATACATAAAGAAAACTATGAGCTTAGCAGCCCAACATCGATTTTTGACCCCACACCTCTTAAGGTTGAACATTGTTGCACTAAAGTTTAAGCACTGCAATGTTTAAGGATGTCGTAGCATGAGGAGCACTGCAGTGCTATAATACTGAAAAATTAAGGCTTCAAGGCAAAGAAAATAACTTTACAGCGTTGCTGACTTTAACATAACTCCGCAACACTATTTCACGATGATTTATGATAAACCTCAAGTGTTTCTGGGTAATGTTTTGATTTTATGGAAAAAAAAATCCATATTATTTTGATTTACCTAATCTTCATTTATTTATGATTTGATTAGTCCATTCTCAAAATCACATGTTATATAAAATTATCATAAAAATTATAATAAAACAAATAAAGTAAAACAAAAAAAAGTCATTAAGTTTATAGGCATACTACTTGGGGTTGTAATCAAGCTGAGTCGAGCTAAGTATATGATAGATTGAACTAGCTAGGTAAAATTATAAGTTGTTCATCTTTGGCTCAAACTTGACCCAAGCTTTCACATATACATTTAAGATTGACTCATTTAAATTTTTTAGTGATTTAATTTGATATGTTTATGTCAATTGAATGAGGATTTATATGAGTTAATAAATAAGCTAAAAAATCGAATGAGTACTTGAGTTTTCATATAAAATTTTCAACAAAAGATTTTACATATCAAAATAAAAGTATTTGAAAAAATTTGAACATCTAATCATTTTACACAATAAATAAGAGATTACATAAATTGCAAATATATTCATATGAAGAAAAAAAAGTTTAAAGATATACAATATTACATAACTAAAGTGAATTATATAATCAATACGTAGGTATTTTTTTATTTAGATAATGATTAATTAATTAATTGATATTAAAAATGTGATTGATTAAATATGTTAGATAGTGATGTATTAATTATTAAATAGAGTTAATTAATAAATATATATTAATAGATGAATTATAAATTAATAATTAATCCTAAAATATTATTGATATAATAATATATTACTATTAAATATATAATTAAATAAGTTCTAGTGATCAAATTTTTATTCAGATAACATATATATATATATATATATATATATATATATTAAAAAACCCTAGGTCCAATTTTATTGAAATAAAAATGGTTACATAAGCTTGAGGAGGGGCCCAAAAAAATGAAGCCCTACCCCTACGATTCAAAACTAACAAAAAGATCCAAAGATCAGAACATAAATAACAATAACAATGTCTAAGAACGAGATCGCATCGTGCTGTTCTCGCTCTGTTTGTAGGTGATTCATAGAGTAAGCTCTTAAGTGCTACTCCATTGTCATGAGTAACCAAGGTATCATCAACTAATAGAGTATCTCCAGGCTTCTTCTTCCGTCGAGAAGTGTAAGCCTATCAATCTTCTTCATCTTCTTCTTCTTCATCTTCTTCTATTTCTTCTGCTTCTTCCTCTTCTGTTGTCAGATCCTGCTGATTCTTACTGGTGGGTGAAGCAGTGGGTTGGAGGTTTCTTCTTTTTCTGCTGAATTTTTGGATGTATCGGTCAGAATCGACAGCTATAGTAGCCACCTGGGCGGTTTGCACCACAGGAGGAAGGGCCACCCTTCCAGCTTGTTCAGTAACCACGGTGTTAGACGTTTGACTAGCCATCGGGGTGGCAATTTGTGCAACCTGCTGAGGAGTCTCCCCGACAGCCTTGTCAACAGAGTTTGAACTGTTGAACACGTTATCAGCCTCAGATGCTACCCTATTCTCCACAGGGATAGCATCAGCTCTTTGTTGTGAAATCTCAACAGCAGCTAAAGAAGGCCCAAAAGCCCTTTTCCTTGAGGGAGACTGCAGCCTATAACAAGTGTCTCTGATGTGCCCGAACATTTTACAATGCTGGCAAAAAAGAGGGTTGTTCTCCACCACCACCTCCTGCCAAAACCCATCTGCACCATCTGTGATCCAAATTTGATCCACATCTGAGAGAGTAAAATCTCTCTCCACCTGAACCCTGGCACCACCAGGCGAAACCATATCAAAAGTAGGTGAATCAACTCTGAGAGAAGTACCAAGAGCTTGACTGATGTTATATAAAACTTATCGTTGGTACAAATGAAAAGGGAGTCCCGGAAGCTTGAACCACATAGGAACGATAGAAGGTTCTTTAGATGGGTCAAAATCAGGAGTACATTTGATAAGCTTCATATGGGTGTCAGAAACCAAAACAGATTGTTGAGCAAGATTCTAAGCATAATCTTCTTCTTTTTGTATTCTAATAAGTAAATGTTTGTCATCCAACACTCCCAACTTCCATGCTCCAATGAGCTTCAGATCCTCAAAAAATTTTCTAACTAAATCCATCTTGGGGTGACCAAATTGGAATTTCCCAACTAAAGCGAACTTAATATCATCAGCCTTCATTTCATGGGTGGTAAAGATAGCAGCAGGTTTCCCATCTTTAATACCTATCGGCCTGATAAAAGCACCCTGCCTTTTTCCAGCAGCAGTATCATGAAACTCTTGTGGAAAAAAAGATGATCAAAGTTTTTGTGGGACTTGCTGCCCACTGCTCCAGCATAAGACGCCTTAGCTGCCATGAAGACAGACACAAACCAAGAAGGAAACTCACAGTCGCCGAAGTCAACTCCAGCAGTCGCAGGTTCCGCAGACGCCGGTAGAGAGGACTGTTCAAGCGGCCCCTTCAGTCAGCAGTGCAACCTTCGCTGCGAGCACAGCGAAGGAAATCCCGAGTCAGAAGACGCGAACCGATCACCGTTGGGACGCGAGACAAAGGAGACGAACCCCTTCTTCTCGCGCAGTAGTCGTTGACGCTGGAGAAACGCACGCAGAAGCGGGTGAGCCATCCTTCGTCGCTGTGCGGGATCACTTCGTATTCGAGGAAGCCGAGCTCCCAGAGTGTGAGGTCGAGCAGAGAGCTGGACCCGGTAGACGCCGGTAGATGGCAAGGGAAGTCGTCGTGCAGGACGTATACGACGAAGCCGAAGAATCACAGGGAATCGCCATGGCGAAACCCTAGAGCTCCCGAAACCTTCATCAAAATCTGTCTATATATATAAATATATATATATTTTTTTTTTTTTTTGGGGGGGGTGGGGGGGAGGAGCAACTCGTGGCTCCCTACGCGTTATTATAATAAAAATTTACAAAAGTTTAGGGTGGGAAGGAAGGATCCTCATCTAAAAACAAAAGAAATACATTGAGCCATAGAGATTCCTCTTTCCACATTAGCAACTCCACACAATAAAGAAAGAAAGAAATCTTCAAACAAAAGATGTAACTCAGTATACCAGCAGAAAGAAAAATTAATCTTAGAAAACAGGTGCAGCTGTGAGCAAAGCAGGCGGTAACCGAAAGTAGTAAACAGTGAAACTCGAAATACATGACCCAGTAACTGAAACTGTCAACGTGCCCCAAGAAGTTAAACCAGCAGGACCTGCAAAGTGATGAGAGTGAAAGTAGCATAGAGGCAGACAACATAAACTGTAGTTAGTAGCAAAGCAAAACCTCCCAAAAGAAACCCGAAATGATGCAAATCTATAATCCAACAAAAGAGCATAAACTAACCATCCATACGAGATGGGCAGAGAAGAACTTAGCATCTAACATAAGGTAAATCCAAGGAGTCCCCAATAAGAAATCGGCAGAGTGATTTCGGGGGAGTTAACCCCATAATAGGTATGTCCCTAGCATGTTTTGCCAACCAGTCCGCAGGGGTGTTCCCCTCTCTATGTATAAAAGTGAAAGACACCTCCAAACGATGATGAGAAATGAGATGCCTAATTCGTTTATACAAACAAATAAGATCCCAATGAGGTTTAGATGTATCATTCAACATATCACAAAGCAGTTTGGAATCAGTTTCTATGCAAAGACAAAAGAAGCTAAAGGAAATCGCAGTTTTCAATGCAAGAAGAGCAGCCCAACACTCAGTTTGAAGAGGGGAATCCGCAACAACAAGGAATGTAAAGTAACACAGTAGGTGGCCAGCAGGATTTCTAAAAAATCCTCCAACACCAGCTGCCAAAGAGGTCCAACTCCCATCAATGTTCACCTTCACCCAGCCGGGGGGCGGAGCTTGTCATTTAACCAAAATGGGATAACAGACATTTCCATGATGAGTAGCCGCACCATTGAAGGCCCTCTGAGCTTTATAAAAATGCGCCAAAATGTAGGAAGTAGTAATAAGGGGGTAGGAGGAGAGGTGTTATATTTTTTGTTATTTAGCACACCATAAGAACCAAAGTATAACAAAATATAAAGAAATTAAACTGCTTGCCAAAAGTAGAGAAGCTTTTCCATTCCCAAAAGAAGTTCACAATAGAGCCCATGTGGGTCCATTTTATACCAACATGCATAGCAAATAAATTCCAAACCTTCACAGAAAAAGCACATTCAAAGAATATATGCATATAGTTTTTCCTCAGAAGACCTACAAAGGGGGCATATGGAAGCAAGTCGACGCCCCTTAAGTTTGAGTATGTCATCTAGGGGAAGCATAGAGAGGAAGTATCTCCAAATGAAAAAAGAGATGGAGGGTGAGAAAAGTTTATCCTAAATCTAAGATCCCCAAACCAATCAGGGAAGGTATGTAGCTGAGTGTAGATCATCTTGCTTATAGACTGAGAAGAGTTATTCTTCCAAATGAGGGTATCCTTCTGATCAGGATGAATGAGCAATCTCGAAATTCTAAGTGCAGCGTTTTCCCCAACCATAGCCGACAACTTAGATATATCTCTCTCCCAAGTTGAAAAAATCAAAAACCAATAAATGAGTAGCAGGAGGAGAATGAGGATAATTCAAAGGACTAGACTCACCCATGAATCATGCCAAAAGGAGATATTTCCCTCACCGATATCCCAAAAAATGAAATTTGTAGCAATCGACCTAGCCTTCAGATAGCTTTCCAAATCTTTTAATCCCCTACTTTCAGACTATAATAGAGGGATGAGTAGAGGCAAGTATTTTAAGATGCATGAAAGAGGACCACAAAGAATTGTCCAATCTAAATTTGTACCAAAGATTGCACATATTAACCTCTACAATATGCTGCAAGGTCTTAAAGCCAAAACCCCCCGCCTTCTTAGGCTTAGAAAGTTTCTTTCAGGAGACCCACAGCTTATTTGCGCCACCCCCAGCCCAGAGAAATTTGTTAAATAATTTCTCAAAAATTTTTAGAGAGCTTTTTGTGGGTTAAAGGCCTGCAAAGCATACAAAGGGATAGAATGAAGACCACTGGCAAGAAGAGTCATCCGAACCCCATTTGAGAGGAAGCAATTCCTCCAGTCAGCAATTTTATGCTTAATTTTCTCATACACCTCATCCATCTGAATTTGCTTCCTTCTACCCCTGAGCAGATTGACACCAAGGTATTTTAAAGGAAGGGAAGAATAGTGGTATCCCGTATAAGAGATCCCCCAGTTGACAATAGTATTCCCAACATGCTTGCCAGAATACATATGACACTTCTCCTTGTTAAAAAGTAAACTCGAGCACTGTTGAAATATATCCAGAGTCAACATAAGCTTCTTGACAAAGGGCTTAGAAGCATTTGCAAAAATAATAGCATCATCAGCATAAGCCAAGTGGGTAACCAGAAATTTAGCTTTGTTAGATTATTGAGTGTAAGGGTGTTGCATCTGGAGACTATTAAGCAACCTGGACAGATAATCAAATGCAATAATAAAGATCGTAGGAGATAAATGATCACCCTGCTTGATATCCCTCTTAGCAGAGAAGAAACCGTAAGAGCTGTCATTAACCACGACACTATAGTGGTTATTAGATAACCAACGTTTAATAAGTGTGCAAAAACAAGCATGGAAACCTCTGGCAATAAGAAGATTTATAATAAAATCCCAACTTATGGTGTCGAAGGCCTTTTTAATGTCAAGTTTAACAATCAAATTTCCACCCCTGCATTTTCTATCAAGGTCTTCAATAAGCTCTTGAGCTAGTAAGATATTGTCAGTGATTTATCTGCCCTTAATAAATGCTGACTGTTAAGGTGAAATGATAGTAGAGAGATGTGGTTGTAATCAAGCCACAAGCAATTTACTGATGACCTTAAAGATCACAGTAGTAAGAGATATAGGTCTAAAATTATGCCAGTGAGTTTTAACATTATCTTTAGAGATTAGAACAATCATGGCAGCAGTGAAATATTTACCTGGGTCTTCACCTTGAAAGAAACTTTGAATAGCTAAGATTACCTCATTTTTAATAATGTCCCAACATTTGATATAAAAGGTTGATGTGAAACCATCAGGCCCAGAAGCCTTGTTGGAGCTAATGACCTTAAAAGCAGAGAGAATTTTCTGTTCAGTTGGGATGTAGAAAAGAGATAGGGAAGCCACAAGCTCTTTTTCAGCTTCAAAGAGACCAACATCAATGGGGACAACCGGTACAAAATCAGCATAAATAGCATGAAAGTAATCAGCAGCACTCACACCGATTTGCTCAGCATCAATAAGAACATCTTCATTAGGGGTAACTATCTTAAGGATAGCATTTATATTGTGCTTGTGCTTAAAGGTAGCATGAAAATATTTGGTATTTCTATCTCCATTAGAAAAATGAAGATCATTAACCCTTTGCCTTAGAAAATCCTCTCTATAGACATCTCCTCAAGAAGCTTGTGATGGGTCTGTGCAACCAGATCAACAAGGGAAGTATCGGAAATAACATGTAATTCAAGATCATCGACAACGCGCTAAGCTTCAAGCACCCTAGAGTGCATGTTTCCAAAAACTTCAGTGTTCCAACGCCACAAGCTAGCAGCAACTTTTTATGTAGACTCCAAAGTACATACCAAGAACTGCTGCACATCTCTGGTTTCCAGACCCTAGAGATTAATTGCATAAAAGAAGGATGAGAAGACCAAACGTTGAAGTAATTGAAGTGGTAGGTAGCAGGTTTAGCTGGTAGCAGGTTTAGCTGGTAGCAAGTTTAGCTTGAAAATCCAAAGTAAGCAAGATTGGATTGTGGTTGGAGACCGCATGGTTTAAATGTCGGACCCTAATGATCTGATAATAATCAAGCAAAGCTATTTCCTAGGAATATATCAAGTCTTTGCAAAAGAGAACCTCTTCTCCAAGTATAAGAAGAGCCAGAGTACCCAAGATCAAATAGATTAGCATCAGCTATATGATCGTAGAATTTGTTAATAAATGTAGAATCAGCTCTAGCACCTCCTCTCTTCTCGGAAGGAGACATAATCATATTAAAATCGCCCCCACCAACCAATTTTCTTTAATAAATTTACTCATATGAATGAGTTTCTGTCAAAGTGTATACTTCTCTTGTAGTAAGGAACTAGCATTCACAAATGTAGCCCAACCATGGTAGATATCAGACTTGAAATGAGCAAGAACAAATTGCTCATCATCGTCAATGATGTCCAATAGTATATCCTTTCTCTAAAAAATCTAAATTTTACTGTTTTTATTACTATAGTGATAGAAACTTTTGAATTGCTGAAGAACATTATCCTTGCGAACCGTCACCATAGGTTCTAAAATGACAAAGATACCAGTTTTATGGACCCTACTCAAATGCTTTAAACGATTAAGGGAGGAAGGGTCCGCTACTCCCCTAATGTTTCACACCAATATATTAAACATCACGCCTTAAAACACCCCTCCTAGTGATTCTAGTGGGATGGTGTAAGTGTTCTCCATCGGAAGTATATGTATCTTCAATTATATTTTTGTTTGCTAAATGAGAAATGTCAGGTTTATTTCTGCCCTTTTTTTGACTAAATTTTTGAATTTGCCATTCAGATTCCAAATCAGCAGTATCTTGAATAACAAAAGCTTGTGTCGGATTGGAAATAGTGGGTAAAGGAGGAGAAGCCTCAGGTGGAGAGGGTATGGCCGAAAGAGTGGGGTCGTGGGATGATGAAATATGTTCTTTATTAGAGCAGATGGGAGGAACCAAAGGATGAGTTTGATTTCGAGGTGGCAGAGTAAGAGTAGAAGTAGCAGAGGAAGGATTAACTATAGAGACTTCCTCCACTAAGGGAGGTTCAATTTCAGTGGCATCCTGTGAGGGATGCTCAATAGCACTGACATCAGTAGGAGTATCATCCACCAAAGGAGGCCCAAAAGCAGGGACATCTTGAGAGGGCATAGACATATGGGCACGGGGGGACGAATTTGTTACAGCAGAAGAAACATTATCAACTTGCTGATGAGCTTCAACAGAAGGTTGGGAGGGAGGACCAAAAGCAGAGACATCCTGAGAGGGCAGAGACATATGGGCACGGGGAGACAAATCTGTTACAGCACCAAAAACATTATCAACTTGCTGATGAGTTTCAACAGAAGGCTGGGAATCAGGTTGAATAGGCGCCAGTTCAGCATTATGTAGAGTCCCCCGCATACCAACATTATCCCCAGTAGACAAGAGGTTATGGCGAAGGGGGGCAACCGGTTTCAAGTGTGGATGAAGTCGATAGCAAGATGTGGAGCTATACCCAAACATACGGCAATGCGAACAGTAATGTGGGTGCGCCCCCATAACAACTTCCTGCCAATAACCATTATGCAAGGAACCGATCCATATTTCATCAGGATAAGGCTGTGTAACATCCCGCTCGACAAGAAAGCATGCATCTGAGGGTCGGGTCACCTCTAAAGTGGGATTATCCACACGGAGAGGCTTACCAAAACCTTTAGCAAAGGCATACAAATTTTCAAAATTGAACAGATGATATTTTAGTCCTGGAAGCTTAATCCAGACGGGGATGATTGGGGATTCAGACTTGGGATCAAAATCTAATGTCCACTTTAGTAATTTCATAAGACGATTCTCAATCTTAATGACATTCTTAGAGAAAATTTGCGTGTAATCAACATCATTGGACAATTGAATCAGAATGTGTCTACCGTCAAGTCGACCAATTTTCCAGCTACTCGTCAATTTCAATGCATCAAATTCGCGCCTGATAAATTCCAATTTAGGGTGCCTGTATAGAAATCTTCCCACAAGAGCAAAGCGGCAGGAGGAAGCAAGGATATTAGTCTCCTCATCCATGAGGTATAGCGCTAGTTTGTAATTTTTCCTGCCAAGCTTCTTAATGAAGGATACTCCGCACTACCACCAGACTCGTAAGCATCATGAAAAGCTTGTGGGAAAAAACAAGAGCGAGAGGTAGAGCCAGAGAAAGAGTTCCCAATAACCACCGCGCGTAATTCCGAGCCATTTGAGAACAAAACCGCCTGCAGACCCTTTCCAAGTGCCTCAAATAAAAGACGGAACAGTAGCTTGAAATCGTCCTCGCTGAGTGTCGAAGAAACGCTGCTGTCGAGCTGAGTCGAAGAGGATGGAGGAAACGAACGTGACCTAGCAGCTAGGTGTCTAAGTGATTTGTTGCTGTCGAGCTGAGTCTAGAAGGGAGGAGGAAGACGAGCACGCAGCCCCTTCCCCTTCTCGTTTTCCATGAGAGAACGCGAACAGGATCTCATTGCTTGAGTCGAGGAGGAAGACGAGGAAGGAAGAAGAACCCGTGACGATGACGCTGTGCAAGCCAGTCTCCGTAGCCAACTGTGTTGCCGCGAGATCCTTACGTCGATGACGAGCATGATGGTTAATGCTGAGTTTCGCCATCAGGCGAAACCCTAGCAGAGCCCGCCGTTACAACTATCATCTTATATATATATATATATATATATATATATATATATATATATATATATATATATATATAATGTGAGTTATTATCGAGTTTAATATCGAGCATTTAACAAATTATTTATCATACAACAAACGAATTTGTTAATGAACATAAATAAACAAGTTATACAATATTAATGTTTAGTTCATTTAAGCTTTAAGCTTTTAAAAAATATTCAAGCTTGTTTATTCACTAAGTTTAAACAGACATGATCGAGTATTAATCGAGCCAAGTTCAAATAGTTCATCGAGTGCATTTGTTCATTTACAACCCCAATCATACTTTAAGATTTGCAATCGAGAAATATTTTAAAAAAATCATTTGAATTAAATAAGAAGAAGAATATACCTAATAAATACAAGTGATAAGATTTCCTATGTTATCTAAAGAGACTGGGAACTCGATTGACAATAATTGAAATTTCGTTCAATTACATTCATGCATAGCATCACTTAAGGCAAACAATAAATCCAAAGTATTGTTGCTAAATATAAAACAATCTAAATTAAATTGCGTTGTGCAAGTTTTAAAAACATTTTCTTAAAAAGTCTATATTTCTAATAGTTAGATAAAACAAAACTTTGAAAAATTAGCAATTAGCTTACAAAAAATCTAATTCGATCATCATGAGAGCAATATTATTTTCATTCTTAATTACTTGAAATGATGGCATAAAATTGTGGTCAACTATATACTCAGTTATTTGAAGAATGTTTCTTATATACCAAAGCTACAAGGGATCTTGAAGTATGGCAGGTGGTGGGACATGAGGGAGGGCTTCTTTCCAGAGTCATTTCATGTTAAACCAAGGATAAATTAGTAATCAGAGAAGAAGTAGAAGATAAGAATTAGAGACTACATTTCCCATAAGCGGTATTAAAAATAAGAATTAGTCATTTCTGATACCATATTAAAAATATAAAAAAGGAACACTACATTTCCCATTCCAATAGGCGGTATCGCATTTATAGCCTAGGTGTGGCTATAGATTAGAGGAAAAAAAAAACCAAAAGAGTAAATTTTGGCCATAATCAACCCAATAAAAAAGAAAAGCTTATGAATGGAAACATAACTTTTTATAAAAAACCAGGAAATGAATGTAATAAATAACGCACTTCCTTATGAGCTAAATGGACAGCACATGCAAGACATATATACCAAGCAAAGAAGTAGATAACAAGCTGCAATCAAGTAAAGGTTAAGGCATGAGCTAGAATGGACAAAGGCAGTAGGTGGGCAGGGATGAGCTAGCAGAAAGTTTAATAGGTGGGATACATATCTGATTGCAAAGGATGTGAATTTACTGCTAATGTTAGAATGGAAGAGTTGATTCAGAAATTTCGTACAAAATAGACTAAAATAAGGGAAAAACTAAAACAAAGAAAGAAAATATTTTAAAAATATAAAGGATTCATAAATAGCAGAATAAAGACTGATTAAAGATATACAAGTTCATTGGAAGATATTATTAGAAGATAAAACAATACCAAAGTGTGATGTGTTTAATTACCTCGTATCTATTATAATGAAATGTGGGTAATATAGATCAAGATATAACTTATAGAGCTAAAATTAGATAATTAAAATAAAGAAATGCATCAAGAACATAAAGGGATAAGATATTATGGTGGAGACTTGAATATAATTTAAAAAAATCATAATTAGGACATCAGCACTACATAAATTCGAGCAATTGGTGATAAAAAATTTTGATATCTAAGTTAAGCATGAAAGAAAGGAGAATGTTAGGATGGATGTATATAAAACTAGAGAGGATTTAGTTAAGGATTGATTATATTAGAGAAAACAACGGAGTGAAGTTTTAAAATCAATATAATTGAATAGACTTACTTGGTTTGGACCCGCACAAATAAAACATATAAAATCTACTAATTAGGAAAAAGGATGAAAATGGTTCAGACATAAGATAGCAAAGATAAAAATTGCTCAAAATGGTTTGTGAAGCATAGTTTTAGCACCTCAAATATCTCTCAGCCATAATCAATTGAAAATAAGAATTCATGCTGCCGATCCAAATAGTTGGATAAAGCTAATGATGATGCTTAAGTTAGTCTGTTAAGGAAAAGATTCTTTGAGAGGAAAGAAATGATTATATAGTATAAATACCACCAAGTATATAAGTACTAGCTAATAGTGCATTTAGATGTCTTGTACCATAGGAAAATTATTTCGTGAAGAATTTTTCTAAATGTAGATGATAGAAATAAAAATAAAATGAAGTTCTCATAGTTATACCTTTCTAGAAATGATAACATCCAAAAAAAAGCATTAATCCCCAAAAAATGTTAAGAGATAATCTTCATTAAGGATATAGCATGCTCTCAAGTAAATAAATTGTGTAAAATCAATAAAAATAAATTTTTATATGGTAGAAAGTTTTATAATGGTATGCACAACAAGAAAATTTAACAATATATGCCTAAAGTAGTATATATTGCATCGTGACATTACATAGTTTATTAAATAACGAAAATGGAAGTTCATTTTCTTCCATAGCTTAAATGAATACTCAAGCTTTAGGGTTCAAAAGGGATTGTTCATGTAAATCGTTCTATGATTTCATGCAAAACATTTCTTCCAAAAAAAATTCAAAAATTAAAAAAAAATGTTTATGTTTAGAAAGATGAGAATTCTTCATGCACTTCAAGGATTATATTATATTGTATTATTACTCTCCGTTTTCTTTCTTGATTAGCTTCAGTTCACCAAATTTCATAGCTCGAGAAAAACAGAAGAATAAAAATTTACCAAACTAATGTACGCCAATAACTGAAATCACTACAACTTTTAGTATAACAGATAACTTCAAATACACTCAGCACATTACATGACAAAGCTAAATTAAAAACTTCTAAAAATCATATATATATATATATATATATATATATAATGGCCGTCCCGCTTTCGCCTTTGCTCTGCTAGGGTTTCGCCCATGGCGATTCCTGCTTTCTGCTACTTCGATTAGATTTGATTCTTGTTTCAACGTGCTCGTCCTTCGTCGTTTTCATCGTTTTCGCCGTCTGTTTCGTTGTTGGCCGCTCGACATCGCGTACTCGGCTTTGACTCCTCAGGATCAAACGCCAGGGCGTCGTTTAGGCTCGGCTTCGACTCCTTCGGCTCGTCTGCTCGAGACTCCAACTCGACTTCCCCTCTTTCAGCTCGACTGCTCAGGTTCGAAAGCTTAGCTTGCGTTCTTCATGGCAGCTAGGTCTGAACCTACTTCGGGGTTGGGCAAACCCTCCTATGCTACCATTGTTGAAAAACACAGCACCCCTTTTCACCTCAAAGATAGTCTGGTATTTTCGCAATCATACCATGATTCTTTTGCAGGACATGGAGAATGCGATCTCATAAAAAAAGTAGGGAGAAAGACCGGCAAACCAGCATTATTCTTCACTGACGTTGTAATTTCATTCCTTGCAGAAAAACATAAATTTACACTAATTGGAAAGTTCTAATTAGATCGGCCTAAGATAGAGATTATCAGGAAAATTTTTGAAGATTTCAAACTAGTTGGGGCTTGGCGGGTGGGCCTTCTTGATGGAAGACGTGTTATGATACAGCTGAGCATTGAAGAAGACTATACAAAAATATTCTCAAAGAAGTTATTATAATTGAGGGCAAACAAATGAAACTACTTAAATTGACCCCTGATTTTGATCCCAGTCAAGAACCTCCCATTGCGCCTATTTGATTTTCATTACCTGAATTCAAGCTTCAATTCTTCGATCAGTCTATGTTATATGCTATTAGGACTATCCTTAAAAAACCAATGCAAGAAGACATACCTACAAGTAATTTGTCAAGGTCTTCTACTGCAAGGATTTTGATCGAAAAGGATATTACACTACCAGATGTAGAAGAAGTCTGGTTCGACTGCTCACAATGGTTATTGGCAACAAATCATTATGGAAAAAAAAAACCTTACTACTGCAATCATTGTAATATATTTGGACACACGCAGGAGAAATGTTTCAGATTATACCCAAAATTGAAACCCTATAGTCAAAAGCAGGAACATGTTATTACTGCCCGGGCTTCCCAAGAGCCTGAACCTGCTCCCACTAAACCTGATGACAACCAACCTCTAAGCCAACAAGCTGAGACTAGTATTCCCTCCCGTTCGGTTCTCCCAAATGTTTGCCCAAAAGTGTCGATATCACTCGTTGTTATTGAAGAAGACTCACTTACATGCCAAGACGTAGGAGAGTGCTCCCTTGATCCAATAAAGATCAGCCGGTACAGCAAGTGGAAGCTACAAATGTTCAACAACCTACACCAGCCTGGCAAAGTTTAGACCAATCCACTAATCAGACGAGCTAGTCTTCGGATGAGGAATAGCAGATCTACACATCCAGAAGGAAGAAGAATGAAGGCTTACTACCGAACCTAATGAATGATACACTGGTTGCTTCAGGTAATGACAGTAAACTTAACAATATATTAGTTGGCTCCCGTCCTAGAACCAGAGGCAAAGGCAAAACCAAAATGATCCCTTCTCAAGCTACCTGAATATTTGAGTTTTTGCTGACTTTTGACGTAGCATTTATCTATAGTTTAGTTTATTTTGAGTATACATGTATTTCCTGTGTGTGTTGTATGTCTGGTGGTTAGGGTGCCAACTTGAGCAATTTCATCCAACCTATCTGTAACTTTCCTTTTGGTTTAATATATTTGCCCTTGACCTTTTCTAATATATATATATCAAAAAGAAATCGGTATTTAGCAGAGGCCCAAATAATGATTCCCTTATGCGCTACAGCCCTATGATGGGAGATTGACGCCATGTGCCTAGATATTAGAGAACCCCGCGCCACAGAGGATCAAACCCGTGACCTGAGAGGACTTACAGAGAACTCTGTCAACCAATGCACCATGGCATACGGCATATATATATATATATATATATATATATATATATATATATATATATATATATTTGCAAAAGAAGCCACTAGGGCCTATATTAATTTAAAAACAGTTACAAAGGCTTGAGAAGAAGGCCCACGTAGCCCTTCCTCTTCGATACAATGTTATCAAAAAGATTCAAAATATTGAACAATTACAAAAACAAAAGTCAAGAGCGAGAACGTGATACTCTCGCTCTGTTTCTTGGAGATCCATGGAGCAATCTCTTTAATGCTACTCCATTGCCCTGAGTCACCGAGGTATCATCAAATAGGAGTGTAACCACGAGCTTTTCTTCCCTCGAGAATGATATACTCGTCGGTCTTCTCCATCATCTTCTTCTTCGCTTCTTCTACTTCTTCCTCTTCCGTAGAGTCCTGCCGGTTCTTGTCGGTGGGTTCGACAATTGAGTAAGGACTTACTTTTCTCGTTGAAAGTTTGAATGTATCCGTTAGAGCGAACAGTGAAGTAGCCTACTGGACGGCTTGCGGCACGAGAAGTAGTGTCGCACTTCCGAACTTGTTCGTGTAACCACTCGTAGTCTCCGGAGTGGCGATTTGTATAACCGGGTGAGACTTCTCCCAGACGGACATGTCGACTGAGTTTAAACTTTTATCAACATCAGATGCTACCCTATTCTCCTGAGGCAAGGTAGCGTCAACTCTATGTTGGAAATTTCCAACAATGACAGAGCACCATGCAGCCCTTTCCTCGAAGGATGATGCGATCTATAGCGAGTGTCTCTAATGTGCCCAAACATTTTGCAATCGCTGCAAAAGGGAGGTCGCTCTCCACCATGACCTCTTGCTAAAACCCTCTGCACCATCGATTGATCCAAA
The DNA here is from genome assembly GCA_022702705.1 of Papilionanthe hookeriana x Papilionanthe teres. Taxonomy (NCBI): domain Eukaryota; kingdom Viridiplantae; phylum Streptophyta; class Magnoliopsida; order Asparagales; family Orchidaceae; genus Papilionanthe; species Papilionanthe hookeriana x Papilionanthe teres. The sequence continues at coordinate 122,535,617 of CM040421.1, read as the reverse complement.
AACGATCCACATCGGGGAGAGTGAAATCCTCTCCACTGAACCACGACACCATATGGAGAGACCTATCAAAAGTAGGAGCATCAACTCGAGAGAATACTGAAAGCTTAGCTAATGTTGTACAAAGCACATGAATTGTACGAATGAAAGGAAGCTCGGAAGTTTGAACCACATAAGAACGATAGGAGGTTCCTTAGATGGGTCAAAGTCAGGAGTCTATTTGATAAGCTTCATGTGGGTGCCAGCAATCAAAACTGATTGTTGAGCAAAGAGTCTAACATAGTCTTCTTCCTTTTGTCCATCTAACACTCCCAATTTCCATCCACCAATGAATTTCAGATTCTCAAAAAATTTTCTAACTAAATTCATCTTGGGGTAACCAAATTGAAATTTCCAAACTAAAGTAAATTTAACATCATCGGAGAGAACATTCATTTCCAGTGTGGTGAAGATAATGACGAGTTTCTCATCTTTAGATATCAATCGACTCGATAAAATCGCCTCGTATTTTTCAAATTTGCGATGTCATGAAATTCCGTAGAAAAAGAGGTGCTCATTGTGGAATTGCTGCTCGCGGCTCCGACGATAGGAAACCTTAGATGCCATCAGAAAGAAGTCGCCGAGCGGACTTACAATCAGCGAACACAGAAGCAGGTTCCACTATGTGACTGGAAGTCGAAGGAGAGCAAGGAGTCGAACGGGAGAAAGTTCAACTCAGTCGAGGAGAGAAGCCGAGACTGTCGCTCCAACGAACTAGTCGGAAACGCAGACGGTCTTGGAGCAGACGCAGACGACGACTGCGACGCCGAAATCGCTCTACCAGGTGGAGGACACCACCAGAAACTGGGACGCGAGACTCCTGGCCGAAGAGGTCGTTCAGCTTGCGAAGCACGCAGACCTGGACGACGAAGACGAAAAGGCCGCTCGAACTGGAGGCTGATCGAAGGACAGTCAAAAGAGTCACCGGACGCGAGACACCTCTAAAAGCTGCAGCAGACGACTCCGGCGGGGACGACGACAAAACGAGTCGTCGAGTCCGAGGAGGTCGAGCTTGCAGTGACGAAGCACGCAGACCTCGACGACGACGAAGACGAGAAAGCCACTCGATGCTAGAGGCCGATCGAAGGACGAAGCCGAAGCAAGAGTCACCGAGAATCGTCATGTAGAAACCCCAGAGCTCGGGGACGCCGTCATCCCGAATTTATATGTATATATATATATATATATATATATATATATATATATATATTCAAAGAATCGGTATTTAGCATTTTTTTCAAAAATCGATATTTGGCGGAGGCCCAAAATACTGATTTCATATGCGCTACAGCCCTATGATGGAAACTTGACGAGAACCCCGCGCCACGGAAGATCGAACCAGTGACATGAGAGGACTTATAAAGAACTCCGTCAACCAACAGGCCACGGCTTGCGTCTCACACACACACACACACACACACACACACACACACACACACACACACATATATATATATATATATATATTTGAAAAAGTCCAATGGCTAATATATTAAAGAGGAAAAGATACAGATAGCGTTACATATATACACACACACAAATATGTGCGTGTGTACATATGTAACATATGGACATATATACACACACAAATATCTATCTATCTATTTATGTATATATATATATATATATATATATATATATATATATATATATATATTAAATTATTATATATACACACGGATATCCGTTTAAAATATTAAATTTGGTTTAGTATCAGCTAAGTATATAAATATATATATATATATATATTGAAAAAAGCCCATGGGCTGATATATTAAAAGGAGAAAGATACATATGAGTTGTATGAGAGAGCCCAGAACAGGCACCCTACTCATACGGTACACAACACACACAATGTTCTAAAAAGAAAACACATGTATACACAAAAAACTAAGTCTGCCAATACACTCAAAATCAGGTAGCTAGAGAACTACTCAATTTTGTCCTGCCTCTAGTTCTAGGAAGGAGCTAGATAACAGATTGGTGAGTTTGCTTCCGTTGCCTGAAGTAATCAGTGTATTATCCATTAAATTCCTGAGTTCTATTAGGCATTCATTTTTCTTCTTCCACCTGGATGTGTAAATATGTCATTCCTCATCAGAGAACTAGCTCATCTGATCAGTAGGTTGGTCAGCAGATTGTCAGGCACATCATGAGCCATTTGTGACTGAGTAACTGTAAGAACTTGCTAGGTAGCTACCTTAACATTATCCATATGTGTTGAGAGTTGTTCCCTCAAATGAGATGAATCAATACTAGTTTGGGGTGTGTCATGAGACTCCAGAGTAACATGCTTCAAACCAACGGCTAAAGAAGAGTGTTCAAGAGCAGGAGCATCTAGGGGTAGAACGGCTTGGGTATGGGGTTCTTCATCCGAGACAACTAAGGTTTGAATAGGAGGAACATCAAAAATTTTCCCATCAGGAAGAGCGACAGGCAGATGAGCAGAGATTTGTGCGGTGTTGGAGAGAGGGTCAGGTTCCACCTCCTCAGCAGAGATGGTAGGTGGCAAGACGTCCACCCCCAATTCAACATGAATAGCTTTTTTAACAGGTTGCAGAACTTTAGCAAAATCCGGACCTAAATGAGGATGCAAGCGATGGCAAGTAGTAGAGCTATGGCCAAACATACTACAATGAGAGCCAAAAGAAGGGTGTGGTTCTATTTCAACCTTTTGCCAATACCCGTTGTGATTGGATCCAATCAATACCACATCTGGAGCTAGTTGAGTGATATATGTCTCAACTAACACACGAGCCACAGAGGGCATGATGACAGCAAGCGTGAGACTATCAACCTTGAGAGACTTACCGTAAGCAATTGCTAAGGAGTAGAGAATTTCATAGTTGAAGTGTTGTAGTTTTAAACCCAAGAACTTTATCCAAACAGGAATGATGGGGGACTCCGCTTTTGGATCAAAATCAACAGTCCACTTTAGGACTTTCATAAAACGGTTATCAATCTTGATTAGCTTGTGAGAAAAAACGAGTGTAATCTGCATCGTTAGATAGCTGAATAAGTATATATCGGTCGTTACGTAAGTCAATTTTTCAACTACCCGATAGCTTCATAGCATCAAAATCTTTCTCAATAATCTCAAGCTTAGGGTGACCAAAGAGAAATTTCCCCACAGGAGCAGAACGACAAGAAGACGCAAGAATACTGGTTTCAGCTTCAAAGAGAAAAGAACAGGTTTCCCTTTTTTTTTTGTCAAGCTTTTTAATGAAAGTGTAGTCACAATCACAAACTTCAAGAGCCTCATGGAAAGATCGTAGAAAAATGTAGGAATTACCGAAATGAAAACCAGGCTCCGAACCCGCAGACACGACAGCAGCATAACTCTGCTCCATCCGAGTGGCTTAGCAGACGACCTAGCTGAAGTCCTGAACAAACGAAAGGAGGAAGAAGTCACTGTGTTGAATTTGTGTGAAGAAGGAAGAAACGGAACCTACTAATACACACCAAAAGAACAGGAAACGAGGCGTAGTGACACAGAGGAGTCCACGTCTTCGCATACGAGAAGCTGAGGCTCGATATGCGTCGACGCAACCCACTACCCCCTATTTCGACCAGGACGACGAAACCTGTTATGCCTCAAATCCCTTCCTTCTTCTTCGAGGATGAGGCGACGAAATATTCAAAGAGATCCTCCCTACGTCTTCAAGCATGACGAACGACACGAGACGAAGCAGAAGACGAAAGAGGAAATCGCTGCGACAAACAACAAAATCACTGCGACCTGACGCAATAGCGTAACAGATGCTAGGGTTCGCCATAAGGCGAAACCCTAGCAGAATGGAAATGACGACCCATGATATATATATATATATATATATATATATATATATATATATATGAAATGAAATGAGAAACTTGCCTCGCACATCACAACATTTATTCCTTTATGTTTGCAATGAAATATGCTATCTTGCAGAGAGTGACTCCTTGTAAGGTTAATAAGCAAAGGGTAACTGTCATGAATGGTCCTAATTTTTATCCCGTAGCAACACATTATATGGAGTGAGAGAAGTTCTATGAATTTGGGCTTTTTGTTCGTCACACCAAATGATGTCTCTCCTCGTTCGGATGCATGGGCACGCGGCTTCTCTATTTGTTATAATTAACATTCACTGTTCGAACGATGAGGTTTTTACGGATTTGTGGTGTATTACAAGTTGATACTCCACTTCATTGATATTATGCTTTGTGTATCAATGTTTGGGTGCTTCTTTTTGGGTTGCGTCGTGTTGTATTGTGGAAGGTGGAACACTAAGTGTGTGTTTCATTGTACTTTTTTACTCTTTTAGATATGGGGATCTACCTCCCCTCCCTCTTTTGTACGAATTCTATTTTATGAGCACATAGGGAGTCATGAGTCGCTCATTCTCCTAAAAATATATATATATATATATATATATATGAAACAAGTAAGAAAGCAAATTGATTAGACTTATACCTGCTGGAACTACTAAAAATGACCCATCAGGAGACCACGACAATCTCCTAAAAAAGGAATTCAGTGTTTCATCATGAAATAAATGAGTTTTCGCCTGCAGAGGCTGAATAGAAAAAAAAAATGCATACTTAGCTGGATGCTGCTGCAAAATTCGTTAAATAAGAATTAGTAAATCAACATACCATAGAATCATCCAAGTTTTGTGCCTCCGACTTCGTCAGAACATATTGAGACACAAAATTAATATTCTCATAGCCCTTTTTCTTACTTTGAGGTTTGTTTACATAGATCCGGCAAGTTCTATCTGAACTAAGAGAAGCAACGTAGCAACCTAATGGATCCCAAGAAACGCCCTGAACATAATGCAAATGAGCATCTAAAATCTGATGGACAGAACCTGCCAACAAATGACAGAATTTTACCATGTAAACTATAGTTGTTTTTTAGCCATCCCACTTTTTAACTAGTAATTCACCCACAGACCTTTATTGACATCCCATATTATGCAGGAATTGTCAACAGACCCGGAAACAAGGTAGCCATCATCAGGGGACCACTGAAGATCAAGAACATCCTTGCGGTGAAATCTGTTCCATAAGTTTCACAGTAAATTCATGATATAGCACTAAAATATTAGCAACATCCAGGACTGCTTACAATAATGTCTTAAAAACTTTCCAAGCCAACCCATCATCTGCTGAGTGTAACTTCCAAATAACCAGCTCTCCACCTGCACGTATATAAATAATCACTGCCCTCATCCAACTCATGTTTAGGCCAAACAAGATGGCGAGCCAATTGAAAAATTGGTGATAATTGGGTTTAGTTCAGCCAAGAAATTGAATAAAAGAACGTACCATCAGCACCAGATGCAAGGAATTTGCCTACAAAGAAGAGAGAATTTTTATCATTCTTCTAAAGAAAAGCAAATAACAAACAAAAAATGTAGAAACAACAGTTATTAAAGAGGTATTTTGATGCCCAATAGTCCATTAAATATCACATCATACAACATATCTATCAAATCCTTCCATTTCTTTAGAACACAACAGTACTAGAGCCACACCATCCATCTTGTATATTACAGCATATTTATAGTCAAGATTCAATTCTATAATAATCATACTAGCTTTCTCCATATTTGAACCATATTTGCCTTTTAGCTTAACAAGTAACACCAAACATGGTTATTATTCTATGAGGAAAAGTGCACAGGTTACAGGAAAAACCTGATGAACTAAAGAAAATCTAAGATTAAGTTCATGAACTCTAAAAGACTACCTGAGATAATTTGACTATAACCCTTGAAGTCATTGGAATATTCTTCGAAGCAAAAAAATTCAATAAATTTTCTTTCATTGTATAAAGGAAAGAAGTTATCCAACAAGTTCAAAAGTTCGTCATAGAAAACTCCATCATCTTCTCAGTCAATGCAGTTTTCGGCCATTTGAAACCAAGGATTTACAAAAGAAAAATAAGAATAACAATAATTTAAATGCAGCACGGGCAAGAGACAAAAGTTGTCGTGTAACTCCCTCGTCAACAATGATCAGGTTACCTACTTTTGTTGATGCTAAGTGCTTGTTGTCTACTATAGCTCTTCAAATGGTTTATAATAAAATCACACTTCCTATATCAACTGATTTCTAGAGCAGCTGTGAAGGGATAACATATTAGCAATATATTAAATGCTTCCTCCTATTAAATTTTAAACAAACTTAAATCTGTACTAACATCGTTAATATTATAAGCAGGGCAAAACGAGGCCTGACCACTACCATGTTTCTCATTATAAGTACAGGACAAATCTATAAAAATTTTAAGAAGTTAGGTTAGTTTACAAGTAAACAGACTGAGAAGCTGAAAGTTCAGAATAAAATAATAAAAAAAAGCTTCAAAACTTTTATTGGTTTTATGGATTACTACTGTGATCAAGAAAAAAATAACATAAACAGCAGATCGCATGTGAACACAAGCAAGCATTTAGAATCACGTGCAGACCCTGTGGTGATGGTTTTCTATTAAAAATAAACCCAAATTTAGAAATTTAAATAAAAAATTATTGCATAGACGTTTAGACATATGCACAAGATATTTCAAAACATCAGCATACTGATTATATTCATTCGCATAATCAAAATTGCCTACCTATGTGTTCATATCAACACGCACATGTAACATATTAGCATGTATGTATAGCATATACATTCTTATCAAATCAAATACTTCTAAACTTCTTTCGGGTGTCAAAATAAAATCAGAACTTCAGGTGAAAGCTTTTAATTTCACAATTTTCTTTTTCAAACAGATCAATCTAACTTTTTTTGAGTGTCAACAGAAAATCAGAACTTCAGCTGTAGACTTCTAATTTCATCATTTTCCTTTTTCAAACCGATCGATCTAAACTTCTTTGGAGAGTCAACAGAAAATCAGAAGGTGAAAACTTTTAATTTTATCATTTTCTTTGTTTAAAAAGATCAATACTTTACTACTAAGATGGCAAGTAGAACCTTGCATGCTAGCCAAATTCATACTCTTCCATAGAACCCCCGCTAGGCACACCAGGCCCAAGGCACCTCTTCCTTAACTGAGCGATCAAATTTTAAAGTTATTACCTGCATCCTAGCCACCATATGAGAATAGAGATAGATGTCTGTGGTACTGATCTGCTATGACAGTATTGGAATTGATCAATTTAAATTTATTGGTCTGATTGTTAAGATTATTTTGCCATCCCTATTTATCAACTATGTGGTAAGAACATTGAAGTAAGTCGCATCCTCCTTTCCATTTCAAGTTACTTACTGTCCGTAGATAATATCAGTGGTCATTTATAATTCAACTAAAAAGTAACAGAATGAGCAGTGCCTTCTTGGAGCAGTGCCAGAAAGCATAGCTTGTTTATTCGCACATTGTATTGACAACATGCTGAAAGAAATGCACCTTCAAAAAAAAGGAGAAGAAAGTGTGGAATCATTTCAGGAAAATGAACATTTACATATTTACAACCAGACAAGTTTCCCAGAAGAGGCAGCAATCCCTAGACAATTTAAAACTAACTTCAAACAACATAATAAAAAATCCGAAGTAAGTTTGTCTCATATTCAAGGACTAAACATTTCCATGTGTTATGAAGAACATAATCTAACAACTAGCCCATGACACTAAATTAAGTTCCTTTGCAGAGACATAAATTATTTTGTTTAACTTTAAAAAAAAAAAAGAAGGCATACATTAAAAATTTGTCCATAAAGCGCATCTAGCTATAGGAAAAATTTTACAATGTGCAGGTATCTATTTGCAACTTATCTTAGCAACTTCTGAACTGACATTCAACAAGAAAAAGATCACTAAAGCCACGGACTAACCTTTTCCAAATTCCTAGCCAAAAATCATGAATCATGAAGATACTGGAATAAAGAAATAAAATATTTCAAATGGGCAAAGATTGGAAATTGGATTTGAGAGATTCCATGCCAAGAAGCAAGCAAACATAAAGGGCGCATAATTTTGCATGGTATGCTGGGAAGTCCGCTGTCCTTGATATGATAATTTTGCTTAATAAGTGGGAAACAAACATCTTTTGAACCACTCATGAAGGACAGTTGCATCCAACCATTTGTTATATGGCAGTGTCATCCTAGCTTTGTTTCATGGGAAGGGTAAAGCCGCCCATTCATCTCCTCATGCAGTAAGTATGACTTCTCGTTTAACTACTTAGGGGAAGTTTGCTTCACTAGAAGCCTAGAATCCAGTAATTGTGAAATGAAATTTCCCTACTTTTTTGGGCCAAAAGCAAGAAAGGTGGGATCCAATTTCTACATTATTGGAGAAAAATAAAAATATAGCACTAAAAATAACTTCAGCCTACATATTAAAAGAAACTTCATTATGACCATTACTAGCGCTTAACGAGAAAGCACTTGTGGTAGAAAATGTTGGCTGACAATTTGAATGGATCTAACCCTGTTTAGGAGACGGAACTATGATTGGATAAAGAAAAAGCATTTAGAGTGATTGTGGTGAAGAGGAACTTAAGTGTAGTGAGGATAAGTGGAAGTCGTAGAGAGCCCAAATTCAAACAGCCAGGGGAGGTAGAGAGCTTGGAAATGAGTAACTTAGGATGTTGTGGAGAGCGATAAAGTTGAAGTGGAGGTTGGGATGATCGTCTAGGGCTGTAAACGCTATTAAAGGATGAAATGGAAGAAATCAGTTTAAGAAAAGGAAGATAGTGGAAAGCTCTTCCAAGGGAAGTTGGTGGATTAGGGTTTGGTTTTAGAGTTGAATGGTCTAAGAAAGGAGAAGAACAACACATGAAATGTGACACTTCAACTCTCACCAAATAGATCGAGAGATTTGGCCACCAAGTCAATCTGATGGAGAATTGCTAAAAGTAAATTCCAAATTCATCCAATCAAGAATAATCCATTGTATTACAGTTCAAAAGACAAATGTATTATTTTCCTCAATTTACAATACATGTTCAAAACATTTAGAATTGCTTGGCCAGCAATTTCCTTATATGGAGAAGTTTGTTTTGGAACATGGGAGAAATGCACGGTTGGTCTTTATTTCCACAAAATGTAGCTCAACATGGCTCCTTGGATGGTGGGAAAAGTTTTGGAACTCCCTTGGCATGTCTCCTTTATGTGGGAAATAGTAGTTGAGCAATTGAGTGTTCACCAAAATAGCCAGGCAATGCAACCAAGTCAACCTTCAAGTGGTTAGCCCTTCACATTTGCTTGGAATTTTGATACTTTGTATTTGCTTGCTCCTTTTGAAGATAAAATCAACCATTTGTTGAGTCCACAAAACACATCAACCTTTACATCAAGATATATAAATAAAAATGAAAATTAACATGCGTACACAAAAACTGTCAGAAAATAAGATCAAACTGAGAATACATCAAAGTATACATTATCAGTTAACCTAAGACCACTTTCCAAGCTTTTCAATGGACTTTGTAAAGTGTCTATGATGTATTGTATCAATTCCACCCCCCAACAAAACCCCAACCCTCCCCAAGAGAAACAAAAAATAATAACTAAATGAATTTAAGAAAATAAATAAATGACTCTTCTCTAACAGTTTTAAGTCAATGCAATAGTATGTGAATTCAAAAGCATGTTTGCCGAAATCCTCCTTGGCAAACCACATCTCATCTGATGGTGGTTGAATTTACAATTTAATGAGTGTTTGATGGTACCCACTAGTGATAATTCACTCCACCTTCAAAAGTTTTGGATAAATATATGCCTGAACTTGATGTCTTGGTTCACCTACAAGAGGATTAGATTCAAACGCTCTAAGTTGTATATTTCCTTTAATTGATAAATAATGTTCAAAACTAAAGACTCTATTTATGTGCATGTCAGATGAAAGTTCTAAGAAAAATGCATTCAGCTAAAATTTTCATAAGATTTTAAATTAGCAGTATTCTCTAAGTTAAAGTTTATTATACTTGGAGGGTATCTTTTGGGCCAAATATATATCATAATATAATCAACTTCATATTACTCTTTCAAATTTATCTAAATTTGTAGATTTAGAATATTAAGAGTTACCTCACTCAATTCATTCTCTTATATAATCATGTAGGTTAGTAAAATCCTTGGCAAAAGCTAATACATAATCTAAAAATTGCATGAGGAAGTATCAATAGTTTAAATGGGCTCTTGTGGGTTATAGCCATAGTCTATCTCAAAGTGAGTTTTCATAGGTGTTTTGAGGATAGCATCATTATATCTCAACTCTAAAATAGCCAAGTGGAATCCATAATTCTCTAAGCTCTTTCTAACTAAGCATCAAAGTAGGTCCCATATTGATATATTGATTAGCTTTGTCTACCCATCAATTTGCGGATAAAATGCTAATGAAAATTTAATTTTAATGCTTAATTATTTTTATAATGTTTCCTAAAAGATGAAATGAATTCAACATTCATATCTGATATATTGGTATTAAGCATACCATATAGTCTAACTATCTTCATAAAATATATTACTGTATGTGAGAAGAATCAATAGTTTTATTAAGAATGAGAAAGTTAAACATTTTTAATAATACGTAAATCGACAAAAATATTGTTAAGCCCAAAGTGCCTTAGGTAGTCCTCATACAAAACCCATATATAAAAATTCAATCAAGACCTATTTGATACAATAAAGCTATGTACTCTACCTTTGCTTAGTGAGTCTCTACCTATGCATATGTAAAACAAGATGATATAATCCTCTCAACATCAGTCTTTAAAAAGGAAAAATAGAAATTATTCTCTACAAAGCTTATAGTCTTGTCTTTATTAAAATGTCCTACAATCCTCGGTGTCACGATATGTTCTAAAGTTCATTATTTTAACTTAAAGAAATTTAAATGGATAATAGTAATAAAAAACAAGATTAGGCCAATCTTGCCCTAATTTGATGGATTTTTAAAAAGTTGGCAATATCTTCTAAGTTTTTAAAGTACGAGGTATGGTTCTGCCACAGAATGTTAAGGTACCTAAAACAAGCTTTATAGTATAATATAGGCATGATTTTAGTAATTAAAGACATAAAACTCGCCAAAGATGAAAGAGCTGACAATATCACAAAACAAAGTCCAATGAGAGAAATTGGCCGCCAAGTTTATTTCTAAAGAGTAAAAACTCTAATTGTTTATTAAAATAGTATTCCTCTCATCATTACATCTATAAGAAATATTTATAGTTTTTACAATATGTTAAACATCATTAAAAAAAGAGGGAAAAAGAATTATGTGTAGGACAACCAAGTATAGGGTCATAGAGAATATGGTTACCTAATGTGCAACAACCCATCAAATAAATGAAGATCGGCCATGATAATATAAAAATTAATTAAATTATTAGTTTAAAAAAAAACATCTCCCTAATGATATTACATTAAACTTCCAAAATTTAAAATTTTGAAAGTCAAAAATTCATGATTCAATTTTTTAAATCAATTTTTCAAAGTTTATCAAAATTGAGAAAATAAAATTGCAATCACATTATCTTTTAGACATATACAAACAAATATAAAATTAATAAAACATAAATACTAAAATCAAATAATACCTTGAGTGGTTTATAACCTTGTTCTTTTAACTTTAATGTACTTTGTACTATATCGATTTTGTCCTTGAGATGCTAAATGATGAAATAAAACTTAGACATAATTTGAATTCCGTAGCATCATTTAATTCTCACTAAAAAAGGCAGCATGATTGTTTTCGTGACCAAAATGTCTCTAAAGCCTACCCCTAAGGCATCACATGTACCTCAAATGTTTTAACGAAATCAAGCAATCTAACTAGGGTAAGAAATTATGAGGGCCTTGATCTACCAAAGGAATTTTGTGAAAAGACGTTTATTTCTTTAAAACATCCATGATGGGAGCTACCATGACACTAAAGTTCACAATGAACATTCTATAGAATGAAATAAGATTATCAAATTCCATTAGAATAGTGAATTCCTCAAAGCTTGGTACTGAGAGTTAGAAAGTATATTTGTGACATTTTTAAGGTTAGGGCTCTCTTGGAGCATGCATAAAATACCTAAGAATAAACTTCTTAAATCATGGGAAATGTTTCTACGTTTTCACATAAAACTTCTCTCTAAGCTTGTCCATTATCAACCTAAGGTGGTAGAGGAGCTAGTCTCTATCTGGACAAAAAAATAAGTATGCCATCAAAATAAACTACTAAAAAGTTCCCAATAGGAAAGCTTCGGTAAAATATGGACCAAAAGATAAAAATATTATAAATATAAACTATTAAAAATGTCCCAATAAAAAAACATCAGTATTATGTATTATAAGAGTCATGAATATACTTGATGCATTTGATAGACTACATGACATCATATCGTGTCAGGTACCATTTTACACTGAAGTCACACCTTCAGCCTACTAACACTCAAAATATACAATATTCACTACTTATAACTCTCAAATAACATTGGGTTCATACAATTAACACATTTAAAGTAAGTCTATTGGCCCTCCCTCTTGCGCATTGTCCCCGCAACTTAAATTATATTAGTATACAGTTTTTATTGTGTATATTTCATTATAATCATTACACATTAATAAACAGTATCATATTCAAAATCTCTTATAATGTTAATTACACTTTTATATTAAATTTGAATAAAATCAAAATAGTGTGGTTCACATTTAAACATATGCACCAATAATTAAAAAAAAAAATTCATGATAATTTTATATATAATATCTCTTATGCCAGTATGTCATTATTATGTTTTATCCAAATTTTCTTTAAAAAAATTAAAAAAGTTAAATTTGAAAATATTACACAAAAATAATGAATATTCATTGAAAATCCAACATACTTATATCAACATGTGCAAAAACTAGAGCAACATTATACCAAAAGTTACATGATGAAAGTTTTCAAATAGCAATTGTATTGCAACTTTGGCAAGTCTAAAATATATAAAAATTCAATAAAATACAAAAAAAAAATCACTAAAAACAGAAGCATCATAATGATACCTTAACATAGTCAATTTCTCCAAATGGCATGTCGGACTAAATCGACTCAAGAACGTTTGGAGTTCTTAGAGAACCAAAGATTTCCTTTCCTCTTTTTCCCCATTTTCTCACTTATCTCTTCAAGATTTGAAAAAAAAATGATGGCTTCATAATAAAGATTTTGAAGAGGTATTTTAACTATATATAAAAAAAATTTATTAAAGTATATTTGTAATTATGTGAGTTATTTAGTTTTAATTATAAAGTTTATATAAACTATTTTATAAAATATTTTATATCTTGGAATCCATAACTCTTAAACTCATGCAAAAATAGTAAGAAAAAAGCTTATCATGTCTAGTACATTTTGGTGAAAATAATTCATAATACAAATATCAAATAGCTCCATAAAATCAATCTGTATCTATATATGTAATTTTTTTTAGAATTTTCAGTTAAAAATACTGTCTTTTATTTTTCACACCTATAATTATCATAAAAAAATTATTTTCGTTAGAATTTATCACGCTCCACAATATAATGAAAATAATTTATAAATCAAGTTTATAATGTATTCATAATACTTGCTTGAAGTTAGTAAGTTAATTTCTCAGCTAATAGGTTTTCAATATATTTCTTTCTTGTTTCTTAGCAAATTATATATCAAGTGTTCCAAAGAATAAAATAACTCAAATATACAACTTAATATACATATTAAAGCACTCATTAATAAAACATACATTTTTATTAATAATTAAATGTACGAGAGTAATGTGGTCAATTCCTAAACAAGATGCAAATTTGTGATATTATAACAATTCTGATGTAAGTAAATAGTTTACTTATTGACAATTGATATTATGCCATTTTAACATCAATTTCTACTCCATCGAGGTCCAATTTTTGTCCTGATTCAAATTGAATTTCACGAAGCTTACACTGTCAAATTAGTTTCTTTCATTGGGTACATAATATATTATTTTTCAGAGAGAAATCTCTTATTCAAGTTGAGCTAGTTTTATGATGAGAAAGTATTTAAGTTTTTCATGCTCTTTGATTTCATCAACATAAGTTTTCTTGACAGCTTTTTTCTCCTAATTGGCGTCTTCTGCAACAGCCATATCATCAACATATATAATTAAAAATGATATCCTATCGTAAGAAGAGTGCTTTATGAAAAGAATATGATTCTCTTGGCTTTGTTTGTACTGGTTCCCACCATAAATTTTATGAATCTATCGAATCAAGCTCTTAATAACTGTTTTGATCCAAAAAAGCCCTTTCATTGTTTTTGAAAAGCTATCAAATTCTGATGGGGAATCTATATAAAAATCTTTTTCAATGCCATGTAATAAAGTATTTTTAGATGCCTCAAATAAAGTTTACGCAATAAAAATGGGACTAGTTGTCATTTTGGTTAGAAGGATTTATGAGGAAGAAATTTAATGAAATAACGTTACTGAAAAACAAAATATAAATGAGTAGTAGAGGGATACATAGTGGTACACAGTAAGAATTCTGAGTCCTGAACTTACAGGAGATCTTAGTTGAGTTGATTCCTTCTTTTATAAACCTCAACAGATATAGTTGGTATAGAGCTTGTATTTATTATAGGATTTGGGCTACATGAATGTCAAGATGAAAAACATTACTAAACTAAATGTTGAGAAATTTCTCTCTAAAGATGAGTTTGAGTGATTAAGCTATGAGTTTCATCTAAAGTGGAATCCCTATATAATTGAATGATAATATTTGCCGCACTTTTGTATGGCATGAATATGAATATTCACCTAAACTCTTGGATCAAACTTTCCCATTTCTAGTTTATAGATATAAACATAGGCAATATATCCAAGAATTTTACAATGGCACTTTAAAAAACTATTTGCTACAAATTAAATTAGAAAAAATTATAAAATTAATTATTCTAAAAGGTACTCTATATATCAAGTAGCTATCAGAAAAAGTTTTCCCTAATATCATTTTAATATTTGATTGCTAAGGAGAAATGCCTTATTGGTCTCTAAAAGGTAGTAACTTTTTTATTCTAAAATTTTATTTCGTTGGCGAGTATCAACACAAGAAGATTAGTAAATAATATACTTTTTTGAAAGAATATACTAGTAATTAAAATAATCGCAAGCCTTATTAATATGAAAAAAAAAATTTAATGTTAGAATTGAATTAATTTTTTATCATGACACTGAATATAACAAGTATAGCGCTAATTTGGAATTTTTAATTAATGCAAAATATCAATATTATTTGATTTTAATCATCAATTATAAAAGAACAAAGGATCCAAACATATTGGAGATATTAGCCAAAAAAAAAAAAAAATTTGAATCAGTTGTTAGTTTGTTGGAATCGACAGAGAAAAAGGTGTGATCTAAAAACTGGACCGAACTAGCCTATTCAACCGGTTCGATCGTGAACCGGCAAGTGGTTCGGCTCTGGGCAGGATAAAAACAATTCTTGCGTTGGACCGGCTAGAACCGACCTAAACCTGCGGTCCAACCTCAAAATTGTCAAACTAATCGTGGTTCAATTGAGTAGCCCGCACAACTTTTTTTGTGAATCAAAATTTAAGGCATTTAACCTTATTCGGTTATTCGCCTGTTTCGGTTCCGCTCCCTGCTGTTTGATCTCGAAGGACCCCAACCCGATCTCCTTCGCTAGCACTTCTTGTCGACGTTGCTGGTTCACCGCCGCCTCACCTAAGGTAAGTCTATCTTCCTTGTTTCTTCCTTCTCTCACCTCTCTCATTCGCACATAGCAAAGATTAACCACTTAACAAAGAGCCGAATCATTCTATCCCACCCACCCCCCAAAAAAGTTGGTTCATAAAAAAGGTTATAATATTTATACCAAATTTTGGTGTAAAAATTTAATAGTTAGTTGATTTTTTGGGGTTTTTCCATTTGGGGATAAAAAAAGGTTATAAATTTCATTTGTCAACTTGATTCATTTGGAAGAATTCTGATAAAATAGAATCTCTTAAGAATAATTTATGTTTATTGCAGGTAACTTTTAAAGACCATACTTTCTATCGTCAATCCTTTTATAGTAGTTAGCAATGTCCAATGAATGGTTGGTGTCCGTAATTAGATTTCAGTTTAGCTTTTATAGAAATATTAGTAACGGACAGGTAGATTTGCAAGCTTTTTTTATGTTATTGAATCCTTATCAAATATAATTTTTGTTAAGCAAATTTTCAAATATATATGATCTGCAGCCTTCAAGACAGCGAATAGTATACGATCTGACGTATAAATCATGTGAGATATATATAATCTCTAATAGGTGTTGTTCAAAGGCATTTGCTACATAACTTCTAGGTTATTAACTTTGTTGTCGATCATTTCTTATTAAAGTGTTGTTCATTGTTAAGGTTAGCTTCTTTGAAAATTAAATTATTTTATTATAAAATTAACTAATTCAAGAGATTTCGCAACCATTTTTTTTTAAAAAACTTGAGATTTGTTGCAACTCTTTATTGTCTTTCAATTATCTTATAGTAAATTAATGAGTTATAGGTAACTTCCTCATGCAATTATCCTAAATACCCAATCCTGGCTATTTTTATCATGTTTGGAAAAATATAAATAGAACTTATTCCAATTTTGTCTTTTTGTTATTCCTATAATAAAGTTAGGGAAGTCAACCTTCTGTTTCTTCTTTTAATGTCCGTGAAACGTCTGATCGGGCATGGAATTATTTTAATGAAATTAAAATTTCTGATGAGAAGAAACAGTTTAAATGTCTATATTGTGGATTGATATATAATGGGGAAGGCATAAATAAGAAGAAACATCTTGTTGGGGTTAAAAGAGGTTATGTGTAAGGTAAAAATGTTCTATTTGATATTCGTCATCAAATTTTAGAAATTTTGAAAATACAAACAAAAGACACAAGAGAAGAAAGATGATATTCAAGCATATGGTGAACATATTATTGAAGAAGAAAGAGAATTTTCTTATTGTAAATCACATATTTCAATTGTTAATGATAAATGATTAGACAAAAGAAAAAAGAAAACTTTATAAAATTAAAAATTATTTTGCTCACAACCATCCCAAAAAATCGTGTTGGCGTCTAATGAGACTATAGAAGAGACTGATATGGCACTTGCTACACGGTTGTTTGATAGTTGTATCCCATTCAAAGGCTTAAATTCACCTTTTGCTCAAAAAGCTATTAATGCAATAGCTGCAATTGGTCATGGTTATCAATTACCTTCATACTATCAAATGAGAGTTAACTTGCTCAAAGATTGTAAAAAGGAATGTAAGCTCTCATTGATTTTTATAGACTTTGTTCAAAGGAAGCTAGATGTATTTTGATGGTTGATGGATAAACAGACATGAGGAACAGAACATTGATAACTTTTTTTTAGTTTACTGTCCCTGAGGAATATGTTTTTAAAATCTATCGATAATTCTGATATCATGAAAGATGCAATAACCTTGTGCTCTTTATCTGATGAAGTTGTTAGGTGGGTAGGTCTAAAAAATATCATTTGGCTTGTGATTGATAATGCAGCAAACTACAAAAAAAGCAAGAGATTTATTGCATGAAAATTATGGTAACATTTATTGGTCTCCATTTGTTGTATATTACTAGAATTTAACTTTAAATGATATTGGTTGTATGTCTCATATGTTGGAGCTAGCTAAATGTGCATCGAAGGTAATAATATTTATTTATAATCATATTTTCATATTTTGGTTGAGAAAAAACCTATGTTAAACAAAAGTTGTGTGTCTCGGTGTGACTCACTTTGCAACAACTTTCATTACTTTAAAAGTGTTTATGAACATAAACATGATTTGCAGGCACTTTATGAACATAATCATTTTTTTTTTGTTATTTTGACATAAAATTTAATAGTTTGATTTCTATTTTATTCTATTAGAGCTTCTAGTGATGCATTTTTTGGAGTATGATACTTGATTGCTTGTTTTCAGGTAGTAATAGTATATCATGCATATTGATTTATTGTTCTTCTAGTTTATAAGCACTTTTATTCATATTAATAGAGAGACCTTCAATATTATTTTTTTATCTTTTATTCACCTACAAATATTCTTTATTGATGCTAACATTTTCTTTTCTTATTTTTATCATTTTTTAGAGAAACAATAGCTTAAGGTGGTAAAATAGAATAAATCAAGAAATCAACATTGTTATTTGTTACAAAAGAAAAGGTTGGTCATTTAATTGAGTTATTTAAGTTCACAAATGATTTTTATTTCATGCTATAATCTTTATATTGTACATGCTAAAGCATTATTAATTTTATCCTTCAGGTTTTATTATTTAATATTTTTATATTTATGACATCAACCGGTTGAACATCCAGTTCAAATATTGAAGCTTGAACCTCCTCTTTTGTCGGTTTACCTTCCGGTTCGATTGGATAGACAAAAGAAACAAAATGAGCAAAGTTACGTGCAAAAAAGAGGCGAGCTGGAAGAAGAATCATGAGGGACGAATGATTTGCATGCAAGAGACGGAGTGGTGAGGATGACGATCGAGCAATGAAGCCTATAGAAATTGTGTAAATGATGTCGAGTACATGAGAATCAAGCATGAAACAAAAATCAAACAATAAGGCAAACAAACAAGAGTGTTCTACTGATCGACGCTCGCGTGCCAGAGATGATGTGGTGGGTGAGTGCGGTTAATGCATAATAGCAAGGGTCCAATGCTATAGGCACAAAGAAACCGAAAATCATTGGAGATGGAGTTAGAGGTAAGTGCCAAAGCGAGAGGCATATTAGCGCATGGTCTAAGGGAAAATCAACATCATTTGGATTTTTGAATAGAAAGAGAGAGTATGGGCAACTTGAATGTACTGAGAGCTGCAAACAACAAGAAATAGATGTTAGAGTTTATTTTACTTTAATAGATAGCTATTTTGATTTAAACTCTATTAATTGTTAATATTATATTTTTTTCCAAATAATTTTAGAATTCGATAATTGCAAAACATACAAATCAAAAAGTTAAAAGAGATTATTGATTTTGTATAAAATAAAATAAAACATTGAGATATGAATCATGGTTTAAAATTGTATAATATAAGACCCACCTTGAGACTTCCCTCATTTTTTTTTTTAAAAAAATTTAATAACTCTTACACCTCATTTAGTATTACAAGAGGCATGCGCCTTACAAGCATCTCTCCTCAGTTCTGATAAAGCATGCCCAATTAGGTCCAGAGCTTCCCATAAAACAAGTAAAATAATTAATAAATATTCCTCATTTACACATACTACACAACTGAGGATATAATTGAAGTTATTTCTAGCAATATGTCATTTTTTTAAATCTAATAAATAATTTTATTGATTATTATTAATTAAATAAAAAAGAGAACAAAAATATAATTGTTAATGAGGTGAGGGAAAAAGTAAATCGCCATGTTTTGAAGATCCACTAGAGATAAAAGTGATGGTGACTTTTGAATTTAGAAATTTGAATCTTACAAGCTTGTTATGTTCTATGATAGATAAGGTAGGAGTGTAGGAGAAACTGATCATATTGAAAATACTTTTAAACTGTTATGTTATTATGTTCAACTATGATGTGTGATTTGATGTTTGGATGTTAACACTACTTTAATATGACAAATTATTACGTCTACTATATTAAGATATTAATACTTTATATTTTAATTTATTAATAGGGTAAGATGTTAATGAATTATTCCTATTACATACATTGAACTTAGTAAAATAGTTTTTGTTTTACACAACTTGTTGTAATTGAAGCTTCCGCCCTACTATACAGACAAAAGCCGTTTCAATACACAATTGCGCAACCTAAATTTTAGTACGAATATCAAATTTTTATAAGTTTTATGTGGATAAAATTTTGTAGAAATATGCCTTACATATAATTTATTAGAATTAAACGAAAATTTGACATTAAACAGGACGCGATGGAGAAAAAGGATTCATGTAGCCGACCCCACTTAGTGGGATTAAGGCTTTGTTGTTGTTGTTGTTGTTGCCTTACATATAATTAAAGTATATATTTCAGAAAATTAGTGAAATATAAAATTTCATAGTTAGATTTTGCATTACATTTTATAAATGTTGGATGATTTAAATTTGATAAAAAGTAATCAAATTAGTAATGAATATTTCAAACAGTTGGGAATACATCAAAATAAATTTTTATAGTTTAAAATTCATAATCAATATATAATTAAATAAAAAAAAATTTTAAGTTCATCAATGTGAAAATTCATTACATGTGTTAAAATTAAGGTGGAGGCTAAGGATTAATTGATAATACAAATCTTTGAATGCTTTAGTTGAATAATTATCTTTTTCACTTATATTAATTAGTAAAGATTATTTCACATGATAGTGACTGCACCAAGATAAATTGTTAAAATAAAATTGATAATCAAGAGATATAATTAAATTAAAATTTTTAAAAGTTCATCATTTTGAACATTCATCATAGAATTATATATTGACATGTGTTAAAATTAAGGTGGAGGCTAAGGGCTAAGTGATAATATAAATCTTCGAAAATTTGAGGTGAATAGGTATCATTCTAATTATATTAATTTCAGCTGTTTAAAAACTCATGTTAAAATGCTTAAATCCTGATATTTATGGAAAAAATTAAATGAATGTTAAATTTACTAAAGTCATATAAGCATTATAACATATTTTAAAAAAATTCCATTTATTGCATTTGCACTGAAAGTTTAATTTATACTTCAAAAGATTGAAATAAATTAAGTGAAAATCAAGTGAAATGACGGTAAAAGTTTATAAAAGAAGCTAGTTCTTTATTACATTAGCTTGAGCACTATTATACAGAGGCACATAAAAGTGAAAATGACTTGATAAATAACATAGGAATAACCATACCTTAATTTAATGTTTAAAATTATTCAATTGGGTATTGAGGTTATTTCCTTTCGTGAAGCAAGCCATAAGCCTTGAGGCGGTATAAGGCATAAGCCCCACAATTTAAAAATTATGTTGTCAAAATAAATGGGTAAAAAATAAATAACAACATAAGTTATAAATATAGGAAAGTAAAAAATTAACTTTAATTTTTACATTTATACCACTAAAACCTTTATCATCGCATCTACAATAACACCTAATTTAACTTAATGTTGTGAATTGAAGTTTAGGTGTTAGATATGTAATTGAAAATAGTAAATGCATATGATTTTTGTGGTGTATACATATATCTTCAGCGCAGGTAGCAGGAGGGTAAATAATATGAGACGTCCAAGACGGAGGGTCAAGTTTAACACCAAATGTGACTCGGCACAGGGAGCAAGGCCAAGTCTCAGCATTGGCATCGGCGACATCATCTGATACAATAGAGAGTGTTGCCTAGTGTGTGAGATTGGAGCGAAATTTACGAAAGACAGGAGGCTTGCATGTTCGAAACAGATACAATATTTGAAATATCTAAACCTAATATGAAGCGGACGCCTCGTCGACTGGAAGGCACAGCTCGCCTTATTGCACTCCTCAAAGTACTTGAGGCATACACAATAACCTATTCAAGCAATGTGTATGCTTTGAAGCGAAAATTTCTTGATTGTGCAGAAGCGCGTCCTTTGAATGCGCAATTTTAATCACCACCTGAATTGGTATAAATTTTTTTTAGACGGAGACCCTAAATGGACTTCCTAAAATAAATTGAGAATAATTATAAATTTTAAGAAATTATTTTTTTAAATAACGTGCATGTTAAAGCATATGCAAAAAAGAATTAGTATGTTATAAAGTTAGAATTATTCATGAAATTGTTGTATGGCTTAACATGTAAATTAACTATTTGTTTCAAGACAAATAATTTGAGTTAAATGATTGACTGGAGAGAGTACATTTATCGAAGAAGAAAAGCTAATGAAAATAAATCTCATCAAAAATATTGCACCTTGTATTAAGTTTATTTACAAAAATTGTTGCTACAAATTGAATAATTTTATGTGTTCAAATAATGTTTTAGAAATCTTATGATTTAGTGGTTATTTATTTCTTGGACGATTGTTATAAATTATTGTAATTTTAGAGCAGTATACCTATCGTGAGACCATTCGGTCCTACCTTAAAAATTCCAGATTTTTAGATCAGGTCATTAAAAAAAATATTGTTTAAGAGAAATGAATTCTAGCCATACTTAAAAAGCTACTAATCATAATCAAAGAGCATTAATAATGATCACAAGTCATTAGAATAATTACGTTCATAAAAGTTACAACTCAAAATTTTCTTCTGTTTTGTATTATATTTTATATATATGGATGATCAAGAAGAAGAGCTCACACAAGAGAATATGGAGGGACTTGAAGTATAACATAATGTCACCATTGATATTAATATATCAACTCAGAAAATAATCGCAATGACCCAATTGATTAGTGATCAATCACAAGTAGTGAAAGTGAGAGCGTATAAGGACATGTATTTAAAGGTTTTTCAATATATGAGATCACTTCTCTTTTTTAGAGCATGAGGCTAGTTGAAGCTAAAAATTAGATGATGTGGACAAAAAAAATCATAGATAGTAAAAGTCGGCTTTATCACCTTTGCAATTGAGGGTGAAGCTAGAAAGTGGTGGCAAGGGCAATTACAATAAATGTTTGGCAAGTAATCTAATCATTTGGTTCAATGGGAGGATTTTGTGAAGATATGTCAAAATTGATTTGCACCTCTCTTAGCTAGAAGACAAATTCATTAAACTAATGAAAGATGATCATTCTATTATATAATATGAAGCTGAATTTATAATGTTTTTGAGATATTCATCGCAACACATTTGAGATAAAGAAATGTCACAAGTTTTGTATTGTTATTGATTGACTGCTTTACTAATGACTTGCTCAAGAAAAATATGATAAGATTCTTAACTCTTAACATTAAGATTGAAACAAACTAATTGATATTAAGGGGTTATTGAAAAGAGTGACATGGGAAGATCAATATTTATTAAGTGTTATATAGCCAAGAGACGGGGTGATATGAGTTAAAGTGTATGCAAATATAATATGGAATTCTTTAAACAAGAAAGTGAATACTAAGAGTGACAGTACAAGTAAAAGCATAGATATATTTGTATAAGGAATCAATATAATCATTTCTACTACTTATATTGCATTTATTTCATATTTTGTGTACTTTACGAATTAAATCATATTTGCTTCTTTATCGTTGTCACGAATACTAGCCATTGATTAACATCCACATTATTCATTTGGTGCCTATTAAATTTTGCTTACAATGATTATTCTACTAAGGTTATAGTTTACTCTATATTATGTTTTTACTTCCAGGAAAGGATTGGGAGCAGTAGGCAATTAATCAGGTGATTCGGGTATGTGCAGCATTTCAATTATAAATTTTCTGAATAGTTATGAAGACTTCTTGTGGTACTTACATTACATTTTTGTGTGTAGTAGCTATGTATATTATGTATGAATTAATTAAGCATGTTTCCCTGTTTATTTGATAGGAATGATTATTGGATAACTTGTATAGATAGAATAATGTTTGAAAGGCTTAGTGTAATTTAATCTTCCACTTGTTTGATCCTGATTTGTGTGTTTCAATATTTATTTGTGAGAATCGAGCTTAACTGAGTCATCCACTTCTATTATACTGTGGCCACAGGGGGGGTGTGGGGGCGGCTTGCTGGCAAAGGGATGAGAAAGGGGGCTCCAATTCAAGAAGAGATAATGGAGAGAAAATTTACATACAAGGTTGGGATGCGGGGCTCCCTGGGTGATTAAAATTGTTCCTAATAGGGAGGGGGTGTTGAACTGGCTGGTTCACCTGGATCGGTTCAGCCAAGGGGGTGCAAGTGTCAATCGGCACTTATTTTTGAAGCTAAAGTTGCCGCCCAAAACTCCTAGTTATCTACTATATACATTTGTATTTTTGTTTTGTGGTTAGTTTTTTTATGGGATTTTTGTTTATACGGGAGCCAGCATCCCATTTTCCCTTTATAGGATTGTATCTGACGATGAGTTGTTTCGGTTGTAACTCATCCCGAGATGATGTGTATCGTCCCCTTTCCTGCTTGTTACCGTTGCTCCTGTAGTCTCCCTTTGTTGTCGCATCCCTCCAGACACCTGCTTGCCACATCCCATCCCACTCAGCATTCCTGCTGTAATCCCCCATGCCCCCTCCCTCCTGTCACCCTGCCGCTAGCCTACTCCATCCCTACAGCTACCACAAAACACACCCCCCCCCCCCATTCCACCTGTTAGTGGCGCCAAACCATCTGGTATCCCCCACTCCTAACCATCACCCACCTAGAGCCCTCTCGTACTACAGCCACCCTTACATCCCTCTCTCTGCTACAACAGCAAACAAGCCTACCCCCTTCTGACATACAACCACCACTCCCATTCCCTCTCCCTGCTAAACACCAGCTACCTCACCTCCTACCTCACCTCGTCCTAATCGGGGAATCTTGTTGTGTTGCATTTCTTTGTATTGTTTTGAGTCATGCTTGTAACCCCGTTGTTTTGCGGAAAAAAAAAACCAATTGTCTATCCAATTTTGCATTAACTCCAATATCATTAGGAGCTTAGGGTTAGGTAGTGTAAATAGTGGAGAGTTATGGGAAGTAAAAAACCAACAAGTTAGATGCTTAGAAAGAAATAAAACACGAAGTACTTGCAACAGTGACAACAACAACAACAACAACAACAAAGCCTTAATCCCACTAAGTGGGGTCGGCTACATGAATCCTTTTTCTCCATTGTGTCCGATTTAGTGTCAAATTTTCGTTCAATTCTAATAAATTAAGATCATTTTTTATGCAATAAGCCCAAGTTTTCCTAGGTACGCCTCTCGCCTTTCTTAACATAAGTTGTATTTAAAACATCTACTCTCCTAATCGGATCATCAAGTGGTCGACGTTTAATGTGACCAAACCATCTAAGGCGACTCTCTCTAATTTTATCCGTCATCGGTGCAACTCCAACCCTATTACGGATATATTCATTTCGCATTTTGTCTCTAAGAGTAAAACCACTCATCCACCTAATCATTCTCATCTCGGCAACACTTAACTTAACATTATGCTTCTCTTTTAAAGGCCAACATTCAGCACCATAGAGCATTGAAGGTCTCACCACCATCTTGTAAAATTTTCCTTTCGGTCTAAGCGGTACTTTTCTATCACACAATAGGCCGGACGCATTCCTCCACTTCAACCAACCAACACTGAATTCTACTATTCACATCCCCATCTATATCACCATCGCTTTGAACAATGGACCCAAGATATCTAAATCGTTCACACCTTTTAATAATTTGATCACCCAAAGTTACACTGTCATGTCACTAGACCTACTATTACTAAAATTACATTCCATGTATTCAGTTTTAGTTCTACTCAAACGAAGACCTTTAGACTCCAATGTAGACCTCCATAATTCAAGTTTTTCCCAGACTTTTTCTCCTGTCTTATCCACAAGGAGGATATCATCAGCAAAAAGCATACACCAAGGTACATCCTCTTGTAAATGCCCAAGTAAGACCATCCATAAATAAAGCAAAAAGATATGGGCTTAAAGCCGATCCTTGATGTAAACCAACGTAAATAGTAAAATACTTGGTCAATCCTCCTTCGGTTCGAACACATGTAATGACTCTAGCATACATATCTTTAATGACTTGAATATAAGTTATATCAACACCTTTCTTCTCGAGGACTCTCCAAAGAACATCTCTAGGAACCTTATCGTAAGCTTTTTCTAAATCAATAAAAATCAAATGTAGATCCTCCTTATTATCTCTATACTTCTCCATCAAACCTCTCAATAAATGTATAGCTTCCATGGTAGACTCGCCAGGCATAAATCCAAATTGATTATGAGAAATCTTCGTAATACGTCTTAACCTATGTTCAATTACCCTCTCCCATAATTTTAAAGTATGACACATCAATTTAATTCCTCTATAATTTGCACACTCTTGTGCATCTCCTTTATTCTTAAAAATGGGGACCAAAATGCTCTTTCTCCACTCCTCAGGCATCCTTTTAGTTTTTAAAATAATATTAAAAAGTTTAGTAAGCGGAAACCCCCAAATCACCTAAACATTTCCACACTTGCAACAGTGACCAAAGAGAAAAATAAATCTGACCACCAAGCCAAGCAAATTTCAAATTTATTCAACAATAATTCCACCTAATACAAACCAAAAGACAAAAACACATCCTTTCCCTCAATTTATAATGCAAGTTCAAAACACTTCAATTTAGTTGATTGGCAGATCACTTGAAGTTGATTTTGGAACATGGGTGGGGTTGCATAATCAGTTCCTATTTCTAACAAGTGGTGTACTTGCTCATTGGATGGTGAAGTTTGTTTTTTAACTCCCTTGA
Source organism: Papilionanthe hookeriana x Papilionanthe teres (assembly GCA_022702705.1). Classification (NCBI taxonomy): domain Eukaryota; kingdom Viridiplantae; phylum Streptophyta; class Magnoliopsida; order Asparagales; family Orchidaceae; genus Papilionanthe; species Papilionanthe hookeriana x Papilionanthe teres. The sequence goes on along the minus strand of CM040421.1, from coordinate 122,509,238 downwards.
CATGTCCTTAAAGTTTGAGTCATTTTAGTGTTCTCAACTATAAGTAGCTCCAAAATTTGACCAAGTAGGCCCTTCACATGTGCATGGAATTTTGATATTTGCTTGCTCCTTTTGATGATATAGTCATCAAACTGTTGAGTGAACATAATTATCTTTATCAAGATATACAAGAAAAATAAAAAAAAGAATAAAATAAGAGAACAAAAATGTTGTCAACAAATACAATCAAGCTAAATGTTATAACTTCACAGGCTTTGTAATGGACGTTGAGAGTTACACATGATGTATTGAATCAATATGTATCAATGAATGAAGGGATAGATATGAAATTTAGTAGATCATTGGTTCATTATGCCCATAAAAATATCATTTTTTGTCTCCAAATCAATATAACTTGTCATTCCCTTAGACTTGGAAAATTGAAAAATAATACCTCCATGTTGATCAACATGAGATTATAAAACTGAACAAGGTATTCTAGATTATACATCAAGATAGACAAGGTCTGGATTTTAAAGAAAGGATAAATATTCAATTTAGAAAGGAAACAAGCAATGAACTTGGATGCAACTATGGTTAGCAAAAAAACCAACCCCTAAAGAAAGGTTTAACGAGGGAATTGTTTCTTATGTTATATAATTAATGAACTCGTCTACAAATAAGGAACTATCAACATAGTACTGGCCAAAGCATAAGCAATACTAAGTAACACCCTATCTATCAACCATTATTCGAACAGTAAAAATAAAAAAACTTGAAACGAGATCCCACACCAATTATGCAATTAACAAGTAGGTTTGATCGAATCCTTTGTAAAACCCCCAGGAAAACTCTTCATCCTTCGAACAACTAAGAAAGTGATGCTTTCAATTAGTTTCTCAGTCAAATTGTTCAATTGGGGAGATTATGCACATGATTTCCCATTGAACCATCTCCTTAGTCGCAGTAAAAAGGATGTCAGGGGGCAAGGGTTTCTATTATTACAGTTCAATACAAAACTTATAACTTGGAGAATATGCTTAAAAAAAGTGAATTATGGCAAATATGAATCATGAAAAAATTAAGAACTGGACAAAGTGAAGATAATTTGCTTGCCATAATGTCAAAACTTTTTTAAAATACTACAGATAATTTACTGCTAGGTTTTAATGCCCGAATCAGAAACATCTAAGAAAGGGTTTAAGCTCAACCTTCCACCATTGAAAACATCCTGTTCAATTTCTAGTTTATAAACAGTAAGATATCTATCATGTTGCTTTAGCAATTCATAATGGTCCTGATGCGGGGCTAGGGCCAGCCGGTTCAACCGGCTCCTAAGAGACCGGGCAGAATATCAAAGAGGCAAGATTGTCGCTCCCCGCTTTGATTTCTTTCCTTTCGTGAGTCCGACTGGAGTGAGCGGCACTTGGGAGGAAAAGCAATGCCGCTAACCCTTCTCCTCCTTACTTTTTTGTTCATTCCTGTTTTGAGTCAATTTATATGCTTCTTAGTGAGAGTTAGGGTTAGTTTTTGGCTGTGTTTGCATTCAGATTTCCTGCGTGGAGTCATTTTCTCTTATGTAGGGTTGTATCTGAGGAGATGTTGGTGTTTCGGTTGTATCATACTCCGAGGTGGTAATGCATCTTCCATTTACATCTTCTCTGACACTTCACCCAGCTGGCAAGGGAACCGGTTCAACCGGTTCCTAAGAGACCTAGCGGGATATCAAAGTAGCGAGACTGCCGCTCCTCACTTCGATTTCTTTCCTTTGGTGAGTTCCACTTGGAGCGAGTGGTACTTGGGAGGAGCAGGAAGGTCACCAACCCTTCTCCTCCTTCCTTTTCTGTTATTTCTTGTTTAGAGTTTATTTACATGCTTGTTAGTGAGAATTAGGGTTCATTTTTGGTTGTGTTGCTTTCAGATTTCTTGTGTGAAGCCCTTTTCATTTTTGTAGGGTTGTATCTGAGGAGAGGAGATGGTGGTGCTACGACAGTATCCTACTCCGAGGTGGAGATATCTTCCTATTCATCTTCCCTAACCCTTCTCCTCCAATCTCCTTAGCCACCAGCCACTTCAATCCTCCCACAGAACCCTATCACTGCTGCATCCCCCCCAACCCCCGCCCCAACACCCGCCCCTGCCCTTCTCTTCCTGCAGCATATTCCTGTTGTCCAGCCCGCTAGCCTTCCCCAAGCACCCTGCCACCCTTGTCCTACAACCCACCATCACTCCAACACCCTGCCACACCCTCTCTGCAGCGTATTACTGCTGTCCAGACCTCCAGACTACCTTCCCGCATTCGGTCGAATCCCCTTACAATAGTTCTCCCTTGTTTTCTGGCCCGTACCACCATCACCCAACACCCCTCACCCCCTTCCCTGCAATTTTCTCTATTGCGCCGCTCTTACAACCGCCAAACCCGTCCCTAACCACCCCTTCAAACTTCCCTACAGCCCTCGATCCTTTTTTCTTTTCCCCTTTTTCACTGCCACTTTGCCAATGCCACCACCGACCCCGGGTCTTCTCTTCCAGAAGTCGCCGGCGTGTAGTGTCGTTGTGTTATTCGTTCAGCTTGGTTTGTTATTGTACTCTCCTTTCCCATTTTGTCGTGTTGTAACCTTAATTCAATATTAATAAAAGCTGCTTTGTGTTACTGTTATTTTCCTAACTATTTCCGGTATCAGATCGCATCCTTGTAAAAAAAGTTCATTCCACCCTTGGAAATCTGACATGTTTAATGTCCTTGGTGATTACATTTAAGATTCTTCACAAGAATCAAATTCATGTGCAGAAAAATGGAACTAAAATAAATCATTACAAAAAACTAGAAATAAGAAGATGCTATATAGCTTCAAGCCATAAAAACAAGACACTTTCAAATAGAATGAATAAAATTTTAAAAAACAGCATAATTAGATGGTAAAACAATGTAAATCAGAAAGCTTCCCAAAATTCCAATATGGGAAAATATAGTGATAAATTTTTTTAAAAACATAATTAATACTCACCTGATGGAGAAAAACGCAAGGCATTCACTGTAGAACTGTGGTAAGAGAGGCATTTTTGATAGGAAGGAAGGGGGAATTTCTTTTGTAATTCACCTGGGGCAATGACCCAAAGCTGCAAGGAAACCATGAATGAGTCCCTCTTAAAGACTCAATAAAATTATAGAACTAATGTCAGATGGAGACTAAAACTATTAGACAAAAGTCACAGAACTACCCTGATATTGACTAAAAGAATTAAAATTAGTACATTCAAGGCCCAAAGGGTACAACTTTGTTTGAGGGAAGCGATAAAAAGCGATTAGATTAGAAGCAGTAATTTAAAGGCAGAAGTATGATGTGGGGCACTTCTTCTGCTATAAAGCAAGGTGTAAACCACAAAGCACGTGACATAAGCCATGTAAATTTTACATTTTACATACAAAATAAGAAGTATAATTGAAAATCAAATGTGAAGAATTTTTTTTGGAATAAATTTCAAAATTGAGAGTCCAAAATCATTTCATTCATATTCTAACTCAAAAATAAATGATATTTGACGGAAGAGCTAATTCATATGTATCAAAGCCAAACCCAATAACTTAGGTACATGTTAGTGATTAAATCTATGAAAATTTAGTATACCTGAGTTAAAATAAAAAAATTTCCAAAGCTCAGTTGAAGTTCTAAGCGTCAAATATCCCAATAACTTACAATGAACAACTCAAAAGAGGTCAAGTAAATGAATGCTCAAAGAGTTCAGAAATTTAGCACAAGAAATCCAAAAAAAGAATGAAAAGAAAAGATAGAAATTAAAGAAAAGACTTATGGGGAAAACAAAGAGAATAAGATGATAAACTCAAAAAGAAACCAAGTCAAAGATTTAAACTCGCATATAAAGTTACCTCAGCTAAAGGAAGCAAAATATTGAGGTTTTTATAGAAAAGTACTAAATAAAGACAAAATTAACCTAAATAGCTTAAGAGCCAAGAACGTGCCAATTCTTAAAAGAAATACTTTGTTTGTGTTGCTTTCTCCAAAAATATTTTTTCTATGTAATCAAAAGCTTTAAGATTTTATTTTTGTATTTAAAGTTAGGAAACTGTTTTAGCGTATTATAACAATCTCTAAGTAAGGTGAACTTCATTTATATAGAAGTTTTGAATTTACTTTACATTAAGCTTCGCATTAATTTTTGTTCTTACAAGATTATCCTAATTAAAGTGTATTCAACTGAAGTGACGAATGGTTTGGCGGAGAAGACTTAAGATTAAGCTTTGTGATTTTTGTAGAGGGAATCCAAGAGATGTTATACAAGGTGAGAGAAGCTTGGGATAGAGTTTAATGAAGTGAATCTAGGAGAAACCCTAAGTTAAGAACCATGCAAAAACACCACATAAGCATGGATAAATAAGTAACTCTACCGCTTGAAATCTTTTGAAAATTTTAGATAGCTCAGTCTAGCTACCTTTTAGAAGGCTTCATGATTTTTGGATGCCTTTTAATACTTGTTCAATATTATAGAATCAGAGTAAGTCAAGCAAAAACACAATCTAGATAGCAGCTCAAGTGAAATGTTTGGATTTGAAAAAAAGAAGTGGTGACTAAAAAATTTGACAAAACTCCTATAGGTGGTAAAAATGTCACTAGAATATATCCAAAGTTGATCCTAAATTTTCAAGGGATTTGACGGGTCAAAAACCTTGTAAAACAAGAGTAGTTGAGGTATGTCGTGGCCGACAACACTAATGAAGAATTGGCTATAATTTTGTATGGGAGAATTTATGAAATTTTGTGGAGAATTCAAGAGGTAGGACAAGATTACCATTTTAAAAATAATAATAATAATAAAAAATAATAATAAAGAAAATCTTTAAAAAATGCAAATAAAAGAATGAGACAATCTCACCTAAAAGGTAAGTTAAGAAAGGCCAAGACTCCTCTAGTATAAAAAGGCCACTAAGCCTTCACATCCTTGAAAAGTCAATAAATTTTGACTTCATCAGGAAAATCTCCATTTATCTATAGAATACCAAATATCCAGTCCCCTTACACAACCTAATACAATAAATGAAAAAAAAAATAAGAGGAGAGAGGGGAGTCAGTCCTATGATTTCAATAAAGAAGAGAGGATCCCCATTTTGACCAATCCAAATAGGTGAAAATAAAATAATTAAATAAATTTTTATGTAATTTAATATTTATTTATTAATTTTGAGTTTCCTCGTGATTTGAAAATTAAACTCCATCTAAATTAAATTTTAAATTATATCTCTTATGTTTGGATTCTTTTATTATTCTGCTCTAAGATATGCTTTAATTACACTAGCCTATCATTACAATTATTTGTCCTAAAATTTAGGTCAACTATTGTAACTAATCCCTCAAACCAATCCATGCTAGTTGGCATTGGTGGCATGCTTGACGATGTTGCTCTGTATGTAATTAAATGAAAATGTGTGTGTAAAAATGAGTGTTTACGGCTATATGATCCTAAATGATGTGAAATGATACCAAATACGAAAATCATACAAATATAAGCTTATGCAATATCACCAAAAATAAATTCAATTAATGAATACAAATAAGTTGAAATTATGAAATCTAATAAGTTCATACCAAGGATATAAATAGCATTCTTATGTTTTGATCAATAACAAAGATGAAAAACATAAAAAGTATTTCATGAAACTCAGTTCCTCACTAAATTTGTTGTCATTCAAGTGATTTGTATGGGATAGATTAAGATAAAGGAGTAGGTCAATTATATAGAGCCAGCTAATTAAAGGAATGCAATAAAATTCATAGAATTATCATTCCGCGAACCAAATACATTAAATAATAAGAAAATACACCGTATAATAGAGAAAATAACATATTAAAGTATTTACCCAATTACCAATGACCAATAACTTCTTTATGTATGCGTTCTTCTAATGCTTGCCTCTTCAAACCTATCTTTGATAGCTAATTTTGATAGATGATGTGGTTATGAAAACCCAAGTTTAGGCCTTGTGATTTTTGTAAGAAGCTCCAAACAGTGTTGAAAAAGATAAGTAAGACTTAGGTTGGGGTTTGGCAGAGCGAAGAATCAAGAAGAAAATCTAAGGTATGGACCAACCTAATAATGGGGTCAAATCTAAAAATATAAGATAAGAATTTAAACCCTAGTCATTGATGAAATATTTGATTCCATGGCTCGAAGGTTGAAACCACTTGGAAATCCTAGCCATCTAGTCACTTTCTAAAAAATTTTAGGACTTTTTAAATCCATTTGAAATATTTTTCAAGATTTTAGAAACAGACTAACTCATACAAAAACCCAATATAGACAACAGCCTAAGGCAAAATATTTGGATCTAGAAAAAGGTCTAAGACCTAAAAAATTAAAGAAAAATCCTATAGATAATGGAGGGATCTCTCTAGATTAGATTTAAAGTTGATCTTGAATTTTCAAAGGACTTTGATGGGTCAAAAGTTTTATTAAACAAGACTACATCCTATGTGAGACAAGCCTTCGCCAACCAACAAGGCTTTGGCTTATGTTTTTATAAGGGAAAATTATGAAAACTAGTGAAAGATGGAGGAGCAAGTACAAGAGTCCTACAAATAGAAAATTAAAAAGGATTGCAAAAAATTGGATTACACTAACACTCACCAAAAAGATAAGTCAAGGAAAACCACCAAGTCTCATCTTGATGAGATGGCCAACACACCTCCACATGCTTGGAGAATCTCCAAATTATACCTTCAATCAACAAACATTTCCATTTACCCACCAGAAAATCAAATATATAATCCCCTTACAAACTCTAATGTTAAAAAGGGGAAAATAATAAAAATAGATGAGAAAGATTGGCCTACTCCCTTAATTTGATATGAAAGATATTTTCCCTATTTTGGCCAACCTTAGTGAAAATTAAATAATTAATTGCATTTTTATGTGTGATTAATTATTTCTTCAATAATTTTGTCTTTTTTCTCAAGATTTGAAAATTTAAAACCCATCAAATTATAAATTTTAAACTATTTCCTCCAAACAATCTCATAGAAATAAAACACAGAAAATTCTTACAAAAAATACACAAATTAAAAATGCTAAAAAATTTTAATAAAATATGAAGGGCTTCTTTATGCTCCTGGTAATAGGTTCATCATTCTTCCCTCTTTGGTTCATTGTAATTGATCTGGTAGGTCTCTCTCTTGCATCAAAAAAAAGTATTTGATTTGACATAATCTTGAACTAAATATCTTCAACTATATGTTTTTTGTTGACTACTCATTGCATATTGGCTTCTCCTTGAGAGAAATAATATCATTAAGAAAAAAACTAGTGTGAGTGTATAATAATTTTGTTGGTAAAAATCTTGCAAGTAGTTTAACAACATATTAGGATTGAATCGCTCCCATAACAAATTTTTTCTAACACTAAAACTTTCTCAAAGAAAAAGAAAAGAGATTGCTAAATAATTTAGAATTTTGAATATCTGGTCAAGTCCATTAGCAATATATTTTCAAAAATATGGTACATTTTAAAAATATTTACATAATAATTATGTGATGATTCACCATATGGTGTCTAAAGCCCTTTTGACAATTAGGATTAGCATTCCATACCATTAATAAGCCCAATGGGGAATAATAAGCACCTATTGAAAATAACGAACCATATCAAGCACTTATGCTACTCCTTTTCTTCAAATAAACGCCCCATTTTCATATCTCAAATGTTCCTCAACAAGTTGTGTCGTTGAATCATATGAATAATAACCTCCATTAAGAAAATTCATCATGCATGTTAACCGTCATAATTGAACTCACTAGCCAAAGGTGTACACATAATGTCGCCTAGAACAAGTGAGCCTAGAACAAGTGAACCAGATCTCATCATTATCTTAAAATCAGATTCACTAGGTCACCAACAATTGAAACAAGTCTCATCAAAGGGACCTTCACCAAAATGCTTCAAGCTTAGAAAGGAACTAGGCGTTTACTATTGGAAATCATTAGAGTAAAAATATATTTTCCATTGAATTTGTGATTAAAGTCATCAAAAGCTACTCCCCTAATGAAGAAAAGCTTATCAAATGAAATTGCTAAATATAAGAAAGCAAATCGCTAAAGGCTTCATCAGAACCTCCACCGTTAAAGATCATGTTGTATTATTGAAGTTGTTAAACGAAAAAAGGTACTAATGTAAAGGTGACATTTCATACAAGAGATTAAACAAAAGGATATACGAAAGAAGGTCAGATGCAATGCAGCTAATAAGTTTTACCTCAACTTAGAAGATAAAATAGAATCCTATATGATGATGATTAATGAACCATCAAAACTCAACAAGAGTTAATGAGCTCAAATAGAGATGTATATAAGTAATGAATACACAAAAAGATAGAAAAAATTTAATTAGGATTTCAAGAGTCTATTATCTTAGGTTATCAAACTCGAGTTTACCTAGTAGTGAAGGTAATCAAAATTTTTAAACAAATAAAATCTACCCGAGAGATCTATAAAAAGAAGCAAAGCATAAAATCCTTAGAGCTATAAGAAATGCCTATTTAAGGAAGTAAAAGAGGTGGATCAATTATATGCAACCAAGCTATCCAACTAAACTTACAATTTTGTATAGATCAGAATTAAAACTATCTATTATGCTAGATATCCACCTAAGTGTAATTACTTAAATTTTGTCAGTCGGGACAACTATCCTAGGATGCAAGAATGGATGCAAACTTTTTGAAATTGAACGAAACATAACTAAATGTATTAGAGATAGGTCATGGTATGCATGCGCATCAACTCGAATTTATTAACGATAAGCTCTAATTTATTATTCCTTAAGAGAATACAAGAAAGTTTCACTTAAAAGATTCGCAGTAAATCCATAAAATTTTGATTTAAAATAATATTTTTACTACTATTTTAAATTGAGTATTTATTTATTAAAAATTGGACGAAAAAGCTTTCCTTAAACAACCCATTGTTGCATAAGATTTCTACCAAGTTAAACAACATTTAAAAAGAAAATATGTAGCTTGCAATCCAATATTGTAAAAAAAAAGACATAAAAAACCTAATAAAAGAGTAAAGAAGAGTTGGGTGCATCTGGTTCTACAAATCCAATCTGCATAAAAATAAAAATGGCAGCTAGACTCTACAAGTAAAACCTTGTTCTAATTATATGCACTAATGTCAAAGTAAAGGTACATTTGCTCCTGATACTTGCCTCCAAAATCATCATTAGCAAGGTTTAAGATTGCCCAATAGGGTATTTTTTTGTTCATGAGGCAGGACATAAGCCTCAAATTTAAAAATTATGTATACAAAAGAATAATGTATAAACTATAAAGTGTGAGGTAAGAATAAAATATCAATATTCTAACTTATTAACACGTTAAAAAGTAATATAACAACTTTCTAAGAAAAAAAAGGTAAATTGCACAAAATTTGAAATAATATGTTAATATCCTAGCATCAAATTATAAACTACAATAGTAATATAAACATTAAGCTATCAAAGTAAGCTAAGATATTAAAATAAAATACTCAAATAATAAAATATAATAAATAAACTAATTTCAACATAAGTCTTTCTCTCTCACTCATACTTCCCCCACTTAAGCAAGAATTTAATAACTATTAAATATTTGAATTTTTAAATTTAAAAATCCCTACTATTCTTGTCACCAAATGAATTTTAATTAAAATTATCAACAATATGAATTATTTACCTCACGTCATATCCTTAGACATATATATTCTCATAATTCCCATTATCCTTAATCTCAACGATCATTTATTTGTTAATAAATAATCATCAATAAACATATTAATTAAAATAATAATCAAGTTGATAGCTAAAACTTCAACTAAATAGATTATATCAATAAAATTTCCTTTTATTTTTATTTAGTGTGTGATGTTTGAGAGTTAACACGTGATGAATATTGATTTTTAATTTAGTTTTATCAAAAGAAAATTATAGATAACCTCAAAATGTTAAGGCATTTATTGAGGCGAGGTGCGCCTCAGCATAAGTGAGACATAAGCCTTAACCTGGGATAAAAGCGTAAACCTCGTTGCTTTTTTTGTTATAAAAAATGTTGATGCAGCCTTCATGCCACATCTCGTATTATGTAATTTTAGACAATCTTGGTAATGCCAAATCATCTACATCAATATGTACTCCTGGATCTAAATTATACTAGCTAGAAACCTTTCTTTGTACTTTATTGCACTTATAAAACTTTCTTGAATATATTGTTCATTATAAAAAGTACATGTATATGAGAGCATCACTTAACATAGATTTTCTCTTACCAAACCAGATAATTTATAATTTAAATGAAATAATGAGAGTCTGGCACTTTACTGTGCTAAGCAGCTACCTTTATTTAGGCTTTTATATTGACAAACCATTGTAGGAGAATACAATGTACGTCATAGATAAGGCACATGCAAAAGTAAAATATATATCTCTACCTTAGTGCAGAAAAATAGCCAAATCAATTCGTACCAAATAATCCTACCTAGCACACAAAGTTTTGCAGCCAAGGGGCCTTATAGTAATATAACCTCAATACACCCTATATTTAAGCTAATCAATTAAAGGTGTGTCAAGCATGACACTTAGCGTGTGCAGAAGTCATAATATGATCAAGGATCAACTCACATGATTATGATAAAAACTATTAAGTTTGCACATCATAAGCAGCCAATTAAGATAAGAATTGTCAACTTAATCTTATTATATTTTAAAACGTAAAACAAAAAAAAACAAAAAAAAGGCAAAGTTGAAAGAGGTGTGAAAATAAATAAATATCTGTCTATAAATTTTAAAAGACAAAAGTTTTAAAAAAAATCAAAATGTTGGCCTTACATACGTTGTAAATTTAATTTTCAAACTAAATTACGGTGACATACAGTGCGTTATTTGTGCCCCTAAATGGTTATATGACTAAAAACTGACTATGAAAAGATGATTCTAATTATCAGATGAAATGCACCTGATAAAAAATCAAGATATCATAACCACTGTCCAATACTAAATCTTGGGATTAACCTATCAGGCCAATCAAGCTGACTCAGCTGCATGCAAGTGCAATAGCAATTATTTGACTCAAGGACTCGAGTTTTTGAATAGCATTCAAACACTTGAAATATAAGTCTAATAACAAAGAATTCATTAAATGAACTCACCAAGTACACTAAAACTACATATTAGCTCAAAGTGAAGTCATCAAGAACTTCGTCAAAATCTTCATCTTCTAATAGCTAATGTGAATTCTTTATGTAAGAAAATAATAATAATCTAACTCCAGATTTATATATATTACGATAAGCACTTATTAAGCCTTATAATGTAACATTTCACAATATTGTTGTGTTATGCCCCAACTAGAGCCTATAAATAAAGAGTAATAGGATAAGGTTGGCTTATTCATTCTATCATATCAGTGTTTTACTTTCTGAAAATCTGGTGAAAATATTATACATCCTCTCCTTAAGCTTTCTTTGTCTGTTTTTTCCCTTTTCTATACCCATTCTTGTTAGTAAGATTTTGATGCCACCAAAAGATAATTTAGAATCCAACATAATAATGCAATCAACAACTTAAAATATTTTCCTTAATGCTATAACGGTAAAAATTTTATGAAATACATTTATAAGTAGAGTGACTCCAAACTACATTCAATGAAGTTAATATCACTTATCTAGTGCAATCATTTTTTCAATACTTACTAAAACAACAAGTGGTTGAAAACTTATCAAACACTCATGCAAACCTTAAGTGCGTTGCCTTAACGTCATCTTGAAGTAGTTTGACCTTCCGCATAAATGGCACAAAATGCTAAGCAAACCTTGCAAATTGAATATGGCCAATTTGTGAAGAATACAACTATGAAGTAAATTAATTTTGCTTCAAGCCAAACAAAAAAGAGTAATTTTGTGCATAAACAATTTATTTAACATACTGAGCGCTTGTGCAAAATAAAAAGTAAATTACTAGAAGTAGTTCAAAATAAACAAAAAGAAATAATTATGTAGGTAAATATTTTACGTCAAATTTTCACAAAATCAATGTTGCAACGGCTGCCAATCAGAGAGTTTTGATTCAAACAAAAAATAAAATAAAATTTAAAACTTTCCCAGTATTTATCCACAGGAGACCCACGGTTTGCCGTCAGTCATTCCAACAGTGAAACTATAGAACCGATCAATATCCCATCTTTCTCTTTTCTGACAGCAGCAAAAGAAAATAGATAGAGAAGTATAGATCCGTACCTTGATATCATTGTCGCTGCCTCCCGTGGCTAAGTTTCCCGTAAGGGAGTGAAAATCTAGGGTTAGAACCGGCTTGGTATCATGCCAGTTGATCTGGATCGTTCCACCCCTCATCCTAGTTTCAATATAAAAGAATCGATGCCTTCCTCCTTTGCCCTGCGAGGAATGGAATAGAATTAGGGGCTGTTTGGTAGCAAGATTTGAGAAGGATTTAAGCATGATTTAAGCTAAATCCTCCAAAATTGCAAAAAAAATGACAACTTTAAATCCTACAGGATCTTAAATCCCGTTTCTCCTGCGGTTTGCTTTGATCCCGTTGGAAGTTGGATATATGAGATTTAGCGGGGCTGAAGCGCAAAGGAGGTTGGGAGGAAGTAAGTTCAGAAAGACGAGGGTTGGTCGGGCGAAAATTTTCGGTCCGGCTCCGGAGCCTGTAAAGTAGGTCCCACCAAGCCAATATTTTAAAAAAAATATAAATAAATTTTCCGACCCGATCCGTTTGAAAATTCCAACCATAAGAGTATCCCACATTTTTAACCAAAAAGGCTTCCGCGAATCAGGGTTAATAAAAGCTTTTATCCTGTTGGACCTATCATCAGCTCTCAGCTCTGTTAGGATTTTGCGGAAGTATTTGTTCTGATAGGATTTCTCCGTTCTGTACGTGTAAGTATTCCCTTTGCAGCTAAGCCGGAGATGGCTTTCTCTCTAAATGAAAAGATAGTGATCATGGGTTACAAGAATGATGGCAACGTCTTTGATGAGAGGTGAGCTCAGTTGCCCAAAACGTTATCGTTTGTTGTGTTGTGCGTTAGTTATCTGCTTGTTAGGTCAAGTTATTTTTTGGTTATTTTTTGTTTATTCTGAGGAAATACTAAATAACCTGGAAAAAAGTCACCGTTTCCCAGAAAAAACTAAAAAAATAGAGAATATTCTTAAATTACAGCTTAAATATAGCAGCATAACCCTCTATACACCCAAAATAACCTAATAATAAACATGTAACGCAACATAAAAGAATGCATAAATAACTATCGAGTTATTTCCAGATTATTTTGGTGTTAATTTCGGGTTATATGAAAGAAATCCTAAATAACCAGAGAATAACCCCAAAATAACCTAAAAAATCGAAAATAGACTTAGACTACCGACTAAATATAGCAAAATAACCCAAGTGTAAACTGAGAATAACCTAATAATGAACTTGTAATGCAACATAAAAGAACATTAAATAACTATCGGATTATTTCTGGATTTTTAGGGGGTTATTTTCGAGTTTTTTGAAAGAATTCCTACATAACTCAAGAATAACCCCAAAATAACCCAGGAGACCAAAAATAGACTTTGACTACCAACTAAATATAGCATAATAATTCAAGTATAAACTGAGAATAACTTAATAATAAACTCGTAGCTCAACATAAAAGAAAGCTTAAATAACTATTGGGTTACTTCTGGATTATTTTTGGGTGATATGAAAGAAATCCTAAATAACCTGAGAATAACCCCAGAATAACCACGAATAACCCAAAATACCAAAAATAGATTATGACTACCGACTAAATATAGCAGAATATCCTAAGTATAAACCGAGAATAACCTAATAATGAAACTGTAACTCAACATGAAAGAATGCCTAAATAATTATTGGGTGATTTCTTATTTATTTTGGGTTTATTTTCCGGTTATGATGAAGAAATCCTATATAACCCGAGAATAACACAAAGAAAACCAAAAATAAGCTCATATTATGGCCTAAATATAACAGAATAAGCCAACTATAAACCCAAAATAACCCAACTATAATTGGATGTTACCTTGTTTGCAATTCGTTATCTATCATTTGATATTTAGGTGTTCAAGGTGTGGTGTTTATGTGCATATCTGGCCGTCTTTATGATATAATGCAAATTTGTAGGTATCTGAGCCCGGAAATGTTTGCAGCGATCCAATCACCGACGTTTTTCTTAGGATCATTGTCCACAATGAGCAAGAAGTTTATGAACACAACTGCACTTATGCACATCATGTTCGGTTCACTGTCCGAAAGGACCATAATATTTATTTGCCTAACTCGAAGCAAATTAAGGTGAAGGATTATAATTGAGGAATAATGGTCGCAAGAAAGAGTCACAATTAACCAATACAGTAAAGTACAAAAAAGCAGACACAATGACTGGTTGTCAAGCCATTGTTCGATATATTATCGATGTTGAGGGCAATTGAACCATTAAAAAATTTGTAGAAATTCATAAGCACCCCTTGGTGAAATCCGGTGATAAGCATATTTCCAGCAGAAAGATTAGCGAGTTAAATGCAGATTTGCTAAGATCAATGACAGAATTAGGAATTAGAGCAGCGGACGCATTAACTTCATTGCTTTAGACGTCAAGGGAGTGGAAACCCTAGAATGTACAAAACAAAATGCCTATAACTTTATTAAAAGAGAAATAAGAAGACGAATTGAATAAGATGATGTCAACTCTCTGTTACAACTGTTCATGGAGAGGCAAAATAAGAATAGCAAGTTTGCATGGGACTCTCAAACCAATGAGGGCGGCAGACTAACAAGCTTTTTCTGGAGTGATGGGTTATTGACCGGATGATTTACAAACTTTTATATTGCAAGAATTTATGAACTCAAATTTATATATGTTTATAATGATTTTGTAAAGTCCAAGCACTCAACGCAAGTATACGTATCGTATCAAGTAATACAGGGCTCTAATGAAGTCCTGGTTATTTATCCCATAAGGAAGCTACGAAGTAGAAGAAAGTGTTTCACAATATATAATGTAGCACTGAAATCTAATACTCAAATTACACTTAAAGTTTAATACTTACTTCTACTACCACTATGCAAAAACAGTAACAATTAATAAAACTACAATTACTTATAATAACTTTGAAAACATAATTAACTAACAGACACACACTAAGCTATATATTTGAAAGGTTTTTGATATATGAGAAAAGTATATTTCCTCTTGCAATGAGAATATGATGTGTGGATGATATGGAAAAAATATCAATGTTATTGTGTCAAATAGGAGCATAAATATTTCTTTACCCTTAAAAGAGTACTCCCTCTTCCAAGCATGAAAAAAACATTGACATATCCTAAGTTTAGTCACTAAATCTAAGGTTAGGTTGGGAGGATAGCGACTCTCACTACGGAGCTCCCACTCACCCTTCACCGAAAGACTAACCTTCAAGTTTAGTTACTAATCTTAGGACCAATTTGGGGATCTCAGCCTGTCACCCTGAAACCTCCAAATTGAAGTCCATCAAAACACATTTCTCTATTTATTTGCACTCAATTCCCATGAACTAAGCAATTCATCCATGGAAATTGAATGAATTCTTCATTATTATTGTAGGACACTAAATCCTTTCAGAATTAATGTTCAACATATTTTAACAATTCAATTGGCCAGATCGAAAAGTAAATTAAGTTCGAAATGAAAAACCATCACAATTTCTTTAATACATTAAAAACACTTCAAATTCACATCAATCCATCATCACATCTCTATGCAAGAAGAAAGACAAAGGAAACTACTCAGAATTCATGAAGAAGATACAATAAAACATGAATTTTATATATATAAGAAAAGTCATGCAAACCACAAAAAAATACAACTTATCTCTTTCTCTTCCCTAATGCAATTCTCTTGAAGTTCCTTTGAATCATTTTCTATCTTCTTTGAAACACTTAATTTCCTCTCTAGAATGGAAAGAAAGAAGCAATCTCTCACTTTACTTCTTCTCCTTCACTCCTTATAGAAGAATCCCTCTCAAATTCTCACTTCTACACACTTTTCTCCTAAACCCTAACACTCAACGCACACTCTCCCTCTCTAGAACTTCAGAATACACACTTAAACACACCCATTTTCGTCCAAACACAATTACTTATATGTTAGAAACGAAATCCCAAGAGTTTCCATAGGCATCCCTTCAAAAAGTCTCCAAAACTCCTTAAATTTGAATTCCACCGACATTGGACGCCACCCGCGCTCTATCGTTGAATTAATTGCCGAGTCTCTGGAAAATGGGGCCCGTGGCGCCAAAACCTGTTTTCCTCCTTTTGCTCTGAATTCGTTCATTTTCGCTTCTTTTCGCTCCAATCACCTAAAATGACCATACCTACAACAAATCATGAAAAATATCTTTCTTTAAAGTGCAATATCACCAAAAATGGGTAAAATTATATAGCAAAAATAGTATATATTTTTTGTGCATCAGTTATGCATGGTTGATTACTACTATTTTGGGGATGTCGTAATTTTTTATACTAGCGACCGATTAAATAAGTATAATTTATGTTGTGGTCATTTTTGTAGGGGTAACTACCATTGACAAAACGTTCTCTTTGAAGTTTATTTTTTATCCGACAAGACAATTAAGCCTTTCAAATGGTTATTTATATCATTCATTCAAATAATAGATGTAAAACATCCAATTATAAATTTTACATATCAAGATCAAGCAATGTCAAGAGCCATTGAGAATTTCTTCCACACACAGAGCATAAATTATGTCAGTGGCATATCTATAACAAATTTCCTTCGAAGGTTCATTGTGGTATGTCCTACAAGGGGGTCAACATCCTATTTTATAAATGCATGAACAAGTGCGACTCTGAAGAGGAGTTTGAGGAGACCTGTGCTATAATAATCGAAAGAAGAAACCTACACCACAACGTGTGGTTAGATGAATTGTATAAAATAAGTCACAAGTGGTCAACAATATTCAATAAAGAAATATTTTGAATGAGAATCTTATCAATGCAAAGAAGTGAGTCGATATATAACATTTGTCACGGCGTATCGAAACCCACAAGCTCTCTCACTGATTGCTTTATGGGTCTTGAAAATATATCATGGAGAAGGAATAAGAATGATGAAGATTTAAAATGTTCTCAAACTGTTATTACACTCGTAGTTAAATCAAGTCCAGTGTTGAGACAAGCTGTCTCATTTTACATGTGCAAGCTCTACTCCATGTTTGAGGATAAGTTACCGCATGGTCTATGTGAACTAATTATAAAGGAACACCTAATTCCATGTTGAAAGGATACTAATAAAAAAATAAGAGAGCTGATACGCTTAAAATATATATGTTTTTAGCTATATCATTTTACTCATTTTTTATTATATTACACTTTAAAGGAAGATATTTTGTATGCTTTTTGGTTTTAGGTACAAGAAATGGTGATTAGAGCAAAAGAAAGCAAAAACGGTGCAATTTGAAACAAAAACGAGCAAGAAATGAAATTCTGCCCTGACACCTTTCGATAAGACTTTTGACTTTTAATCTCATTAACACTTCTTGCTTATTTTTGAAAGAGATTATATTTTAAACAAAGGTTATTTTTATGCTTATTTTGTAGGGATATCTGTTACGAACGCAACGCAACTAAAACGGGGCAAATCAGAGCTGAAACGGAGTCAAACGAAGCAAAATGGCGGAGCTGCACAGGATGGGCGCCGGGGACGCCCAAATCGGCGTCGGCGTCACCAGAAGCCCTAGACCACGAAAATAGGGCGCCGGCAGTGCCCTATTCAGCGCCGGCGGCGCTCCGGACGATTGGATGCGAAATTAGGCGATTTTTTTCCAAATACATTGAACCTGGACGTTTTTTGGAAGGTTTCTTCATGCACCTCTTGAGAAATTCATCCCTACACTATTTTAAACCGAATTTGAATAAAAAAAAAGAGGAGAAGTTAGAAAAACGTAGAGAATGGTTAGAGATCTTAGAATAGGAGTAAAAATGTAGATTTCTACCCTTTTGGATGGATTGGAGAGGGGATTTTGAGAGAATTGGAGGTTTCAGGGTGACAGACTGAGATCCACAAATTGGTCTTAAGTTTGGTAACTAAAGCGAGGGTTAGCCTTCAGGAGAATGTTGAGTGGGAGCTCCGTAGTGACAACCGGTATCCTCCCGTACCTAGCCTTAGATTTAGTGACTGAACTTAGGATATGTCAATGTTCTTTACATGCTTGGAAGAGGAGGTACTCTTTTGAGGGTAAATAAGTATTTATGCTCCTATATGGCACATGCAATATTTAATGCATCTCATTCCTTTATATTATCCAATTCATTACATGAGAATATTAGTTTTTATTATCTCAAGAATTCACTAAACCAATTTATCCAAAAAGGGTTATCTTTAGAAGTAATATTTGCATTTAGGAATAGTTATTATCCTTACATATAATCATTTGCATTTAGGAGTAGTTGTTATAAAAACCACTTATATCGACCTTCCAATCTAAGGCTGTTAGTAGTAAACTAGAATTTGACTAAGGACCTTTTACCTCACTTCCCAGTGGGATCGATAACCAGGACTCGATTAGAGCCCTGTATTACTTGATACGATACGTATACTTGCGTTTGAAATTGTGACTTTACAAAATCATTATAACTATAGAAATCCGGGGTCGTAAATTATTGCATATAAAAAAAGTCGCATCAAGTTTTTGGCACCGTTGCTGGGGAAGCTTCGGTAAGAACTTTAAGAGAATTTTAGTTGAAGTAATTAGACTTAGACTTGAAAAACTGTAGTGTCTAAAAAATTATTTTTGTGTGAAAAGTGTTTTTTTATATATATATAGAAAAGTGTTGTGAAAAAACTGTTTGTGTGAAAAACAAGGTGTTCGTAAAAATGTTTTGTTGTGTTGAATATATTTCATCTGTTATTTGTTTAATTGTTAATGCATTGTTTGTTGTGTTAAGTATGCTAAACAAAGGATATGCAGGACTTGTGCCTTATGATCCCGAGTTTGAAGAAAATAAAAAAATAAAAATACAAAAGGACTCAAAAAATTAGAAATGGAAATGGAAAACTTTCATGATAATAACTTGGAAAATCATCATAAATTATTGAGGGATTTCATAAATCCTACGACAGATAAAATTCACTTAAGTATACAAAACCCTATCGTAGAAGCTGACTCATTTGAAATAAATCCAGAGATTATCCTATTGGTGCAGAATAACCAGTTTGGGGGAACTCATTTGGAGGATCTCTATTTACACTTATCAAATTTTCTATAACTTTGTGCTACTTTTCGTTATAATGGCATGTCAGATGATGCTGTTAGACTACGGCTTTTTCCTTTCTCACTAAGGGATAAGGCTAAAATGTTGTTATACTCTTTAGCACCTGGTTCTATTAAAAATTGGGAGGCGTTAACTCAGAAATTCCTAGCTAAGTATTTTCCACCTTCAAGGACTACTAAACTTAGAAACGATATTATCTCATTTTGTCAATATAAAAGAGAATCAATATATGAAGCCTGAGAAAGATTTAAGGAACTCCTAAGAAAGTGTCCACACTATGCTCTACCCGATTGGTTAATCATTCAAACTTTTTATAATGGGTTAGTAGGATCTCTTAGGTCTATAATTGATGCTACTGCTGGTGGATAATTAATGTCAAAACCATTTGATGAAGCGTATGTGTTAATTGAAGAAATGACTACAAATGAATTTCAATGGCCTCTGCAAGGGTAAATCATAAAAATGTAGCTAGTGTTCATGATACAGATGCGATTGCAATTCTTGTATCTCAGGTTGCTGCAATATCAAAGAAGTTGGACCAATTTGGAATAAACCAACCTTAATTTACTCCTGTAAGTGAGGAAAGTTCATTATGGCCTATGATTGATTCTAAATTATCATATGAGACATTAAATACCATAAATAACCTGTATTCTAACTTTTACAACCCAGATTGGGAGAACCATCCTAAATTTAACTGGAACCATATTACTGATGGTAGAAACCAAAAATGGGAAAATAATCATATAAATCCTAATGGAAGTTGGAATAATAAAGGGAACACAAACTATAGACCTTCATATCCATTGGACTCTAACAATGATCAACGATTTAAGGATAAGAAGATGTTTATGGAAGAAGTGGTATTGCAAATGAGAAACCAGTTGCAAAGTCAAAATGCTGCGATTAGAAACACTGAAAATCAACTCAGACAAATTGCTAATTCACTTAGCAATGGAACCCAAGGAACACCTCCTAGCAAGATTGAGATCAACCCTAAAGAGAACACTAATGAACAAGTAGAAGCTGACCAATTAAAAAGTGGAAGAGAGATAGAGGATGTGGTTAGAAAAGAGAAATATGTTGTGAGAGAAACAAAAGAAACTAAAAGACCTAAAGAATATGTTTCTAAGGATCTAGAAAAATTAATATCTCCAACTAAAATCAGTTTGGAAAGACCACCACCTCTATTTCCTCAAAGACTTATACAGCATGAGTTGAATAAAAAATTTTCAAAGTTCATGAAAGTACTTAATAAGTTAACGATAAATATTCTTTTCACTGAAGTTTTGGAATAGATGCCAAGTTATGCAAAGTTTATAAAGAAGATATTGTTGACCTCAATTTTGGTGAGGTCTGATCTCTCTCCTCAGTACTTAGGATCTAGCAATAGGTTTTCCCTTCGACTATCTTAGAGAACTAGAAATGGGACCCACCACTTAGAAATTCAAAACACTTCTTAACTCCCTTCAAACCCCACAAGTTTAATTGTAAACCCCCATGCCACTTGGAGGGTTAAAATCAATATGTGGATGTTTAAATGATGAGGTTCCTGTAGGACTCTTTGGCCTTAGGATTACCCTGGATGTCCTGGTCTTGGTGAGGACTGTTAACCTCATTTTTGATGACGTCTTTTCTCTTCTCTCTCCTTAGTACTTAGGATCTAGCCATAGACTTTTCCTTTGACTAATCTTAGAGGATTAGAAGTGGAACCCACCATTTAGAAATTCAAACACCTCTTAACTCCTTGCAAACCCCACAAGCTTGATTATATACCTCTAATCACCTAGAGGGTTGAAATCAAATGTGGAGGTTTAAAGGATGAGTTCCCTATAGGACTTCTTAGCCTTAGGAATACCCTGGATGGCCCTGGTCGCAGTGAGGGTTGACTTGCACATACACTACACTCTCACACACATTCCAAGTCCTAAAACCACACTCTCACCCAACTTGATTGCTGACACATGTAGGTAATTCACATGGATGGTCCTTAACCCCTAAGCCCCTGGCTAAGAGGGTTAGGAACAACATAGTGAATGCCTCAAATGAGTCCTCTCATGGCTCATATGAGCTTAATATGGCTTCATGGATTCATGGCTCAACCAAAGTGATTCCATTTTAATCAAATTTGATAAATATTCATTTTTCCAAAATTTCAATTTTTGACCCGCGGGGCCCTACACCCACCAAACCTACCAAAAGCCCTTGAAACTACCCTAAAATTTACAAAATCACCTAAATTACCCAAAATTCCTCAAAATTAATCCTAAAAATTTCCCCCCACTCAAATTGATCATCCATAGCCAAAAAATACCAAAAATTCTAAAAGTACCCCCCAATACCCTCCAAATACCCAAAATGCCCTTCTTAGCCCAAAAATCCAAAAATTCAGAAAATTCCCAAAAAATTCCAGAAAATCCCAAATATTCCCAATTTCATTTTTTTCAACTACACTATAGGCTAATTTTGCCAATTTACTTCACTTTTATCAAAACCCCCAATTTGACCCATTTTAAACCTAAGTAAACCCAATGTCAAACCAAACCACCCCAATTGACCTCAATTTTGGTCCAATTCAATTATAAACTTCAAATAAACATCCCCAATATCAATTTAGACCAAATACAAGTCCAATTTGATTGAAATTTGGATCCAATTTCAATTTGAGGCCTAAGGCCCAATTTTGGCCCATGACCTAAACCTAGCTCAAACCCACCCAATTCAACTCTAATTGGCTCCAAATCTTTTCTAAAACCTTCCTAACACCCCCATAAACAAAACAATAACTTGATTTGCCCAAAATTTGAGCCTAAACCCCACCCAAACCTAACCCAAAATTAAAATCCCTTAAATTGACCTAAGCCCAAACCTAACCCAAATGGGCCCAAATCCCAAAATTAAAGCCCAACCAAAGTTGAAAACTCTTTGTGACACTCCCATGAACATTTCTCAACATCAATTTTACATCAAATCCAACTTTAGCTCAACCTTAACCTAAGTTAACCCAATTTGACCCACTTTGGCCCCTTCACCAAAAGTCCTAAATTAAACCCAATTCAACTCCAAATTATTCCAAACCAATTCCAAATCATTCATGACACATCCCTAAACTAAAACCAACACTTTTTTGGCCCAAGAATTTACCAAAATTTCATCCTAAAATTCATTTTAAAATCCAAAAGCCCACTTCCCTAAACCATTTTAAAAGCCCATCTTCACTAAATTTCAAAGGCCCAAACTTCATGCTAAAGCCCATATGACATTCTTTTCATCACCCCATTGATTGATATCATCCCTTAAGTCCTAAATCAATCATCAAATAATCCTAAATTAGGCCTCATGCCAAAATCACCCATAAATCCCAAAAATTCAAAACCTTCTTTCATGTAAATGACCAAGCTTTGTCCCAAGCCACATGGAGCCATGAGCAAGCCATTTACAAGCCATATGAAGCCATGGAAGGTTTGACATGTGACTAAGCCATTAATGGCAAAATGAGGGCCCCCTTTCCTAATCCTTCATTAAGCTTTTTTAGCCATAACCATGTCACACACTAAACCAAGTTTAGCCACCTCACCATGGATGCGGTCTTCACCACTCCATGGCAGCTGACCCAACTGATCACTGGCCCAAAATCAGACCATGGGAAGGTGAACCAAGCCCAAATACATGGGTTGACCAAATTGAACCCAAAATGAGCCTCTCCCCATTCCATTTCAATTCAACCCCTTTACACATGTCAAACTCCACCGATCGCACCATTGCCAACCCTCGACCCCACCTGGTCAAGATGGTGACCAATGCTCGGCCGGCCGCCCACCGAGCCGCCGGAAAATACCATGGCCGAGAGCTCCATGTGAGCCAAAAAATTCAATTCTCCCTCGCCGACTTGTCTCAACCCAAATGGACAACATAGCTCTTCTTCTCCTCACCGGAGCAGGCTCGATCCCAGCCTTCAAACCCCCTTGAGAAGCCCTCCAGCCATGCCTATTTAAACACCACCTCCTCTCGGCCATGAGAGGTGCTGAACAAAAACTTAATAAAACTCTGCCAAAATTGCTTCAGAACCTTCTCCCAACCTAGAGTAATTGATCCCCCAGTATCCATTTGCCCTAATCCCCAGTAACAAAGCCCAATTTCTCAGTCAAAAATCCACCCAAAAACCAGGACACTTCACCATAGTGAGTCAATCCTGAAATCGACCGACTCTACACCTTCACCGTACCAAGAGGAGAAGTTCCCCAACAAAAGCCCCCTCACCGAGCCAGCCATTGCTTCCGACCTCCAAGATTTGTGATCGGCCTTGGTCACTTTTGTACCTAGGCATTTCCCGCAGCAAGAGACTTCATCCGGAGCTTACTCGGACTCAATCGAAGGTGACACAACTCTCAGATCGAAGCTTCACTTCTCTGAGCAAAGGTATGAACTCACTCTTCCTCCGAGCTTCCAGTGATTCTCCATTTTTTTGGGTTAATTTCATAGCCTATAAACCATATGGATGTGTTCGTCTCTTCAAGACGAATCCATAGAGCATAAGAACACAAAAATTAGTTGAGAATCAAGTGAGTTCTTAAGGTTTTAGTGTGGATGGTCATGGGTGCACACCAGTCGTAGACGATGACCAGACGCCGTTGGGTCGCGCGTGTATCGAGCCGGACAGCGCAATGGTACATGAACCGCGGGCCCCTGGAGCGCTGAGTCGGATGGCGACGTCGAATAGGAATGCGTCGCGTGGGCTTTCAGAGCTGCCGAGGATTGTGTGGCGCCGTGTGGATAAGTAGAAAAATAGGGTTATTTTCTATCTATTTAAATGCCGAACTTCAAAAATTCATATATTTGCATAGAAAAATCACAAAAATAAAATAAAAATACATCTTGCTCAGTGAATAGAGGAGAATAATGTGGAAAAGAAATCAAATTAATTGGACGAGTATTTTATTTTTAATAATTTATACCGTACATCAATATCTACGGGGATTCTCAACATCATTCCCATAAAAGTCGCCGGACAAGCCGACCCCAATTTTGGTGAGGTCTTTTGTTTTCCTCTTTAGTACCGCAGGATCTAGCCTTAAGCTTTTCCTTTCGACTAATCTAGAGGACTCGAAATGGAACCCACCACTTAGAAATTCAAACTACTCCTTACCTCTCGCAAACCCCACAAGCTCGATCGTAGACCCCTAATCACCTGTAGGTCGAAATCAAATGCGAGGGTTTAAATAATGAGTTTCCTATGTGACTTTTTGGCCTTAGGAATACCCTCGGGTAGCTTTCTCTGATCCGCCATGTGATGACGCGGCGCCGACCTGATAAGTAGGAAATTAGGCATTTTTGAATTATTTAATTACTCGAACTTCAAAAATTCATATCTTCGTTTAGAAAAATCACAAAATAAAATAAAAATACCCCATCGCTCAAAGGAACGTATAAAAATAATGTAAAAGAAATCAAGTTAATTGACGAGTATTTTATTTTTAATATTTTATTTACTATTTTCAATGATTTGATTCTCCATTTGCATAGACAATTCACCATGGCATGAGACCATGTGCTTTGAATCCCTCTGATCTCGGAACATTCCCCGAATTTTCAAGGTCGTAGGCCATCTCGTGAAAAATTGTGCACACCACGTGCTACAAGTTTTTCAAGAACAAAGTCGTCTACCATTTTGGAGTACCTACTAGATCATTTCGTATAATGGGTCTGCATTCAAGAGAAAGATCAACAATTTTTTCAGAAGACACGGATGTGATTAGCGATACTCAATGATCTACTACCCAAGAGCAAATGGCCCGCCGAGGCTTTTAATAAAACTCTCGTTCTAAATTTTAAAGAAAAACTTTGGATGACAATAAGAGAATTTGGCATGAGAAGCTCTAGAAGCCTTATGGGCCTACAGACAACTTTTAGGGACTCCTACTCTGGCCTACGCCTTACGCTTTAGTGTACCTGCCCGAGGCCGTCTTGCCCCCGGAAGTTCACCACACTCGAATTGCAGTTTGCGAAAAGATCACTAGCGTAAGAAATGCGTACTACGACCGGAAGAATTGGAAATCTTGGAAGGGAAAAGACTTTCAAGCAGCGTAATTTGGAACCTATCAAGCCAATATGATCCGTGCCCATGATAAATTAGTCCGTCCTTATAGACATTCAAAGTTCCGTGACTTGTTTTTGGTTCTCGTAAGACCTATTCCCGCATTACCGCGAGATAGAGGTAAGCTCGAACCAACATGGGAAGGGTCGTTCGTGGTCGAGACAAGCCTACTCTCAGAGGTTCCTACCAAATGGTGAATTGCCATGCAGGATGACCCATGCTTCCGATCAATGACGGTATTTAAAGAACACGACGCAACCTAATGTTTTTAAAGGCCTCTAAAGTAGAATCTTATCCCTAGAAACACGGGTGAAGTAATCACTTTTGTGACTGGGTCCAAACCCAAAACAAAATAAATGGATGATAAAAAAATCTCATCAACAAAAATGTTAAAAAGAAAACACAGAAAATCGTAATAATAAAAATGTCAATATTTCTCCTTTTAAATCCATTCATTCCCGATATTTTTCCTCTCTTCCGTCTCCTTTAAATTTAAAAAGAAGTGAATAAGAATTTTTAAGTGTTTTTCTTATTGTTCTTGTCCTTAGTATAGCCCCCGATCCTTTCCTTTATTTTTGGTAGGAAATGTCAAACTTATTTCACAATAGTTCTAAACTTTAGAAATGGCGTGAGCTCAAGACTTCGATGAAAAGAGGTGGTGGACAGCAAGATAGAGATTGACTCATACTTCACACCAAACAGGCTTACAATACAAAGAAGATGATTGGATCCCCTAGTTGATCGAGAAGAATTTCACGCCTGGGGACAAAGGAGGAAATGGGTGGCCCGAGCCACCAATCCAAAGAAGAAGAAAAGAAATGTAAACGTCGCGCATGCAACCGGAGAAGATAAGAAAGTTAAGTTTGTGGTTGCCACAACAGAGGGTGTGCCTTCGCGCCGCCACGCCCACGTAAATTCAAGGGGTAAGGAGAGCTACCTCAATCGTTACCCAAAGAAAGAAAGGAAGAATTGCCGCACTCGCAAATGCTCACCTGCTACAGAAGATCAACAACAAACAATGGATACCGTTAGTGCAAATGCTCCAGAAGGAGATCGCGTTCGTTAGGAACCGTAAAGAAGAAAGTCAATCATAAGAAAGTCCGAAATGTATAAGAGAAATACCAAGCAGTGCTGCAAAGAGAGTCGACTTGTACTGTACCGATGTACCTGGATCCGAGTTTGTCACAGCAAACTCGAGGATGTCCCTACGGAGACTATCCCCGAGGAGCCGAGATACGTGCAGAACGTGGCTGTCAGAGCCATACATCCCGCAGTATGTTACTAGACACCGAGGACTTCGTATAATCCCTAATGTTTTGTTAAAAACGCAATTAAATGAGAAATAAACCTTTCGAATACTTCTTTAAAGAATCGGAAATAAGAGGGGTCACGATTCAAGGCCTTTGCAGCCGCATAAGCGCATGTTTTCTCGTGACAGAGCAACAACAAATTGTGGATTGCATCCTTGAATTGCAGAAAATGGGTCGAGCCGGCCGCCCGAGAGAGAAGACATATCTGTAACCCCGAAGATGGATGCCGTGAAAAGGAAGAGCTAACCAATGCGGATGTTGCTACAATTTTGCCATAGACTAGAAAAGGAAATCCACCAAAGATACTCCATCGTAGGTGAGGTGGATCTGATGCCAAGAATCACAAGAGAATGGTGAAAAGGATGATAACATGGAGGCTATTGCCTCGCGTATTTCATACCCAACAATGCGATTATTAACATCTACAAGGAAGGCGACTCGCATACCTCTCGCATATGTACCCTACCGCACTTTGTTGGGACCCTTCGCACATTATGATTCACAACCAAGGTAACATCATGTTCGGATTCAACCTGATTGGCATGCCCCGTGAGTTCCGAGGGTCGGTGGAGATACCACTACCGGTAGGTTTTCAGTCTCGGTGTTGGTGCGAGAAACTGAGCGTACGTTGCGAAGGACACCTCAGAGTGTCTGTGGAATCGAATCTCGCTACTTTTAGAAGAATGGACGACGAAAATGCCTTACCCCTTTCGCCCGATCCGGGACCGGAGAGTCTCCGCCCTATGAGCCGTGAGTTACATGGGAAATAAGACACCTCCAATACACATCCATGCGGCATCTCTGCCAAGGGGCGGCTTCGGGAAGGTGATGTTATTGCCCATGTTTCTTACTATTCACATGGATTTTTGGATGACACTTTTGGAGGATCGAAGAATCTTACACAATCCGTTTTGGATTTACATGGATCAGAGGAGACTTTAAAATTTCCGAGGAAAATGTCATCATGATTAAGACTAAGTTTCGTATGATGTATTTTCAACAAGTTGGAATGAAAACGACTACGTCATATTTTGCCTTCACCTCTTCTTTTTGTGCAAATTGACCGGGAAACGCCATTAGAGTTAAATAAATCAATGAAGAACAAAGGAAAAGAAAATAAATGAGAACTTTTCCTAAAATCAATACAAATGAACCTCAAATTCACATGAACACTAAATAAACAAAAACAAAAATAAAATGGGATCGTTAAAGGACAAACAAAACAAATCTAAATCTCAAATTGAATTCCCGATCTCATTAATCATCCAACCTTTCAGCTTCTTCTCTCAATCGAAATAATATGTTTCCGAAACTCTTTGAAATTTGAATATTTTCCTCGACTTATTGCTAAGTCAAGTCTTTCGCCTTTGCATTAATTTATCACTCCTTCAATTCTAAATTTTCGAGACTCGTACCGGCTCTACAGTTTCTCTTCCTTCGAGATCAATAGCTACTTGATTTTTTCGAATCAAACCTAAATTTCAATTCTAAATTTCGAGACCGGTACCTAAATTCCAATTCTCTTCCTTTCGACTCTCATTCGAGACTACACGAATTTCGATTCTCTTCGAATTGATACATAAATTTCAATTTAAATTTCGAGACTGAAACTCGGCTCCCGCTTCTCTTCCTTCGAGGTCGGTACGAATTCCGACTCTCATTCGAGATCGATACCTAAATTTCGATTCTCTTTCGAATTAATACTCTAAATTTCAATTTAAATTTCTTCGAGATCGATATCTTAAATTCCAGCTTCTCTTCCTTTTCGAGGTCGAGACGAAATTCCCGACTCTCATTCGAGATTGATACCTAAATTTCGATTCTCTTTCGAATTGATACCTAAATTTCAATTCTAAATTTTCGAGATTTAAGATTCTAAATTCCAGTTTCTTCCTTCGAGGTCATTACTCT
Organism: Papilionanthe hookeriana x Papilionanthe teres; assembly: GCA_022702705.1. NCBI lineage: Eukaryota > Viridiplantae > Streptophyta > Magnoliopsida > Asparagales > Orchidaceae > Papilionanthe > Papilionanthe hookeriana x Papilionanthe teres. Next base: position 122,480,606 of record CM040421.1, on the reverse strand, counting down.
AAATTCACCACCAAGATCAATGCCTAAATTTTTGACTTTTCGAATTGATACCTAATTTCCTGTACTTCCGAGATCGGCAATTCTAAATTCCAGCTTCTTCCTTCGAGGTCAAGTACTCTAAATCTCGACTTCCATTCGAGACGATACCTAAATTTCGATTCCCTTTTCGAATTGATACTCTTAAATTTCAATTCTAAATTTTTAGACTGTACTTAAATTTTAGTTCTCTTTTCCTTCGAGGTCGCGTACCTAAATTCCGAATTCTCATTCGAGATCGATACCTAAATTTCGATTCTCTTTTCGAATTGATACCTAAATTTCAATTCTAAATTTCTAAGACCGGTACTTAAATTCCAGCTTCTCTTCCTTCGAGGCTCGTACCTACCCCGACTCTCATTCGAGATCGATACCTAAATTTCGATTCTCTTTCGAATTGATACCTAAATCTCAATTTAAATCGCCGAGACCGGTACCTAAATTCCAGCTTCTCTCCTTCGAGGCCGGTACCTAAATTCTGGGCTTCTCTCATCCGAGATCGATACCTAAATTTCGATTCTCTTTCAGTAGTTTGATATACTTACCCTAAATTCACTCTCTCGAGATCGCACTCTAAATTTCGATTCTCATCCTTTTTCCGTCGATACTTAAACTTTTGGACACAATTCGAGGCCGGTACCTAAATTCCAGCTTCTTCGCAATCCCGAGGTTGAAACCTAGGTTTAATTTCATTTCAAATCCAAATTTCAATTTAAATTTCAACTATTTTAAATTAAACTTCAATCGAAATCGAGACTACGTAACAAATCGAAATTTAAACTCACACATTAAAACTTCGAAATTTAAAAGCAAAATGAAATCTTAAATCGAATTCCCTGCATCTTGTGATTCAAGTTCACCTCTTTCATTCTGCCGAGAGTTCGACCCCGCTGAAATATACCCGATACTCCCCAAATGCGGGAATTTTTCATTTCTCGTCCTAAGTTTGTCACTTCGGACATTTCAGGAGCCGGGTTTTGCGGATCTTCGGCCAATGCCAATACGCGGGCGGCATCTCGGTTAGCACACCACACCTACTGGGTCCATTTGCTGACTCAATTTGGTGAGGTCTTCTCGCTTCTCTCTTTAGTACTTAGATCTAAATTTTTTGGGCTTTTCCTTTCGACTAATCTGTAGACTAGAAATGGAACCCACCACTTTCAAATTCAAACTACTCTTTAACTCCTCGCAAACCCCACAAGCTTCGATCAGAGACCCCTACCACCTAGATGTTGAAATCAAAATGTGGAGGGTTTGAAGGATTAGTTTCCTATGTGACTTGCCCAGAATACCCCCGATGCCTTATCCGGTGAGGGCTTCGATCAAGACATACACTACAATCTCACACACATTCCAAGTCCTAAAACTACACTCTCACCAACTCGACATCCTAACTGCTGTGGTAATTCATATGGAGTGTCCTTAACCCCTAAGCCCCCGCGCAGGGTTATAACAACATAACAATGCCTCAAATGAGTCCTCTCGCTACTATATTGCCATATGCCTACTACTAAATCCTAAAATGATTCCATTTCACTCACACTGACTAATCTTTCTTTTTTTTCAAAATTTCAATTTTTGGATCACTGTTTCGGCCCCGAATCTCGCCAAACCTACCAAATACCAAATGTCCCAAAATTCCGTAAAACTAATTTTAAATTACCCAAGATCCCTCAAAAATCAATCCCAAACACTTCCCACTACTCAAATTCGACCATCTGCCAAAAATACCAAAAATTTCCAAAAATACCCCTTAAACCCCCCCCCCAAATTATCAAAACAATTTCTTTTACCCCAAAAAATCTAAAAAATCTCGTAAAAATTCCAAAAAATTCTAAAAATCCCAAATATTCCTAATTTCATTTTGTTCAACTACACCATGGGCCAATTTTTCCAATTTACCTCACTTTTACCAAAACCCCCACCGACCCATTTTTAACCCAAGTGAACCTAATTACAAACTAAACCACCCCAATTGACCCCACTCGGTCCAATTCAATTCCTAAAATTCAATTCAATATCCCCAATATCAATTTAGACCAAATCAAACTCCCATTTGACGATATTCGGCTCAATTTCAATTTGAAGCCTAAGGCCCAATTTGGCCCATGACCTAAACCTAGCCCAAACCTACCAATTCAACTCCAATCGGCCCCAAATCTTTTCTAAAGCCTTTCCTAACATCCCCATAAACAAAACACTAACTTTATTTTCCCAAAATTCAACCTAAAATCCACCCAAACCTAACCCAAAACCAAAATCTCTTAAATCAACTAAGCTCAAAACCTAACACAAATGGGCCCAATCCCAAAATTCGAGCCCAACCAAAATTGAAAACTCTTGTAACACTCCCATAAACAGTTTCCCCAACATTAATTTTACATTAAATCCAACCTTAGCCCAAGTTAGGCCAATTTGGCCCACCTTGGCCCCTTTACCAAAAAAGCCCCAAATTCAACCCAATTCTACTTCAAATCACACCAAATTGATTCCAAAACCACTCATGACACATGCCTAAACCAATTGGCGCATTTATTCGACACAACTTTTCACAAAATTTTCATCCTAAATTTACTTTAAATCCAAAAGCCCACTTCCTTAACCCACTTTAAAAGCCCATCCAAAATGATTTAAAAAAAGAACCCAAAATCTATCCAAAGCCCACATGACAAATTCTTCTCAACATACCTTTAATCAAATCATCCCTAAGTCCTAAATCAATAATCAAGCCATTCCAAATCAAGCTACATGCCAAATTACCCTAAATGCCAAAAATTTCTAAAACCCTTTTTCATGAAACAAGCCAACCTTTTCCAAGCCAAATGTAAGTCAAATATGAAGTCATTTACAAGCCATATGAAGTCATGAGAGCTTCGACACCTCTCCATGTCATTTATGGCAAATGGAGGGGCCCCTAGTAAGCCTTCTTAAGCCTTTTTAACTTCATCCACTTATACACACTAAACCATGCTTAATATCTCACCTCATGGATTGAGACTTCTCCACTCCAATTCAGCCGAGCAATATGATTCCCTTCAGCCCAAATCGTGCTCGTGGGTGCACCAAACCCAAATCCATGCCTTTCGACCAAACTAAGCCCAAAATGATCTCTTCCCCTTCCACTTCGATTCAACTCCTTTACACTCGGCATTTGCCAATTGAAATCACAAAACTCAAGCACCGACCTCCCCGACCCCGAGGGTGACCCATGCTCGGCCGGCCGGCCACTCACAGCCGTCGGAAACCACTGTGCCGAGAGGCTTGATTCAATCAAAATTCAATCTGAATCCAACACTTGCCCCAACCTAAACGCGCCATTGCGTATGTTCTTCCTCGCCTCTAAGCAACATCCCAAACCTCCAATCGCCCCGGGAAGCCCTCCAGCCACTCCTATTTAAACCCACTCACCTCTCGGTTAAACAAGGCGATGAACCGCACCTTAAGGAAACTCGCCAAAATTGTCTATGACCTTCTCCTAACCTGCAGCGCTGATCCCCTGCGTGTTCCGCCCCTAATCCCCATTAACTGCAGCCAATTTTTAAGTCAAAATCCACCCAAAAAACAGACCACCACAAAGGAGCCAATCTTCAACCGGGATTGACCCTACACCTTCAAATTTTCGACCAAGAGGAGAAGTTCCTAACAGCCCCTCACCATGCCAAACATTGCTTCCAACAAGCCAGGATCGGCTCGTCACTTTCATACTTGGGACACAATTCCCCGTAGCCGTGGACTTCATCAGGAGCTTGCTTGTGACTAGTCTTAAGGTGACACAACCCTAGATCGAAGCTTCACTTCTCCTCGAGCAAAGGTATGAACTCATTCTTCCTCCCAAGTTTCCAAGCACTTCTCCATTTTGTTCAAGTTAATTTCATAAATTATAAAATCAGATGGATGTGTCTGCCTCTTCACACGAATCGACGCGTAGCATAAGAACTTAAAAATCCATCGAGACCGAGAGCAGAGACAGAGCCTGAGTGTGGACTACCGCGGTGCACCCGCCGTAGATTTACGACCTGTGAGCCGCTGATCGCGCATGTATCGAGAGGACGGTGCAGAAAACCGGACGTCGGAATGTTACGTAAACTGTGGGCCCCTATAGCGCTGAGTTAGGATGGCGGCGCCGAACGAGCGACGCGTGATTTCGATCCGTAGGGGATGACGTGCCGTCGAGTCGATAAGTAGGAAATTAAGGTATTTTTGAATTATTTAAATACCAAAACTTGAAAAATTCATATTCGCATAGAAAACTACAAAATAAAATGAAAATACCTTCGTCGCTGAATCGCAGGAGAATAACGTGGAAAAGAAATTAAGTTAATCGATTTATATTATATTTTTAATAATTTATTTACTATTTTCAATGTTTTGATCTATTTGTATAGACAATTCACCATGGCATGAGACCATACGCTTTCAAGCTCTAATCTCGAAACATCTCGAATTTTTCAAGGTCGAGGCCATATCCGTGAAAAGTTATCGATTTTTCAAGTTCATGTCATTGTTGTGTATTTTAGTTTCAATAATTAGCATGTTGTAAAATAAATTCTAGGAAAATTTGTGATATTTCTTAGCACTATGACCCTATGCAAATATATTTCGAGTTAATTCATCTAAGGGTCAACTCTGACTGCCTAAACCACTAAAATTAAATTTGAATTAATTAGGGGTTAACCACACATCAAGTTGACTTCAAAAACAAATTCTCCATTACTCTTTAGGGTCAGAGGAACCTTACATAAAATTTTGAAATCAATTGACTCTATTAATCCCCACCAAATGAATTGATTAAACCTCATAAGCAAAATGAAACTTTAAAAATTCATAACACTAAAAATACTTTTCAAAATTCACAAAAAGGTTTTGGAGTTTCTCTGATATCAGGGGAGTGCAGGAAAATTAAATTGGAATTATAAAAAGTTAAATTTTCACAATATTTTAATATTTTAATAATTAAAAAATAATAAAAATCACAAAAATATTAAAAATCATAAAAATGTCACATTTTGACTCCTAATCATTTAGGAACAAACCAAATATTTTTCCTATGTTCTCAGATAAGATATTGAATTTTAAAGGCTTAATGTAATTTTTAATATTAAAAAATGAATTTTCAACCCTTTTCACTAAAATAATTCTAATAAATCAAAGAAAAATTAGAAAATTATAAAATTTGTTTCTCTGGACTCCTTGAGGTTAGAAAATTTTTAAAAATATATAAAATCTATTTTTTAATTTTTATTTTATTTTAAAATTAATTAATACTCTAAAACTCAAAATAATTATAATAAATAAAATATATTTCAAAAAATCACAAAAATTGGTCCAAGTGGTCTCTAGTCATTAGGAACATTCCATAATTTTCTTAAGGATAAAAACCTTTCCTTGGTCATGTTGTTGAATTTTTCTTTGAAAGCCCCTATTTTCTACTAAAAATAATTATATAAATAAATTAAATCCAGAAAAATCACATTTTCTCCTCTAACGACCGACATGTGAGGAGGCGGACATAAAAATTTCAAATTCATTTGGAGCTCAATTTAGTGAGTTATGAAATAAATAAGCCTAAAAGGGCATAAAAGTAATTAAAAATTTTAACTCTTAATTAAAACTTGTGCTTAATCAAATATAGCAGAAAATATCTCGATTTAATTTTTCTGGATGATTGAAACTTAGGGAAATTAAAGGGTAGAAACCCATTCAACACTTTGAAAATATCAAAATGAAACCCTAATTAATTAAATAATTTAAATTTTTGAAAGAATATATTTAAATTTGGATTATTAAAATATGGATATTATTAAGAGGATATTTATTCTTTAATTTAAAAATCCCTAAATAAATCACTTTAACAATATTTAGTTCTTAAATAAAAATTAAAATAATAATTCAAAATTAAATAAATTAAAAAATTAAAGAAGATAACCTTTAATCGAATTAAAGCTTAAAATGTTAAATGGTCTAATAAATAAAAATCAAAATTTAAAATGAATGGACTAAATTAAATTAAATTAAATTCGAGTCAAGTCAAAGTTTAAATTAAAAATAAATTAACACCTTAACAATTAAATTAAATTAATTTTAAAATATTGAAATTAAAATTAAATTAAATTGTACCTAAATTAAAATTAAAATTAAACTAAAATTAAAATTAAAATTAAAATTAAATTAAATTAAATTAAATTAAATTAAAATCACTTAACAACAAACCTAAATGAAATCATTAAGAGTTAAATCAAAATATATCAATAATTTCAATACTTTCTATCTAAGTAAATTTAAAACATGAACATCAATCGTAAATACTAAGATAATTTGAAGTGTAAAGATTTAAAATTAAATTTAAAATAATTGGAACACTATTCCAAACTTTAAAATTATTAATTAAAACCTCATACTTAAATTAAATTACTCCAAATCATTAACTCAAACTTTAAATTAAGTATGATTAAAATTCTCAATAACCCAACTCGCCCTTAAAGGCTTTAATTATTATAACTCTTAAATGTATTATTAAAGCGAGACGTCACTTCATTCATCAAAAGAATCAAATACCCAAGCTCACCGAGCAAGAGACAAAGTTTAACTAAACTCCCGGATGATTAATTCACATGTGCAACTAAATTTACTTGGACTCAAAATGATCCTGCAGGTTCAAAGATGTTTAGACTCGTCCTAAACACTTCCTCGATATGACGGGATGTTTTAGAAGAACAATTAAATCTAATTGCTCTTTGATGAAGAAAATCATCCCTAAACCAAACCAAGAACCTAGATGTCATAGGAGATGACTAGTTATAGGATTAGGAATTTGGTGTAATAAACCAAAACCTTCCCCACTTTTACGTAGCGTATCTCTGCTGGAATATTTAACGTTTTAACATGTGTTTTAAGCGCAATTTCGGGATGACGGGAAGACCCTCCTGTGCACACTTGTATTTTATTGCATCATTTTTATTGCAATATACTTTATTGCAATTTACTTATATGCACTGTACTTTACTTTTCATAAATATTAAATAAGATTGTCGTATGAAAACCAAAACTCCTAGGATACCCCTTTAACCGAAAACCAAAACTAAATTAAAAGTCATTGCAAGATAAAATTCACCGCCACAACATTCCAAAATATAAAACAACTCAAAATTTAATCACAAACATAACAACAAAACTACAATCACAACTAAATTAAAACGTCTCATCGAATGATCGGGAATACCCTGGATGATGTAACCCACGTGTTGCTAACCCGGATTTCCTACCTGCCTAAATGAAAGTGCGGAACTCATTCAACAACAGCAAATTCATCTAAACTAAGTGAATTCGATGAAAATAACGGTGTCGGGATGATGGAACCGTGGGATCTTAATATGTTCTCGTTTTAAATAATCCTTTAAGATTTGTTTTAATTAAAATATTAAAAACACTTAGATTTTAAGATTTTCTCTAAACCAAAAACTTCTCCCATCTCCCCCGATTTATGTATTTCAAAACTAAACTCTACAATAACAAGGAGCCGGAGCATGGTGGGTAGCTCAGCCATCGTCATCAAGAAACTCGGATCTACTTCTAAAGAAAAACTTTCTAGAATTAAATAACCAAGCCATGTGACTTCGAGGTAGCTTTAAGGCAACATAACCAACTCATAGTACTACATAATCATGTTATGCAAGTTAAGCCCCTAACCGATCTTAGGACTCGAGGTAGTCGTTTGGTACGACATAAACCCTCATATCTTCCAGTTATTTCCGTATGATCATGTCATACAAATATATGTCTTAATTAATTGCAAATCGATAAGATCGCAACATCAAATAAAATTCCTTTAAATCTACTACAAACAATAGATAGTTCAGTTGCCAAGATTCTATCTGATCCTCAACTTCTCCTACTTTTCTACTCGACTCCTGAAATTAACTGTTCCAAACTTTTGATCCATTCCTATCGTAAAATTACAAAATTCAACTCAAACCTTAAACTTTCAAATTCCTTATGAGCAAAACCACTAATCATTATCGAGAGTTTTCTTAAATGATTCCCGTCATTTAAGATATAATTAACTATAAAATTTCATTTTACATAGGAACTTTAAGAACCCAGGTAATATAAACCCCTGCGACTTTTATTTTGAAATTGGGGGAACTCGTCGCCTTATAAAATCGTCTGCACTAAACGGATGTCACAAATCTTCTAGTTTATTTAATCGAGCTCCCATCATTAAGCAAAGCAGTGTCTATTCTTCGGGATAGATATAAGGTTTGTGATGTAGTGCTTCGTTTTTATATAAACTATTTGTGATGCGAGATCTATTGACATTTCATATCTTAAAATTTTCAAACTTAAAATTATTTTCAAAATCAAATGCTACTTTCTAAATTATATATATATATTTAAATCAAATTTAAAATCTAAAATTCACCGATAATTTCGTTAGACGACCCCTTTTCAAAAAAAAAAAACACACAACCTAAAATATGCCAACACACGGAAAGCAGTGGAATGTTAAGATATTTCCTACCATTTAACAGAGCTTCTCATGTACGAACAATGAGGCCAAATACGAAGCTCTTATAACCGGATTAAAATTAACCATTCGATGGGGATAATTGGTATATCAACATTCACGCAGATTCTCAACATCATTCTCATATGCCGCCGAATTCACATGCGGCATTCTAAAGTCAAGACTAGAGCAAAGATTTCTTCAAAGGCAATGAAATTATTGTGAGCAAAACATTCCCGAATGTAACGATCTACAAGATCCCCAAAAAAGAGAAAATTTCGTAGATGTATAGCCAAATTCGCAAAGGAATTTGCTTTACTGCAGATGAAATCAGCTTTGAAATGTCGTCTACGGACGCAAGTTCTCTACTCGACATGGACATGATACACAAGTCGAACAAGAAGAATCAATTGCGTAGTAACAAAAAATGTGTTAATCGGCGTCAACTACTCGTAGACTACCTCGCAAAACGTGTGAAACTTACCGTGACGATAAGTCATTAGCCCATCAAATCAAGAAAAGAACTCCTGCCTTTACACATTAATAAACAATACATTATACAGAAGCTCTTTCGATCAAATGTGGCTATGTGCCTAAGCAAGTCCAAGGCTCGTGAAATTGCTAAGGAAGTGCACTTAGGACTTTGTGGCGCTCATCGCCGGGGTCTCGAAAATGAAGATGGAATATTAAAAGACTGTGGTACTACCGGCCTCGATGATGACCGATCGTGATGAAGATCGGCAAGAGTTGTCACCAATGTTAAGTGCATGGAGTGGTTCTACATCGCCCAAATGCTAAGATCAACAATCGCGCGGCCATTCGAGTGTTGAGAACCGCCTTCTTCAAGAGGAAATCGCTTCATTCTGCGCCTACAAATTACTTTCTTAACCTGCAGAAGTAACACTGCCGAGAAGTGAAAGCACATCACGTGCTACATTTCTTCAAGAATCAAGTCACATCGTTTCGGGGTACCGCATGATTATCTCAGCAATGCAGTCCACATTCCGAAGCACAAAGATCAACAATTTTGTCGAAGACGGGATCGACCAAGCCTAATCAACGATTCGCTCACTCCAAGAGCCGAATGGCTTCGCCGAAGCTTTAATAAACTCTACCCAAATCCTAAAGAAAACTTTAGATGACAAAAATGAAATCAAGACGAGAGCGCAGTTTCATGGGTATACAGATGACTTTCAGAATTCACTTGGATGTACACCTTATGCCAAAAATGTCCGAGGTCGTTCTAATTCGGAGGTGCCTTTCGTCTCGAATCAGAGTGTAACAAGATTAATGGCTGCAGGAAAATGCCAAATTACGACTATAAGAATTGGAAAAGCTTGAAGGAAAATGACTTGGCAAATAAGAAGAGAATTCGGAACTATATCAAGCCAAGATGATCCAGCCTACGATAAACCGGGTCCGCCCAAGGACGTTCAAAGTTATGACTTGGGCTCTGGGCCCTCAAGAGACCTATTCCCGCACACCGCAAGATAGAGGTAACTAACCGACTGGGAAGGGCCATTCGCAGGGTCAAGACAAGCCTACTTAGGAGGTTCCTATCACTTGTGAATTGCCATGGAGAACGACATATGCTTCCAATTAATGGACGATATCTAAAGAAGTATTACGCAACCCGATGTTTTCAAGGATGGACTTTAGTTGTTTATCCTGAAACACGGGCAATGAATACTCTGTAAATGGGTCCGAACCCAAAGTCATAAAAATGGATGATAAAAATCATTAACAAAAATGTGTTAAAAGAAACATGTGAAATCATAATAATAAATTTTGATTCTGTCTTTAAATCAATCTATTCCCGATCTTTCTCATCTCTTCCTACTTCCTTTGAAATTTAAAAGAAGTAAATAAAATTTTTCATTAATAAATATTTTCTTATTGTTCTTGTTCTTAGTACAACATCCGATCCTTTTCCCCGTTTTTAGCAAAGAAATGTCAAATGGGCGGTTGGTTCTGAACTTTAAGAATGGCGCGAGTCCGACACTCGATGAAAAGAGGGATGAAGGATGTACGGACGAGATTGATTCCGATTTCACACCTACCGGCTGGGCGTATGAAGAAAACCGATCGGACCCCAATTGGACCGGAAGAATTTCATAGCAAGACACTAACGAAATCGTGGCCCAAGTCATCACTCCACCAACAAGAAAAGAAAAGCAAATGCCGCTCATGCAACTAGAGAGGACACAAGAAAGTGTCCGTGGAGCGTTATAAGAGAGGGCAGCTTGTCACGCCTATGCCTACGTAAAATCCAAGAAGTAAGAGCGCCCACCCCACCTCACGAAGAAATAAGAACCGTCGGATTCGCAAAGATGCTAACCAAGCTAGCAACAGTAGACCAACATGAAGAGACACAAGCTACCGTCAATACAAATACTTCAAAGAAATCGTCTTCAGAACCAAAAGATAAAGCGAACTCCAAGAACAGCTAGAAGGATGAAAGAAATGCAAAGAAGAAAGTAAACACCGGTTCCACGAAGCCAAACAAATGTATCAGCTTTGAAGAGTCTTATCGTTAAAAGCAACCCTGGAGGATGTCCCGACAGAGATCGTCCTTGAGGAGCCAAGACATGCAGAGAGACATGTCAAGCGAACCATACATTCCCGCACGTCACTCAGCCTCGCCGATGGTGATACCTGAATACGAGCCGAAAAGTTGACGTGTACGTCGAGAAGAAAACTTTTAACATTTCGGTGGGGAAGAATCCAGCAAGAGAATCAAGGAAGGCCTCGAATCGCATACGCATGTATTCTCGCATTGAGAACAACAAGAATTGTGGATCGTGTCACCAGCCGAAAATGGGTCGAGTCGTCGCCTAAGGGAAAAGACCTATTCGAACCCCGAAGATGATGCCAGAAAAGGAAGAGTTACGATCCAATGCGGTGTCGTTGCCAACTTCATGGTAGACAAGAAAAGGAAAATCCACCAGAATACTCCGTCTCAGTTGAGGCGGATCTGATGCCAAGAATTATTAAGAGAAGAAAGAGAATGACAAGGATGAGGTGGTCAACATGGACCGCATACCCAACAAACTCGCATCATTAATATCTACAAGGAGGGCGACCGGGGATATCTCCACACATAGACCACGGCGACTTCGTCGACCTTTCGCAGTGTCTTTCGTCAACTCGCTGCAACATCATGATCTGACATGACCTCCTGACACAAGTGCCCGGTGAGAATTCGAGGGCCGGTGGAGATATCACTACCGTGTGTTCCTTCGGTATTAAAAGGAAATGGAGCAAGAGCAAGAAAACATTGCATTCCGTGAGTGTCATGAGCTGATCTCCGCGCCAGGAGGATGGATGACAAAATGCCTTTCCACTTTCGCCTATATCCAGAGCAAAAGCCTTCGCCCAACGAGCCGCGAGCTACATGGGAGACAAGACACCTCCAATGCGCATCCCGACGGCATTTCCCTAAGGATGGCTCGGGAAGGTGATGTTACGTCCATATAACTCACTATCTCGTACATGGATCTTGACCGATGTTTTTGGAAGAAATATACAAGAATCTTACATACTCTTTTGGATTTATATGGATTGTATGAGATGTCGAATTTTCAAAAAGAAAATATCATCATGTTTTGGATCGAGCTATATGATGTATTTTCAACAAGATTGGAATGAAATGACCATGTCATGTTTTGCCTTCACCTCTTTTTGTCCAAATTGATTGGGAAACACCATTAAGTTAAATGAACTTCGAACAAAGAATAAAGGAAAAATAGAAAATAAATGAGAACTCTTTTTTAGAAAAAAAATCTGAACATCAAAATAAACTCTAAATTAACATTTAACCTTGGGTCAAACAACAAAAAATGAAATTGAATCACCAAACAAATGAAACAAACCGAAATCTCGAATCGAATTCCCGATTCGAATTCATCGATTCGAATCTTGCAATTCTTCTTCAAATCGAAATCTATTTGAAACTCTTTTGTGAACCCTCTTCGAGTCGATTCTCTCACTCGAAGACTCAAACCTTACTCCAAATTTCTAAACTTTTTCGCGTCATCCCGAGTCCTTTCAATTTCCCCGCGATCTTCTTCGAGAAGGCCGACCGAGCTCCATCGACACAGATCATGAAGTCTTCTATTTGGCTCGGAGCAAGATGGATTCGTATCTCGTCAAACAAATAAACTTTAATCAACTCTCTCGGGATGGAAATACTTTCATGTTTCATTCCAATCTTTCCAATTAAATTGAAATTTCTACAAAATCTTCAAAACCAAATCAAATACAAACTTCGGGATCAAGCATCAAATTCTGATTCTCTCTTCGAGATCGGTACTAAATTTTTCCTCCTTTCGAGCCTACTAAATTCCAACTCTTCCGCATCGATACCAAATTTGCCGCCTTTTCGAGGTCGGCATCAAATTCTCGACTTTTCCTAGATTGATACCAAATTTCACCTTCTCTTCGAGATCGGTACCACCCTAGCTTTCCTTTTCGAGGTCGATACCAATTCGACTTTCTCCCAGATTGATACTAAATTTCACCTTCTCTTCGAGACTGTACCAAATTCTAGTTCTCTCCTTTTGAGGCCGGTACTACCCCGACTCTCTTCGAGACTTGCGCCAAATTTCACCTCTTTATTTTGAGATCGGTACCAAATTCTAGTTCTCTCCTTTCGAGGTCGGTACCAAATTCGATTCTCTTCCGAGATCAAGACCAAATTTCAATTTCTTTGAGACCGGTACCAAATTCCAAGCTCTCTCATTTCGTCGGTACTCAAATTTCGACTCTCTTTCCGAGATCGATACCAAATTTTAATTTTTCGAGACTAGTACCAGTTCCGCTCTTCGAGGTCGGTACCAAATTCCGACTCTCTCTCCGAGATTGATACTAAATTTTAATTCTCTCTTTCGAGATCGGTACCAAATTCCAGCTTCTCCTTTCGAGGCCGGGTACCAAATTCCAACTCTCTCCGAGATCGATACTAAATTTCAATTTTCTTCGAGATCGGTACCAAATTGGCGTCTTCTCCATTCGAGGTCGGTACCAAATTCTCGACTCTCCGAGATCGATACTTAATTTCAATTCTCTCTTCGAGATCGGTACTAAATTACAGCTTCTCTTCCTTTTCGAGGTCGGAACCAAATTCGACTTCGTTCGAGATCGGGAACTAAATTTCAATTTCAAGACTCGTACGAATTCCAGTTTTCCTTTTCGAGGTCGACAATTTCAAATTTCGACTTCCTCTTTTCCGAGATTGATACCAAATTTCAATTCTCTTCGAGATCGGTACCAAATTCCAGCTTCCTTTTCGAGGTCGGCATCTCAAATTCGACTCGCTTCCGAGATCATGTCAAATTTCAACTTTTCGAGATCGGTACTACAAATTCCAGCTTCTTCTTTTCGATGTCGGTAACAAATTTCGACTTTTCCGAGATTGATACCCGGGGTTCAATTCTCCTTTCGAGATTCCAGATAAAATTCCAGCTTCTTCTCGAGGTTCCAGACCAAATTCCCGACTCTCTCTTCCGAGATCGATACCAAATCTCAATTCTCTCTTTCGAGATTGGTACCAAAATTCTAGTTCTCATTTCGAGATCAGTACCTAAATTCTAATTCTCATCCTTTTCAATCAATACCTAAATTCGACCTTCTCCTCGAGGCTAAGCATCTAAATTCTAGTTCTCTTTACAATCCCGAGGTTGGAACCTAGGTTCCACTCCTCATTTCAAATTCGAAATTGCCAAATTCACCTTAAAATCTAAATCCCAAATTAAATTTAAAAACAAAATTTCAATTAAGTCAAATCGTTAAATTCAAATTTAAACTTCGAATTGAAAATTAAACTCAAATCGAAACTCGAAATAAAAACAGAACCAATCTAAAATCCAATCTCAAAGTTCAGGATTTTGAAATTCACCTTCTTCTTCCCTAGCAAGAGTTCTTGAAACTTCATTCTCAAGGTTTACTCCGATACTCCCCAACGGGAATTTTCTACGCTTTATTCCCGAGTTTCGTCACTTGCATATTTGTGTCGGGGATTTGTTGATCTCGGGTCAATTAATACGCTGGGTGTGCCTGCTAACACACCAAACCTATCGGGGGTCTGATTTGCCGACCCCATTTCGATGGTGCCCTTTCTCTTCTTTCTCCTACATTTCTCAGATCTACCAGTTTCATCTCGCCACTATCTTAGAGGACTAGAAATAAAGGACTCCATCGCTCGAAATCCAAACACTTCTGGCTCCCTCAAACCCCACAAGCTCTCAATAAACCCTTGCCACGTGAGGGTTAAGACTGTACCGTGGTGGTTTAAAGGACGAGTTTCCTATAGACTCTGCCTTAGATTACCCCGTGTCCGGTCCGTGAGGTTTAGCTTGCACACACCACACTCTCATACTCTTTTCAAATCTTAAAACCACTTTTACTCAATTCGACTTCCCGACTCATGTAGGTAATTCATACGGATGGTCCAACCCCTAAGCCCCGGTTAAGCAGGCTGTGTGAACAACATATCGAGTGCCCAAGATGAGTCCTTTCATGGCTTTTGTGAGCTTAATATAGCTTCATGGCTCAACCAAAAAGATTTCATTTCACTCACACTTGATCAATCTTCATTTTTCCAAAATTTCCAATTTCACCGGCCCTAAACCCACAAAGCCTACCAAATATCCTTCAAATCGCCCAAAATTCGCAAAATTTCCTAAATTACCCTAAATTCCTAAAAATCAATCCTAAACACTTCCCCCCACTCAAATTAATCATCTATGGCCAAATATACCAAAATTTCCAAAAATACCCCCAATACCCTCCAAATACCCAAATACCTTTAACTAAAAAATTCCAAAATTCAGAAAAATTCCCAGAAAATTTCAAAAATCCCAAATATTCTCAATTTCATTTTTGTTCAACTACACCATAAGCCAATTTTGTCAATTTAGCCCACTTTTACCAAAAACCCCTAATTCGACATATTTTTTAACCTAAGGACCCAATGTCCCACCAAACCAACCCAATTGACCTCAATTTCGATCCAATTCAATTCTAAACTTCAATTTAATATCCCCAATACCAATTTAGACTAAATCTAAACCCAATTTCATCAACATGTGGATCTAATCTCAATTTGAAGCTTAAAGCCCAATTTTGGCCCATGACTTAAACTTAGCCCAAACCAACCCAACTCAACTCCAATTAACCCCAAATCTTTTCCTAAACCTTCCAAACATCCTTACAAACAAAACACTAACATGATTTGGCCCCCAAATTTGAAACCAAACTCTACCCAAACCTAACCCAAACCAAAAACCCCACTCGCCTAAACTATCATGAACCCAAATGAGCCCAAATTCCAAAATCAAAACCCAACCAAAGTTGAAAACTCTTTGTCAAACCCCATAAACATTTTTCAACATTAATTTTACATCAAACTTAATATTAACCCAACCTAGCCCAAGTTTCGCCCACTTGGCCCATTTTTGACCCCCATTACTAAAACCCAAATCAACCCATTTCAACTCCAAATGGCATCAAATCTCTTCTAAAATTCCCTACGTACACATTCCTAAACCAATCCCAACATTTATTTGACACAACCCCTCACCAATTTTCATCCATCAATTTAATTCAAAACCTAAAAGCCCACTTCCTTAAACCATTTTAAAAGTCCATCCAATACGATTTCAAAAGCCCAAGACTTATTCCAAAGCCCACATGAGGTTTCCTCTCATCATCCTTTTAATTGAAATCATCCCTAAGTTCTAAATCAATCAATAACCAAATCAAGCCTCATGCCAATTTCCCTTAAATTCATAAAAAATCCCAAAATATATTTCACGCAAACGAGCCAAGCCATCCCTAAGCCACCCGAGTCCTTGGTGCCGCTGCACAAGCCACATGAAAGCCATGAGAGCTTGACTTATCACCACTCCCTAAATGGAAAAAGGAGGAAGCCCTTAATGATTCCCTTTAAGAGTGATTAAACACTCTCATGTATCCCCGAATCTCGCTTAAACCCACTTTGCTCGGATCGCGACTGGACCTCACTAATCAAGCTAACCCGTGTGACTTTCTTTTTTCACTCTGAAACCACTTTTGTGGGAGGTGCACCTAGCCTAAAACCATGACTTGACTAAATTAAACCCAAAATGACCTCTCCCCCATACCATTTAAATCAAACCTCTTTACACATGGCCAATACTCATTGCCGTACCAAAATCAACCCCTCACCCCACGGGTCGTATGGCGACTCCGACTGGGTCGCACCACCACCTGTGTCGACGGAAAACACCACACCCGTGAGCACCTATTTGATTCAAATTTCAAATTCCTCCTCACAGCTCGAGGTGTCCCAACTCATCGAACTCCATGGCTTGCTTCTTCCTCGTCTCGAGCACGATCCTGAAATTTCTCCACCGCTCACGAGTCTTCTACCCCTCCATTTAAACACCACCACCTCTCGCCAAAAGAGCCGTTGAACAAAACCTTACCAAAACTCGCCAAAATCACTCCACATTCTTCTTTCAAGATAAGCACTTGGACCTCTAATCGGAATCCAAATTTCACTCTCCCGTCGAGCTCAATTTCTACCCCAAAATCCACCCAAGCAAAACAGATTAATTTTCACCTGCGCCGAGCCAATCCTCAAATTGATTGACCCTACACCTTCATAAAATCAAGAGAACAAGTTCCCAAACAAAAGCCCCTCCAGTGCCGCCCATTCTTCCCATCAACCAAGCTTTGAAATCAAAGCCATGGAAGTCCTGCCTGCATTACCTCAGATTAAAAATATAGCTTCATCCTTTCAGTTCTCTAGCTCCAAACAAACGTGCCGAGCCCCTTTGATTGAAGCTTCACTTCTCGCAGCCAAGGTATGGAACTCCTCCTTCCCGAGAGCTTCTTTCGATTCTCCATTTTGTTTCGGGGTCGATTTCAATGCATGTCGCCCATACGCATTTATAACTCTGCCAGACGAACACGTAGGATCAAATTTCATATATATGAATAAGGGAGATATTGGGGGTTTTGTCATGACGATGACCGTGAACCGTTCGATCTTGCGCGTATCGACGACAGATCCTGCATCTAGCGACGAGGATGGAGCGAGACCGGCAGACCACGCGCATCCCTACCAGCCTAGCGACGTCGAATAGGAGCGCGCTATGCTTACCTGAGCCGGCCGAGGTCGACGCGGCGCAATCGGGTTAAGTAGAAATTAGGTATTTTCGATTTATTTAAATACCTGTAACTTCTTAAAAATCCATATCTGTAGAAAAATCACAAAAATAAAATAAAAATACCCTTTACTGCAAGGATGCAGTGAATAATATGGAAAAATTAAGTTAATTTGATGAGTATTTATTTTTAATTAATTATTTACCGATTTCAGTATACCTCCATCACATACAATTTAATATGGTACGAGACCATATGTGCTTTCCTTTGTGAGCTCGTTTCAACATTCCCCGAATTTTCCAAGGTCGAGGTCATCTCTAATAAGAAGTTATTGATTTTTCAAGTTTAAGTGTTCGTTTTGGCATTTTAATTCCACAATTAGCATGTCGTTTAGAAAATTCTAGAAAAATTTAGAGAGGCATCTGGCGACCAGAGACCTTTCGGGAAAATTTTGGTTTTGGCTCTGATTCCTCAAGAATAACCCTAATCGCCTAAACATCAAATTGAATTTTAATTAATTAGGATTAACCACACATCAAAACCACTTAAAAATAACTTCTAAATAATCTTTTATACAAAATGAGTCCCACATAAAAATTTGAAATCAATTGGAAATGATTTAACCTTAATTAAATGGATTAATTAAGTCTCATAACAAAAATTAAACTTAATAAATTCACAACTCCCCAAAATAAATCTCAAAAATTCACCAAATTATTTGGGACTTCTTAATATCGAGAGTCTAAGAAAATTAAAATTGGAATTCTCTAAAAATCTTCATTTTTCACCATATTTTAATATTTTAATAATTAAAAATAATAAAAATCACAAAAATATTAAAAATCATAAAAATGTGACATTTTACCTCCTAATCATTTATATAGTGAATAAACCAAATATTTTTCTCAAACATAGGTCGAGATATGAAATTTTTAAAGGCTTAAAACAATTTTTAATATTAAAAATGAATTTCCCTACATTTTCACTAAATTAATTTAGTAAATCAAAGAAAAATTATAAAAATATAAAATTACTTTCCGAACTCCTAGGTCGTATATTTATGAAAAATATAAAATTCATTTTCAACTTTAATTTTATTTTATAATTAATTAACACTCCAAAAATTAAAATAATTATAATAAATAAAAAATAATTCAAAAAATCACCAAAATTGGTCTAAATGGTCCTCTAGTCAGTAGGAACATCCCATCATTTTCTTAAGGACAGAAACCTTACCTTGGTCGTGTTGTTGAATTTTTATTGAAAACCCATATTTTTCATAAAAATAAATATATAAATTAAATTAAATTCAGAAAAAATCACATTTTCTCCTCTAATGTCTTAATTGACATGTGAGTGAAGTGACATAAAAATTTTAAGTTCATTTGAGCTTAATTTAATGAGTTATGAAATGAACATGCTTAAAAGGACATAAAGGTAATTAAAGAATTTTAACCCTAATTAATATTTAGGTTTAATCAAGGGGAGAGTAAAATATCTGATTTTAAAATTTTCATTAGATGATTGAAACCTAGGGAATTAAGGGGTAGAAACTCATTAATCATCTTGAAAATATTTAAAGTAAATTTTAATTAATTAAACAATTTGAATTTTGGAAAAATAAGTTAAAATTTAGATTATTAAGATTAGGGATATGATTTAAGAAGATATCAATTCTTTAATTTAAAATCCCTAAATGAATCACTTTAATAATATTCAACTCTTAATCAAACTCAAAAATGATAATTGAAATTAATAATTAAATAATTAAAAGGAAAATAAACATTAATTAAATTAAAAGCTTAAAACATTAAGTGATTTGATAATCAAATTGAAATAAATTTAAAACATTTAAATTAATTTGAAATCACTTAAAAAACAAATCTAAAACAAACTTGAAACATTAAAGAAAATCAACCTTAAGACAATCATAATTAAAAACATAAAAAATCAAACCAATAAAAATTAACCTAAAGTGTTACAATTAAGTCAAATTAAATTAAAATCATTAAAAGTTTAATTAAATTGAATAATCTAAACACCTCTTTCAAATCAAACAATTTAAAACACTTAAGAAAAAATTAACTTGAATTTTGAAACTAAATTAAATCATCCTAAATCGTCAATTTAACTTTAATCAAAGCAGTTAAATTCTTTAACAAACTGATTTCCCCCCTAAAGGCTTTCATTATTATAACTCTTAAGTAAAGCCTCAAGTAAAATGTCACTTTACTCATCGGATAATCAAATTTCCAAGTTCACTGAGCAAGAAGCAGAACTCAATTAAACTTTGAGATGGTTAATTCACCAGTATAATAAAATTCATTTGGACTCAAAATAATTTCAGAAGTATTGGAAAGATGTTTAAGACTCGTCCTAAGCACTTTCTCAATATGATGAGATGTTTTAGAAAAACAACTGAAATTAATTGTTCCTTGATGAAGAAAATCATCCTTAACAAAACACAAGAACCTAGACGTCATAGGAAATGACTAGCAATAGGATTAAGACTTTGGTAGACAACCAAAACCTTCCCTTAGCTCTACCTAGGTATTATCTTGCAAATATATTAATGCTCTAACATGTGTTGTAAGTGTAGCATAGAATGACGGGAAGACCCTCCAAGTACGCTTTTATTTTATTGCAATTTACTTAACTGTACTGTACTTTACTTTTCTTGCATGTTAAACAAGAATGTCACCCTGCATGAAAACTAAAACCTTTAGGGTAGCCACAAAACTGAAACCCAAAACTAAATTAAAAGTCACAACAAGATAAAATTCACCGCCACAACATTTCAAAATATAAAACAACTCAAAATTTAATCACAAATAGAACAACAAAATTACAACTACAACTAAATTAAAACGTATTGTTGGATGATCGGGAATACCTCGGATGATGTAACCCACATGTTGCTAACGGAATTTCCCACAGTCTAAATGAAAGTGTGGAACTCATTCAGTTTATTTTAACAAATTCATTTGGACTAAGTGAATCCGATGAAAATAACGGTGCCGGAATGATGGAACCGTGGGATCTTAACCGGTGTTCTTATAATCAACTTTAAGATTCCTCTAATAAAACATTAAAAATATTTGGACTTTAAAACTTCTCTAAACCAAAACTCTTCTCTCATCTCATGATTTTTACTTTCTAAAACTAAACCTCTATAACAACAAGGAGCTTGGCTGGAATCTACATCAACAAAACCTTTCCTAGTTTTAAATAACAAAGCCATAGGATTTCGAGGTAGTTTGCTTAGTGCAGAATAAATCCTCAACTCTTCGTTTGTCATTTGCATAATCATGTTATGTAGATTAAGCCCAACCGGTCTTAGGACTCCGAGGTAGTCATTTGGTACTACATAAACCCTCACATCTTCGAGGCTATTTGTGTGATTATGTCATACAAATATAAGTCCTAATTAATTAAAATTGGTAGGATTGATACATTAAATATACTCTTAAGTTGAAGCCAAACAATTAGGAAAGTTTGGGAAGTTGCCAAGATTCTTCTTGGATCCTCAGCTTCTCCTACTTCTCTTCTTTTGGACTCCTGAAATAAACTGTTCCAAATTTGATCCATTCCATATTGAAATTTCCAAAATCCAATTCATTTGAAACCTCAAACTTTGAAATTATTGAGAGCAAAATCACTGATCATTATCGAGAGTTTTCTTAAATGATTCTCGTCATTTAAGATGTAATTAACTATAGGGTCTTGCCCTTATAGGGAACTTTAAGAACCCAGGTAATATAAACCCTGTTTAATTCATTTATATTAAGCAGGAGAACTTGTCGGCTTATAAAATTGGTTCGTAGACCAAACAGATGTCACAAATCTTCTAGTTTATTTAATTGAGCCCCATAATTAAGTAGTGTGTCTATTCTTCGAGATAAATACATGGTTTGTGGTGTGGTGCTCATTTATATAAACTATTTGGGATGTGAGATCTGTTTGATTTCATATCTTAAATTTTTCAAACTTAAAGTTATTTTCAAAATTAAATGCTACTTTCTAAATTATATATACATTTAAATTAAATTTAAAATTTAAAATTCGCCGACAACTTCTGTAGGCGACCCCTTTTCAAAATACAACACACAACCTAAAAATATGCCGACAAGTAAGTGTGAGTTTATAAGTGTTGTTGTAGTTGACGTCTTGTACCTTACATTGGAGTCAGTAGGAGTCAAAGGATCACTTGAAGGAACATTCCAGATAAGTATTTGTAACTTGGTTCAAAGTTTTATAAATATGTTTTGAATTCAATGTGTTCTGAGTAGTTACTTTTCTTTCTCCTTTCAACTATGAAAAGATAATAAGATAATTTGATTTTTTTTTTAGAACTTAACTTAAAATATTTAAAATTATTGCGATGATATTAATACCTGATCTTAATTTACTTTTTAAGCTGGCCATTTAAATTGTTAAACCCTATTGAAGAATTCTGAGACCTATCCGGAGATGAGTTCTTAACTAGTAGATATCACATGAATCCTTGGGTAATCGAAGGCCTTGAGCGGGTTATTCAAGGTGAAGTACAAATAAATAGGGAGATATGATTTATTGGGCATAGAATTAATTAGTTTTTAGAGTGACAGACTAAATCCTAATAATTTGGTTTATAGAAAGGGAATGTGTCACTAGTAGGGCCGACCATAGCCACCCTTGGACATCTAGAAGTGTGAGCTTAGATTAACCCATTCTACTAATAATACATCCTGAACTGATCTATAGATTATCCAATGTTCTTTATAATATCGAGCGAAGGTAAAGAATAAGAATGCTTCTATTTGACACAATACCATAATCTCAAGTTCTCCATGAATGATAATTATTCTGAAAAATCTTGGATTAGTTGAAAAGGTGAAAGTTGTTTTACTTATACTTACATTAACCTTTACTTCATTGTTGCTTACTTACATGTAGTAGAAATTTTATTAAACTTAAAAATCTAAATTTTGAAAGGAAATAAAAATTATAATTACTTTTAATTTGAAATTTTAATAAATTCCTTCAATTCATTTTCCATTAATCTTCCCTGTGGGATCGATAACCAGGACTCTAATAGAGTCCTGTATTACTTGAAATGATACATATATTTGCATTTGAAATTAAGAATTTACAAAAATATTATAAATATTTAAATATAAATTCATAAATTCTTGCATATACAGATACTCGTAAAGGTCGGTTCAAGTTTTTGGCGCCGTTGCCAGGGAAGATAGAAAAGAAGTGAAAGAAAGAACATAAAGGAAGAAAGAAAGACAATTTTTAGATTTTTCAAATTAAAAATATTTTACACACTTTTTATTTCTTTAAAAATACAAAAACATTTACAAAAACAAAAAATACCAAAAAGATTTTATTTTATTCAAGTTTTTTTTATGCGTATTCTGAATTAGAAAGAACTGTTAAAAGAATTAGAAAAGGAAAAAAAAATCAAAATTATTAGGAAATGGCTAACTTTCATAACAATAATCAAAATCTAATAGAAATTAATGAACAAAATGTTTATAAACCATTAAGGGGTTATGCAAACCCTACAGTTGATGAACTTCATACAAATGCCTACTGTAGATGCTAATTCTTTTGTGCTTAAACCTTCTATTCTTAAAATGGTTCAAAATAATCAATTTGGAGGAACACCAAACGAGGATCCAAACTTACACCTTGCTAGTTTCTTAGAACTTTGTGCTACCTTTAAATATAATAATGTTTCTGATGATGTTATTAGGCTTAGACTCTTTCCTTTTTCTTTAAAAGATAAAGCAAAGATGTGGCTTAACTCATTAGCAACTTGTTCTATTAAAACTTAGGCAGATATGACACAAAAATTCCTTGCTAAATATTTTTCTTCTTCTAAAACTACTAAATTAAGCAATGATATTACTTCATTTATGCAATTTAATAGAGAGACAATTTATGAAGCATAGGAAAGATTTAAAGAACTATTAAGAAATGTGCTCATCATACTTTACCAGATTGGTTAATTATTCAAACATTTTATAACAGACTTATTGGATCACTTAGATCTATTATAGATGCTGCTGTTGGTGGTTCTTTAATGGCTAAGACATTTGATGAAGCTTATACCTTAATTGAAGAAATGACTACTAATAATTTTTAATGGCCTTCTGAAAGGGTTAATCCTAAAAGAGTGGCAAGTATACAAGATAATGAAGCATTTTCTATTTTAGCTTCACAAGTTGCTGCGATATCTAATAAATTTGATAATTTTGCTATTAACGTGTCACATGTAAGTAATGATAATTCTGCAAATATTGATGATTCTCAAACAATGGAAACATTACAAGCTATTGCTAGTAAAACTAATAACCCTTATTCAAATTATTATAATCCAGGTTGGAAAAATCACCCTAACTTTAATTGAAATAATGGACATCAACAATGGAAATAATCAAGTTAATTCAACCGAAAATTGGAACAATCAAGGAAATTCAAACTTTAGACCAACTTATCCTTCTGGTTTTAACAATTAGCAGAAAAAGTTATCTTTAGAAGAATTGATCTTGCAACTAGGTAATCAGTTACAAAGTCAAAACACTGCTATTCGAAATATTAAGAATCAGATGGGACAAATTGCTAATTTAATTAATTACAGAACTCAAGGAACACTGCCTAGCAACGTTGAAATTAATTCAAAAGAAAAAGGAAAAGACCATGAACAAGCAAAACCTGTACAACTTAGAAGTGGAAATGAATTAAAAGAGAAAATTCATAATGAAAATGAGAAAGAGAGAGAGGTTGAAGAGATTGAAAAACCTAAAGAAACTCTTTCTCCAAGTAAAGATCAGAATGTAATTCCTATTGAAGTGGAAGTTGAAAGGCCACCACCACCTTTTCCTCAAAGACTAAAACAGAAGAAGCTTGACCATTAATTTTCTAAATTCTTTGAGATTTCTAAGAAACTTACCATTAACATTCCTTTTGTTGAAGCTTTGGAACAAATTTCGAGTTATGCAAAATTTATGAAGGATATTTTAAATAAGAAAAGGAAATTTGAAGCTTATGAAACTGTTGCATTTAGTGAAGTCTGTAGTGCAATAATTCAAAAGAAACTTCCCCAGAAACTTAAAGATCCTGGAAGTTTCACTATATCATGTGTTATTGGAGAAAAATTTTGTGGAAAAGCCTTATGTGATTTAGGAGCAAGTACTATTCTCATGCCATTTTCTATCTTTCGAAGGTTAGATTTAGGAGAGATTTCTCCTACCACTGTAACTCTTTAGTTAGCTGATCGATCTATTACTTATCCTAAAGGAGTTATAGAGGATGTTCTTGTTAAAGTGGATAAATTTATCTTCCCTATAGATTTCATTGTACTGGATATGGAAGAAGATAAAGAAATACCTATTATTTTAGGGAGACCTTTTCTAGCTACCGGACGTGCTATGATTGATGTGCAAAAAGGTGAATTAACAATGAGATTTAATGATCAAGAGATAACATTTAATGTTCTGAAATCAATGAGGTATCCTGACAAAGAAAAATGATATCGAATGGATATTTTTTATTATATAATTGAAAAGCATTATCAATAAAAATGTAAAGTCATTTCTGAAGAAAAAAATAATGAATATGTAATATAATGAGTCATTAACTGAAGAAACTAAAGAAGTAAATGAAGAAAATTTATTTGAAGAAACTCATTATATTCATGATAATTGGGAAATTTTAGATGCAACTAAAAATGATATACTTTACCCTCAATTGAAAAAGCCCCTAAACTGGAATTAAAAATGTTACCTGCAAATTTAAAGTATGCATTTCTTGAAAATTCGTTAATTTTATGTGTGATTATATCTTCAAAACTAAGCAAATATCAAGAAGAAAAACTAATAGGAGTTCTGAAGAATTATAAGAAAGCTTTTGATTGGACTATTACAGATATAAGAGGAATAAGTCCTTCAATCTATATGCATAGGATTTTAATGGAAGAAAAATGTAAACCTACTGTTGAATCTCAAAGAAGATTGAACCCAATTATGAAAGAGGTTGCTAAAAAAGATATTTTAAAATGGTTAGATGCTGAAATTATTTATCCTATTTCAGATAGTCAATGGGTAAGTCCTATTAACTGTCATTATTAATGATAAAAATGAATTAATCCCTACAAGACAAGTTACTGGCTGCTGAATTTGCATTGATTATCGAAAATTAAACAACGCCACTAGAAATGATATTTTTCCTTTTCCTTTCTTGGATTAGATGCTAGATAAATTAGCAGGATAATCATATTTCTGTTTTTTGGATGAATATTCTGGTTATCATCAATTATTTGTTGCTCCTGAGGACCAAGAGAAAACAACATTTACAAGTCCTTATGGAACATTTGCTTTTAGAAGAATGCCTTTCAATTTATGTAATGCACCTGCAACCTTTCAGAGATGTATGATGTTAATATTCTGTGATTTAATTGAAAAATGAATTGAAGTATTTATGGACTATTTTTTAGTTTTTGGAACTTCTTTTGAGTCTTGCTTGGAAAATATAACAAAAGTTCTGAAAAAAATGTGAAGAAACAAATTTGGTTCTAAACTGAGAAAAATGTCAACTTATGGTCACAGAAGGAATTGTACTTGGACATAAAATTTCATAAAAAGTGATGGAAGTTGATCAGGCAAAAGTAAATATTATTGCTGAACTTCAACCACCTACTACTGTTACTGATGTGAGAAGTTTTCTGGGTCATGCTTGATTTTACAAAAGATATATTAAGGATTTTTCTAAGATTGCTAAACCTCTTTGTCATTTATTAGAAAAAGAAGCTAAGTTAGAATTTAATGAAGATTATATGAATGCTTTCAATATTTTTTAAAAAAAATTAATCACTGCACCTATCATTGTTGCACATGATTGGAATAAACCTTTTGAATTAATGTGTGATGGAAGTGATTATGCAATTGGAGCTGTATTGGGACAAAATTATGAGAAAATTTTCAAAGTTATATATTATGCTAGCAAAACTCTTAATGAAACTCAAATAAATTACACTACTACTGAGAAAGAGCTCTTAGCAATAATATATGCCTTTGATAAATTTAGACCTTATCTTCTTGGAACCAAATGTATCGTACATACTGATCATTCTGCTATTAAGTATTTAATGTCTAAAAAGGATGCTAAACCAAGATTCATAAGATGAGTTTTACTTTTACAAGAATTTGATTTCAAATAGTGGACAGAAAAGGAGCTGACAACCAAGGTGCTGATCATTTATCAATAATTAAAAATAATAATGAGAAGATTACTGAAGAAAACATAAAAGAGAAATTCCCTGATGAACAGTTATATGTTATTCAAGGATTACAAATGCCTTGGTATGCAGATATAGTTGACTATTTGGTTAGCAATAATTTACCGTATGGATTGAATAGTAAATATATTAAGAAATTCAAAAATGATTCTAAATTATATATTTGGGAAGAACCACATTTATTTAAAATAGGCAGAGATTCTGTGATTCGAATATGTGTACCTTATGAAGAAACTTTTGCAATTATTCAAAAATGTCACGATTCTGAATTTGGAGGACACTTTAGAGTAGATAAAACTACGTTTAAAATTCTAAATTCTGGATTTTATTGGCCTACATTATCCAAAGATGTTGGATATTATGTGAAAACTTGTGATCAATGTCAAAAAATGGGGAATATATCCAGAAAAGATGAAATGTCTCTAAGCTATATATTAGAAATTGAGATTTTTGATGTATGGGGTTTAGACTTTATGGGACCTTTTATGCCATCATCTGGAAAGATTTATATTTTATTAGCAGTTGATTATGTTTCAAAGTGGATTGAAGCTGTAGCTTTACCTAACTGTGATTCCAAAAGTGTTTCGAAATTTTTAAAGAAAATGATTTTTACAAGATTTGGAATGCCAAGGTTAATTATCACAGATGGGGGAAGTCATTTCAGAAACATAAGAATTCAATCATTATTAGAAAAATTCTGAATTAAATATAAAATTACAACTGCTTATCACCCACAAACAAGTGGAATGGCTGAAGTATCAAACAGAGAAATTAAAAGAATATTAGAAAAGACTGTTGGCTGAAGTATCAAACAGAGAAATTAAAAGAATATTAAAAAATACTGTTAATCCTAAAAAAACTGACTGGGTTGATAGACTTGATTCTACATTATGGGCTTATAGAACAGCTTATAAGACACCTATCGGAATGTCACCTTATCGGTTAGTTTATGGTAAACATTGTCACTTACCTGTTGAACTGGAACATAAATCTTACTGGGCGATAAAGGAGTGCAATTATGATTTGAATGGTGCAGGAGAGAAAAGATTGTTACAATTGAATGAAATGGAAGAGATAAGAAATGAGTCCTATGAAAATGCAAAAAATTATAAGGAAAGAATGAAGAAATTGCATGATAAAAAGATTTTAAGAAAATATTTGACTCTGGACAAGAAGTATTATTAATTAATACTCGTTTAAGATTTTTTCTTGGAAAATTAATATCTAAATGAATGGGACCATTTATAATTGAGAAAGTATACCCTTATGGAGTTGTTGATATCAAAGATCCCAAGACAGGAAAAATATTTAAAGTTAACGGATTAAGACTGAAGCCTTATATGGGAGAAATGAAACTGATTTACAAGGAAGCTTACAAAATGAGTCTACCCGATTAATATAACTGATTATGTCGGGCTGACGACGATAAACCAAGCGCTTTATGGGAGACAACCCATATATTATCATTGTGATTGTTTGTGATTTGAATTTATCTTAATCGATGTTTGTGTGTTGATCACACCATTTTAATAGACCTATTTTAAGACCGAAACTTTGTAAATTTGATGATAGGCGAAATGGAGTCCAACAAGGTTCCGATGCCTAAGTGCCCAAACTTAGCGCCTAAGCTCTAGCTTAACTTATGTGTATCAATGGTCCGGTGCCTAGGCGCCATATTTTGGCACCTAAGCGCCCCAGTTACTATTAGTGCAAAAACTGAAAATCTTCAGTTTTTCACACAAATTCTTCTTATAAATTACCCTATCTTCCTCCCCAATCCATAAGCAAACCTATTTTCGACTAGAACACTTCATTTTGGAGCAGAAGAGAATGTTTGGAAGCAATGGAGAGATGAGATAATAACAATGTAATAAGAGATAAGTCTTCTAAAGATCCTCAACCTTATTTCAATGGATTTATTGTTGTATGTTTGGAGAAATTGTTTAGTCGTTTAGATAAGATTGAGGCGAAATTTCTAAGCGTTGGAAATCGTCTGCATGAGATGTATCACCAAATCGAGCACTTGGAATGGCATAAGAAACTTCAATTCGATCACATGGCGGCCTATCAAGATGCTCAAGTAGTGATGTATGCGAAGAACAAATGGATTGATGAGAAGACGGCTTTAGAATTTCCAAGGGCGTTGGTTTTCTATCCATACGGGCCTAGCAAAATTCATTGCGAGGGGGGATGGAAATTAAAAGTTCAGTGATGAATAGATCTTTGATGTGTTTTAGGTGTGATTGAGTCATGTTCTAGTGTGTCGAATATCTAGTTTGTGTGTTTGCTTTATTTGTTCAAAGTTTGTTATTGGATTGAGAATTTGCTTTGAATTTGTGTTGTTTGTGTTATTTATAGAATGATGAACCTTGTTATAGTCTTTTTCTGGAATTTATTGAGCTTGGAATAAAAAATATGAAATGGAATTGAAGAGTTTGATTATATCTTGTGTTTGAAATGTGGATCTAATTTATCATTTTAATTGATTGTAGAAATGTTTGGAAGTTAGAAATCAGAGTAATACTCTCATGTGAGTAATTAGAATTCGAATTTGTTAAGTTTTGGTGGAAATTATAATATTTAAATCGAATCTTTGGAAGGGCGAGTTTGGCGCCTAGGCGCCAGAACTCGGCGCCTAAGCGCGGTTCGGCCTGCACCCGAAAATCAGATTTTTAAACCACCCGACGCCATTATCGACGCTTTTTAAACTCGCTTCTTCTTCTCATTTTTGCGAAAAACCAACTTTAGGGATCCATTTTTAGGCCAGATTTTTAAGTTTTTGAGCTTGGAATTACTTGATTTCTTCATCTCGAGGTCAGATCTACCTTATAATCCATTTATTTTTTATTTTCACTGTAGATTTTTCAACTTTTAAGCAAAACCAAAAATTTTTGATTTTTGGAGTTTAATCCATGGATTTGAAGCTTTATTTAAGTTTTTATAAGCTTAAATAAGCTTAATCTTTTAATATTTTAATTTATTTTGAGTTTTCTTTCACTTACGTTTAGATGGCTCCAAAATCAAAGAGAGGGAAGGAACAAGAAAATTTCGATCATAGTAAGTTTGTCACTACTGCAGCACATTTTTGTTACAACGATTTTGCTACGACAAGAAAGATTATCTTGGAGAGGAGTTTTTACAATTCTGATGGAAGGATTGAAGATATGATCCTTGCATTAAACTGATAACGACTCTGTTACTTCACTGCTGTTGTCGTTATCCCTGTCGTTAGGGAATTTTATGCAAATTTCTTGGATGCCGAAGATTTCGAGATCTTCGTGAGAGGAGTTGGAGTAGGATTTACTCCAGAGAGAATCAACATTTTCTACGGCCTGCCACCGAACATCGAGTGCTATTATTCTAGATTTTCTCCATCTGAGGGAGATTTAGAAATGATTATTGCGTACTTGACAGATGGTACTGGAGCTTGGAAGATCTGGAATGAAAAATGGGTAAATTTTTCATCTTCTAAGCTAAATGGTGTTTCTAAGGCATGGCATTGCTTTATTTCTGCTCACATCCTTCCATCCAACCTTTTGAGTGAGGTTACCAAGGATAGAACTATCCTCAACTACTGCATACAGGAGAGGAAGCCGATTGATGTTGGGAGTATTATTTATTATTCTGTAGAGGCCACTGCTCTTTCTAGCATTTCTGTGGGATTGGGATTCCCATCTCTGATTTATTCTCTGTGTGAAAGTGCTGGAGTTGTTGCTGAGCTTTCAGAGGAAAAACTTAAGTCTACAAAACCCATTGGAAGAGAAAGTGTCAATATTTATGATCGACTCCGAGGTAAGAGTTCTACCGCACCTTCTAGTTCATTACCTACTTCTGGTAGACCTTCTACTTCTGGACCCTCTACTTCTGTTGTTGAGCCACCATCTAGTTTTTGGGAGAATATGCATAAGAAATTTATAGAGCAGCAGAATATGTTACTTTTGACCCAGTGTAGAGTCGATACTATATATTTGAAATTGAATCTTTTTTCTGAGTACACCCAAAGGAAGAGTGATTTTAATGCTGAGTATTCTTAGTCTCTTGTTAGATTCCTGAAGGGTGACCATTCAGTTCAGTTCCCGACCTGCCCTAGATTCTCACAATTTGATATTCAGACAAGAATGTAGACTTTTCCTTTGATGATGACGAGGAAGAGGAGACTGCTAGTGATGATTAGATTTTTAGGATTGTGTATTTGTGTTGTTTATGTTTTATTTTGTGTTAGTTTTGCATGTGTGTGATGATTTGTTAGTTTTTAAGTTTGATGCACTGTTCTGAGACACTTATTTATGTATTGATTATTATTAGATTGCTGAAGTTTATTTCTGTTGTGAGATGTTTTATTTCTGTGTTAGTATAGTGATGCCACACCTGTTTAGTTTAGTTATTTTTTATTTTAAAATTATAAAAATTTTTTTGTAGAAATTGATCCTGCTTACTAAAATTTTTCTATATATGCTTAAACATTACTTTATATTCACAAAAAGCATGTATATAAATAAATTTTCCTTTCTTGATTATTTTTTCATATACTTAGAAAAATTCCTGGTAGAAATATGCTATTCTTTCTCTCATACTTTAGAAAATTTCATGATTTATGTTTATACCAAAACTGAAGTTTGGGGGAAGGGAAAATTCTTTAAAATTTAAATATTATTTGTCCTTAATGTACTAATATTTTTTTTTAAAATCTTAACATAATATAAGGAATGAAAAAATTATTTAAGATTACTTAAATTTTTGAATTTATAAATCATTTAGTAAACATAACTAAAATTTCAATAATTTTGATTGATTTTAAGAATAAAATTATTTAACTTAAAGAATAATATGATTAAAATTTTTTTAATTTATAGTAAAAAGAATTGTGATTTTGAAATACTAAGGAATCAAAATTATTACTTGAAAAAGAAAATATTGAAATATTTTTTGAAAAATACTTATTAAGAATATCACATTTATTAAGTAAAAATGTATAAGTTTTTTTAAATATAAGTTAAGGATAGTGAAGTTCAAAATCATTAACAGGCTATCCAGATATAGTAATCCTCACAAATTTAAAAAAAATGGAGGATTGAAAAATATCCTTAAAAAATAAAAGAAATGTGAGGAGAAGCTTGAGGAGATGCATAATAAAAAATTGGTTTCACTTAAATTATCTTATAGGAAGAAAATTAATTACATTTTTAACTTAATTTTTATGTACAAATATCTTTACTAGAAAAATTTTCATGAAAGTCTTTTTCTTATAAATTATCTATGTGGCCTTAATATAATAAATTACATTTTTTCTTGAAATAAATGAAAAATTTAAAGTCATATGATTTGGTTGTTAAATATTCTTTAAATTCTTAAAATTAACCTTAATTAGTGAAATTTAGTTATTGATTTGCTAAAACATTTATATAACCAAAAATTACAAGGAATCTTAAATATTTAACTTCATTCCATATGTTATACATTTTATGTAATAAAAAGGGTTACTTGAGGACAAGTAATATTTAAGTTTAGGGGAATTTGATCCACTTAAAAAGTATCTATTTTTATGCCTTATTTATGATTCAATTTTTAAGAATATTATGCTTTAATGAAAGGTATTTTTATGTTTTTGGATGTAAGAAATGGAAAAAGAGTTCAAGAAGGAAAAAATGAGCAAAAAGGAACAAAAATAGAGCTAAAAAGCAAAGTTGCCGAAATTATAGGTCTAGCGCCTAGGCGCCAGAATCCGGCACCTAAGCGTCAGTTCGATACTGAAGTAGATAAGATTTTTGACAACTTTAGGCAGTTATTTTGACGGTGTTAAGTGGTTATCAGACCTTCTAGAAGACTGGAAGTTACTCTTAATACATAGGACATGTGATACAATGCATATGGACACATGACAATTTTAATCGGTGAAAAGGTGGAAAGACTTGGTCACGGACTCCGACGCCTAGGCGCCAGATCCCGGTGCCTAGGCGCCAGATCCCGGTGCCTAGGCGCCACAGTTACCTTTTAAAAGATTCATTGAATTTGGATGAATTTTGAAGAGGTGCCTTAAGCAACCCCTGGTCTTTTTCAGAGCTCTATAAATAAGAGACATTTCTACAGAAAAAGGGTCCTCTTTCGCCATCCATCTAGCCCCCCTAGATCTCCAACATTTGGAGATATATTTAGAGAGCCACCATATTTCTTCTTGAGCATTTAGTGAGGTTATCTACTCAATTCCTTGAGTAGTAAGTGTGAGTTTATAAGTGTTGTTGTTGTTGAAGTCTTGTAACTTGCATTGGAGTCAGTAGGAGTCAAATGATCACTTGAAGGAACATTTCACTTAAGTATTTGTAACTTGATTCAAAGTTTTATAAATATGTTTTGTTGTGTGAATTCAATGTGTTCTGAGTAGTTACTTTTCTTTCTCCTTTCAACTATGAAAAGATAATAAGATAATTTGATTTTGTTGGAGAACTTACCTTAAAATATTTAAAATTATTGCGATGATATTAATACCTGATTTTAATTTACTTTTTAAACTGGCCATTTGAATTGTTAAAACCTGTTGAAGAATTCTGAGACCTATCCGGAGATGAGTTCTTAACTAGTAGATATCATATGAATCCTTGAGTAATCGAAGGCCTTGAGCGGGTTATTCTAGGTGAAGTGCAAAATAAATAGGGAGATATTGTTTATTGGGTGTAGAATTAATTAGTTTTTAGAATGACAGACTAAATCCTAATAATTTGGTTTATAGAAAGAGAACGGGTCACTAGTAGGGCCGACCATAGCCACCCTTGGACATCTAGAAGTGTGAGCCTAGATTAACCCATTCTACTAATAATATATCCTGAACCGATCTATAGATTAGCCAATATTCTTTATACTATCAAGCGAAGGTAAAGAATAGGAATACTTCTATTTGGCACAATACCATAATCTCAAGTTCTCCACGAATGATAATTATTCTGAAAAATCTTGGATTAGTTGAAAAGGTGAAAGTTGTTTTACTTATACTTGCATTAACCTTTACTTTATTGTTGCTTACTTACATTTAGTAGAAATTTTATTAAACTTAAAAATCTGAATTTTGAAAGGAAATAAAAATTATAATTACTTTTAATTTGAAAATCTAATAAATTCCTTCAATTTATTTTCTATTAATCTTCCCTGTGGGATCAATAACCAGGACTCCAATAGTACCCTGTATTACTTGAAACGATACATATACTTGCATTTGAAATTAAGACTTAATGAAAATATTATAAATATTTAAATATAAATTCATAAATTCTTGCATATGCAGATACTCGTAAAGGTTGGTTCAGAAAGCGCTATAAGGGATAGACTGAACTAACTCTTTGACACGTTTTGCTTAATGTCTAACCATCAACATAGATCCAACGCTGGCTAGCGGTTGGGAATCTCCTTCCCCTTCGGTCGCTTGATTACAGATACGTCCGACCGGTGTTGGGGATGCTCCTGGGAAACCCTTTGAAAGCGAGTTCCTTTAGATCTAACTCATACGAGAGCAGGTTGATCATTTCATTGAACGATTGCCTATCGAAGTGCCTCAAATTGACCTATTGATCACTAGAAAATGTATTAAGAATTTCATACCAATTTTATATGTAATTGCACTTTAAATAAATGTATTTTTTTGTTTTATTGTAGGAATGAAGAATTATAAGTACTGAAAGCAAAAACCACAAAAGAAGGAGATTTGGAGAAAAAGT
Organism: Papilionanthe hookeriana x Papilionanthe teres; assembly: GCA_022702705.1. Classification (NCBI taxonomy): domain Eukaryota; kingdom Viridiplantae; phylum Streptophyta; class Magnoliopsida; order Asparagales; family Orchidaceae; genus Papilionanthe; species Papilionanthe hookeriana x Papilionanthe teres. Next base: position 122,445,928 of record CM040421.1, on the reverse strand, counting down.
CTCAATTTGATGAAAAATGAACTATCCCGCCGACGGCGAGATCAAGGCCGCCGACGGCGAGATTTTCTAGAGAATTTTTGAATATATTATAAAGAGCCCGCCGACGGTGAGATCGAGCCCGCCGACAGCGAGATCGGCGCTATTAGCCCACCTTCTAGAAGCCCGCCGACGGCAAGATCGAGCCCGCCGACGGCGAGATCGAGCGCGCCGACGGCGAGATTGTTGAAAAGAGCCAGATACAATGAACCTGGACGCTTTTTGAAGAGGTGCTTAAGCAACCTTTGAAGATTTGACTCCTTCTAAAAATAGAGATGATTTCTATCCCTTTAGTGTGTCAATTTTGGTGTCTTTTGGTGTCGTTTTAAAGTCAATTAGTGTTCATTTGTGTTGGAGTGTAAATAAGAGAGTCTTAGTGAGTTTAATTAAGTGTGCTGTACTGGAAGGAAGAGTCAAAGGAACTTCAAGGAGTCTGCTTGGGGAGAAGAAATAAGATAAGTATATTTGTTATTGTTTGTTAACTTTAATGAAATTCATGATTTGTATTATTTTTCTCATGCTTTCTGAGTAGTTTCCTTAGTCTTTTTTCTTGTCGTTGAGATTATGTGAAGTGACAAGTCAAAGTAACTGTGCCTAAAATTATTAAAAAAAATTGTAATAATCTTTTACTTAAAACTTAATTTACTTTCAATTTGGCCAATTGATTTGTTAATATATGTTGAATTATCAACTATAGTAAAGATTACATTCGAGATTCAAGGAAGTCAAAAGCCTTGGATGGAGGGTGCAAATAAATGGGGAAATATAAACTATCGGGCGTAGAATTGGACATTTTAGTGTGACAGACTAAAATATTCAATTCGGTCCGATTGTTTGAGAGCTGAAGTATAGATGTTAGCCTTCAGGCTAGGGGAACGTGGAAGCTCGGAAGTGGCAGCCAGTATCCTCCCAGCCTAGCCGCAGATTCAGTAATCAAACATAGGATTAGTCAATGTTCTTTGCACATGGACCAAAGGGAAAAGAATAGGAATGCTCCTATTTGGCACAATACAAACTCTAAACTACTTTAATTCATCATTCACTTAATTCTCTCAACAAGGAGAAAAATGCTTTTCTAAATTAGAATCTTACATTTAAACCTTGTTTAGCAATAGTTTTAGTATAAGTGTTCTTAATTTTCGTATACTAGCTTAATAAGTAAGTCTACTTTAATTTATTTTTGAAATTCTCTAACTTCCCTGTGGGATCGATATCTTGGACTCCATTAGAGCCCTTTATTACTTGATAACGATACGTTTACTTGTGTAGTAGCCACATTATAAATCATAATTTTCATAAAAGAATCATCAGTGTAAATACATATATTTGGTGTGGGATCAAGTTTTTGGTGTCGTTTCCAATATCAATAACATATTTTTGTAAGTATAAATATCAAAAGTGGGTCACCTATCATCTGCTCTTGTAGCTCATAAACTTGTTGTTGAATCTCGATTCATTGATTCTCTATTGGATTTCATCACTACAGGGTCCCACTGCAATGATTCTACTTCATAATTGGCTCCACTTCTCATCTGTGGTATGCCCACGCTCACCACACTACCTTTTAGGACGTTCAATCCTAAATTATGTTCTCGAAAAATATACCCCGAGAGTTAGAGCTGAAAGGAGAGAAGTGAGAAAGAGAGACAGAGAGATTTTAGGAGCGCAAGATAGTCCCCTGTGTAAGGATTCAGAAGATCTATTATTGATGTCATGACCTCCTATTTCTAGAGGTCTCAAAATATAATAACATACAAGGAAAAAACAATTACTATAATTATTTGAATGATTGAATCGATGAGTTTGTCGAAATAAAGAGCACATGGTCACAAACATAAAAATTGGTCCAAATTCTTGAGGTCGATGGACTGTGTTAATCGAGCGTCGAATGCTTAGGTCGGTCGACTATAGAGGTCGACCATATCTAGTTTATAGAGATCCAATAGCTTGACAAAATGCTCTTTCACTTGATTATGTTCTCTCACTCGATGGTTTCATTAGTCATAAACTTTAGTTAGTTGAAACTTTATGTTGGTCGATTCTATCACAAAGCCCATCAACTATTCGTTGGGGAAACTTGTGTTCTTTAGCACAAAACATCATTCATACGCCTCTGTTTATGGCTGTTCGATCTACTCAAGATTCGTGCTGGCATTTTTGTAGTATACAATAACAAACTTGAATATTATGTGGATGACTTGGTCATCAAAATTAAGGAAAAGGGTGACCAATTATTTGATTTGAAAATTATTATTGTGAGGTTGAATTGCTTCAACTTAAAAATGAATTCACTAAGTGTGTCTTTAGGGTGACTTTAGAAAAATTCTTCATAATTTAGTAAGACACTACGGGATAGAGATCAATGTTTAGAAGATTAAAGATACTCTAAAAATACTTCCTCCTATGAGCTTAACTCACTTGAGATCATTCCAAGTAGGGTTGGCTTATCTCAGATGGTTTACATCTAATCTTTCTTAGATGTCTCAAACATTTTGATCAAAAAAAAGATACTAAGTTCCAATTAGACAATAAATGCCAAAATGTTCTTGCTATTATTAAATAATTTTTGATGCTTCTATTTGTATTAGCAACCCTTATCTTGAGTACAAGTCTGATGCTTTACATCACAACATTAAATGACTCTCCTAGAGATCTATTAGCCCAAACTAATGAAGAGGGAAAATAGAACGTACTTTTCTAATCTAAGTCCTATGAAATTGAGGTATCATCTAATTGATATGTACTCTTTGACTCTAAATTTTGAGGTCTACAAGTATTATGCTATTAGTTTTCTCATAAGGTCAGTCAATTCTCAAGTTCTAATTCGTTGCAGTATTTAATAACTCGAAAAGTTCTTTCTGAAAGATTAGGATTGTGGTCGATGGTTCTACTGCATTTCAATATAACAATGATCCCCTTTGTGCTATGAAAGGTCATATTTATTTCATGCTAATTCTTCTCTAAATAATAATCTAGCTGATGGATAAGTCGTGAGCTTGGATGGACAATCTAATTTTGTTGGAAAATATACATCAATAGAGTGTAACTTGATAGAAATGTGATTGAACCGCAATTAATTATCTATAGCAATGCATACTATAGCCCGAAATGATATCCATTTTCTTCAGCATACAGTCACTTTTATTTTAGCTTGAATCAAATATAAGTAAATAAAATCTTGGATCTATTAGACATATATAAAAATTCTAAATTATATCAAATATATTATATTTAAATTTTATATTTCTTAATGAGTTTTAATATAAAATCCGGCCAAAGAATTCCACATTCTTAACTTTTCCGAAGAGAAAAAAAAGAGTAATTTTGTTCCTATACTTCAAGCTGCCGCCTAGCGGGAATCAGCCCGATCGTATTTAGTTTTACATCCAGCCTAGTTTACTGAGCTGGTAAGTTGGCCATGGCCCCCTTTGACGTTGTACGGCTGCTGCTCTTTCTTCTTGGGCCGCTATTCCTCGCCACGGCGGATCCTTCTGTCGACACTTCCGCTCAGGTATGCGTAGTGGGCGCTGGAATCGGGGGTTCCTCGTTCGCCTATTTCCTCAAACAATACAGCTGCAGCTCCACCAAATCTCCTTGCCTCACTGATATCCATCTGTTCGAACGACGGAGTATCGTCGGCGGGCGGACAGCCATCGTCACGATTGCTGGAGATATCTTTGAGGCTGGCGCCTCGATCATCCACCCCAAGAACCTCCACGCAGTCCGCTTCGCGTCCCTTCTCGGCCTCCGATCGAAGTCCAAGTCTTCTGAGTTCAAACCCGATCGCAACGCGTCCGACTTCTCCACCTCCTCCTCTTGGTTCGGCATATGGGACGGTTCAAGTTTTCTATTCAAGACCAGTCCTCCTCCACCAGCCTCCAGTTCTGCAATCTATCGCAAAATACATTCCTTCTTCAATGCCATACTCATTTTCCGCCGTTATGGTCTCTCCCTCCTTCGAATGAATCGCTTTGTAAATAAGATGCTCCAGAGCTTCTTGCTCTACTACAAGGGTTTCGATTCCCGCCCAGTTTTTCATTCTGTGGAGGAGATGCTTAAGTGGTCTGGATTGTACGGGATTACTCGCCGGACCCTGAAGGAAGAATTACTGGATGCTGGGGTGTCTTCTCTCCTGGTATCTGAGCTTGTGACGGTACGGATTTCATTATTTGCACGTGTCCTTCATTCTTATCTGCATTTGTTTGTGAACTTGGATTGAGATGTGTTTGATCCCTTCGAAGATATTCCAACTATTCTTTCATTTCACCCATGGATTTGTCATTAGGAGGGACGGTGTATGCGTGCGAGAGGAATATGACGGGTATTTAATCCAAAATTATTTTTATCTTCCCATGAAAATCACCTTTGATAAACTTAACTTTTGCTATGCCTATAATTTGATTAAATCAAATAAGATGCAAGATTTATCGATATCCAATCCTAAGTTCAATACCAAAACTACTGATTCTATTGCATGTAATACAATGAATCAAATATTTTACATTTGATTGGCAATTTGAGAATTGTCCATAATATGTATACAAATCTAGCTTTGTGACACACATACGAGGTGTTTGGTAGGGCCTATTAACTGGATTTATCGCTTGATTTAAATCCAACTAAACATAATAAATGCGTAAGTTCCATGGAGTCAATAAATTATAGGTGTTGGGTGCTGGAGAAGTTACGGTTTTATAGTTGTATTAATGTCTTAGCATTGTACGAACATCCAACGCACTTATATATAAAAGAAAAGCAGATAGATGAGATGCCATATGTTTTTACATAGAAAACCCAAAAGGGAAAAACCCATGGGGACTATCTTGGTTAAAATGCTTCCACTATTTATGTGTATGTATTGGAAAATTGCCTGCTCTTGAACAACACAAAATAATATTACTAGAATGAGAAAAATATTGTGAAAGTGAAAGGGACCCGGATCCAATGACAGGGGTCTTTGTGATGGCTATGTGACTTTATTAGTAAAGATGGTGGTGACCGCTAGGTAGCAATGCTCCAACTATATAAGTAGCGAGATTCAATCGGCACCAATAGTTTGACATCAACTATGACAATGACCAAGCAATGGTGACGATGACAACGAAAGTTCAGCACACATACAGATAAAAGAAGAGCAGATAGAAGGGATACCATATGATGATTCTACTATTTATATGCATTTTATAGAAATTTGCTTGATCATGAATAACAGAAAATAATATTACAAAAATGAGGAACTTGGATGCAACGATAGTGTTGACCTCCTTTTTGGGATACATGTAGCTTCCGAAGGCATATGGATCTTCCGGAAGGGTCCTAGTGCCTCTGGATCTTTAACAACACGATGCCCCTTTTTGGCCTAGCCTGGGGCATGACCTAGCCCGAAACATGACCAAGTCCACTCGATTGGATAGTTGAAAATATCCGACAATCGTCGACGGTTGCAAAAACCATCGCAATGATCCGAACCATCGATCTCTTGTCTAATCGACGACCTAGGACACCCGCCTCCACCTATAAAAGACAACTATTTGTCCCTCTCTAAACTCGTGCCCGGGTCTGCGCTAGAAGTATTATAGTGGTGAAGAACAAAGTGGAGAGTGCCTCAAACTCGTGAAGTTCTCTGTTCTCTGTTCAACCACCATTTTTAAAGTTTTCCTCTTTTTTTTTTAAATTAATGTTTTAATTTAAGTATTTGAGTTAAAAAAATCTAGTTTAAGTCAACTCAATGGCCTTAATTAGGGCAAATTTTTTTATGTGGACTCCGGACGTAGATCAACGTACGGATTCCAATTATATTAGGATACGTGGAAGAATGAGTTTCGCGGTTTAAAACATTTTAAAAAAAAAACAGAAATGCGTTTTAGCCCGACCCGACCCGATGCATTCTGCTTGTTTGACTATCCCGCTTTTTCGACTATCCCGCCTTTTATAATATCGAGAAATACGTCTTGAAATACTTTTTAGGGATTTTTCGAACCTTCCACATATTTTTTTCTCCTAGGGTTTTCGCCGTTGGCTTTACTAGGGTTTCACATTTGTTTCGTTGGAGAGCTTCAAAGTCGTAAGACAATGGAGATAGATGATATGAAGAATACGTAGTTGGAAGAGCCAACAAGAACGAAATCAGAAGAGGCGGAGAAGACAGTCCTAGAACAACCGAAGAAGTCAAAGAAAGAGAGGAAGAATAAAGAGGCAAAGAGGTTGAAAAAGGAGGGCATTAAAGCGAAAAAGTTGTCCTGATAACATCTTTTTTTCCCAATTATTTTTTTAGGGTTGAAGGTTTATTTTGGAATTGATTCTTGGGTTACTCTGAAGCTAGTCTTTATTGACAGTTATTTTAGGTTCATTCTTGGGTTATTATAGGGTTATTTTTGTTTTCGTTTGATTTTGCGAGTCATTATGGGGTTTTGTTGGGTTATTTATGAGTTAATATTTATTTAGTTTCAGATTATTTTTGGGTTATTCGTGAGTTATTTTTGGGTTATTCAAGTGTTACTTAGATGTGTATTCGTAGATTTAGTTAATATCCTTTTAGTTCTGGGTTATTGTTGCGGTATTTTTGGGTTATTGATAAGTTATTGCCAAGTTATTTATGAGTTAATATTTATTGTAGTTGCAGGTTATTTATGGGTTATTTTTCTATTATTCAAGGGTTACTTAAAAGTGTATTTTTATGTTTTTATTACATTATTTTTTTGTTATTATTGGGTTTTTTTTAATAACCCTTCAGTTTTGGGTTATTGTTGGAGTATTCTTGGGTTATTGATGAGTTATTGTTGAGTTATTTATGAGTTAATATTTTGGGTTATCGTGGATTAGTCTCAGGTTATTCGTGGGTTAGTCTCAGGTCATTCGTAGGTTAGTCTCAGGTTATTCGTGAGTTATTTTTAGGTTGTTCGTGGGTTATTCTTAGGTTATTCGTGGGTTATTTTTAGGTTATTCGTGGGTTATTTTTAGGTTATTCGTGGGTTATCTTTAGGTTATTCATGCATTATTTTTGGGTTATTATTGGGTTATTTATAATTTAGTTGATATCCCTGTAGTTCTGGGTTATTGTTGGGGTATTCTTGGATTATTGCTGAGTTATTATTGGGTATTCTTGGGTTGTTTTTGAGTTATTCGTCGGTAATTTTTTGGGTTATACGTGGGTTATTTTTTGGGTTATTGGTGAGTTATTTTTGGGTTATTCAATGGTTACTTAAAAGTGTATTCTTTTGTTAATATTGGAATATTATTGGGGTTAGTTAATATCCCTTCAGTTGTGGGTTATTGTTGGAGTATTCTTCGGTTATTGATGAGTTATTGTTCGTATGAATAAAATGTTTCTTATTCATGTAAGTTGATGAACAAACAGTCTATGAATTGCAGATGCCGTTCATTAACAGTTAGAGAAGTCTTAGACAAGGTTTGGTCAACTGTCTATGAGGACATGGTCAAAACTGAGAGAATTGAAACTGAATCAGTTTTCTTGAACTCCATATATCCCAATATCACATTCCAACTATGCACATATTGAATTGTTGAGATATAGATCTATTGACATTCATATTGGGCGGGAAGGAACTCACTTTTGATGCAGACTAAGTTGCTTTGTTGATTAACATGCCCAACAGAGGACCTACAACAACTTGGGACAAAAAAACACTCAGTGATATGAATGTCAGGCGGACAAAAGTTAACTACTGTAAGAGTCACTCGGAGAGTCATCCACTACACTTGAACTTATTATTAAATTTTTGTTGTCAAATTTATTTTTTCCTACTAGCAATTTAGTGTGCCCACAGGGCTCTATGCATTTGCTGAGAAATTAGATGTTTTTTCTTCATTTAATTGGGCCGCAACGGTATATGACTACCTTATTGAGCAAGTTAATGCCCGCGTAATCAAAATAAGGATGAGTTAACCATTGAGATACCTGAATGAATTTGTTTTTTACTAACAGTTAGTCTATTATCCAACCCTAGTTAAGAATTCTTTTTTTATTATTTAGGTAATATGAAATCTTGATTTATTTTTGTTTGCGTAGCAATGGTTTTATGAGCGCACAGTCGTGGTAGCCACGACTGTTCCTGACGCCAGGCCTGTAAGGATCAATCTAGTCTTTCAGAGGCTTACTATTGCACAGGTGAGTAATTTATCTTCTGCTATAAATCCAGGATTATTTTTGGTAATTTAGGTCATTTAGTTATTTTTTTACTGAATCTATTTGTACGTTCTTGATTCATTTATCGACTTAAGAGATGATAAACACAGTTTACTTTCCCCTCAAACCGAACCACTGATACCCGATTCTTATTGTACTATCCCTTTGTTTCTCACTCGAAGCATCCCACAACCTACACATTCACAAACATATTCAGAGACAAATATGAGATTAGAAGAGATCTTTCAAATTCTTAAGGAGCAACAAAAATATCTCTTTCAATTCTAAGGTTCTGTAAATAACATATTAGATATATAGAGTATACAATGATGAAGGTGAAGTACAACATCAAAGTAGTAAATGAAAAATTAAATGAAGTTGTCGGAGAATCTGGAAATGAATGCATTCATGAATCTTCAGTTGGGTCTGAAATTAATGGAAAGAATGCAAGCCCAATAATGGAAGAACCGACACTTCCAAAGTTTAAATTAGATTATTTAGCAGAATAGACTGTCTAACCACTTACTCATATGGAGGAATCAGGGGAACAGGAGGTGGGGAATAGGATTCAGGAGGAAGAAGAATATCAGATAGGGAGAGTCCCTGCATTTGAAGGTGACCTCTCTGGTGAGCATGCTGCATCAGAAAATGAAGTAAAGGAAAATAAATAAATAAAGGTGCAGAGATGGAAAAGAAGTCATCCATGAAGACCCGTTGGGTAGCTTAGCCCTAAGAGTTAAGGCCAGAGGCACCAAAAGCAAGAGGGCAATAACTTCCCCATTCTTCGTAATAAAGAGAAAAAAACAAGAGCAATAATGAAAGAACAAGAACTTCAAAAGTCTAAAGATGAATAAGTTGGGGAACTATAGGTTGAGATCACAACAACAGAAGTGGCTGAAGAAAATCAGAAGGAAGAACAGCAGGGAGAAGTCACTGCATTCGAAGGTGACCTCTCTAGTGTAGTTTATGCAGCGCCTTCAATTATCGATTCTTTAACCATAGAGTTCCACGACCGAGATCTCATACCAACACACATGCAAAAGGTCATAGATAACTGCTTGAACAAATACAAAGCTAGGTAAGTAAACTCACAATCCTTTTTTTACTACTGCCTCAGTCCTGTATTAAACTCTGATAAAACTTATTTGTTCAAAATGCAACGATGATATCATAATTGGAATGAGTCATATTCATATAAGTTGACGGTGCATTGAAACACTCTGGAATAATGAAGAATTGAGAACTGAACATGTAGATATATTTGTAATTGGATTGGAAAATAAGAGGCGTCAATCACCCGATTCTTTTAGACCCTATGTCACCACGTTGGGTAAATATCGACCTTTCCATCAATTGTAGGGATTATTGCTTTTTTTAAACTTATAAACTCATTTAATTTGTCCATCCAGATGTACAGAAACCATTCATTGCGAGATATTGTTGCCCATGTTCGAATGAAGGTTGTAGCTAAAACAGATGTAATTTTAATTTCAAGAATTAATAATGGTCATTAAACTCTACTTGCTGGGAATTAGAAGGCCCGCAAATGGAGATTCCATAACTCATTACTTAATAAAATACATTTGGGAGTCACCCGCTACGTTGTAAGCAAACTAAACCTTAATTCATTTATTCTGTAAGCAATTTTTTTTCTTTGTTTATGCTTTCAATGATTTTAAAATACCATCATTATTTCTAGATTAAACATCTTGCAAAGGACGTTGGGAAAACTTTCTTGTCTGACCCGAATACATGAGACATTATCACGGTTAGAGGCCTTCCCACACAAAATAATAGTGTTGACTTTGGTATTTTTGTATGTAAATATATGAAAACAATTATACAGAAAGGGAAAATTAATTGAAAAGATAAATTAAACTAGCATGCTAATATGCCTCGGTTTAGGGCAGAGCTCGCGTATGAGATTTGTAGATATAGATTATTTGGATGATATATTAATGTATATGACCATACATTTCTGTAAATATGATTGCGTTTTTTATAGTAATCTGATGATAAATATGATTGATTGCATTTCTGTATATGATTCAATTATTTGGATGATAAATATGATTGAATTTCTGTATATGATTAAATTTCTATATATTTCTTTATTGTAGAGATTGAATTATTTGGATAATAAGCCCAGAATAATCCCAAAATAATCCCCAAATAACCCTTCTATCAACTCATTTCATAACGCTCAAAATAACCCTCAAAGTAACTTCAAAATAATCTGAAAATATCCCCAAATAACCCGAGCGTGGTTCCACTTGGGAGTATAGGCATAACGCTGAAAATAACCTAGCAATAACCCAACTATAACCTAAAAATAACTTAAGTGTCGTTCCCCTGAATAACTTGAAAATAACCTAAAAATAACCTTAAAATAACCTAAAAATAATCTAAAAATAACCTAAAAATAACTTGAAAATAACCTAAAATAACCTAAAAAAATCATAAAATAACATTAAAATAACATGATAATAACCTAAAAATAACCTTAAAATAACCTAAAAAGAACATTAAAATAACTTAAAATTAACCTAATAATAACTTGAAACGTATTTCTAGTTTATTGTTGTGTTATTGCCGGGTTACTTCGGGATTACTTATGAGCTATAGCTGGGTTACATATGAGTTACTTGACGATTATTGTGAGTTATTGTCGAGTTATTGTCACGTTATTGTCGAGTTATTGTCACGTTATTGTCGGGTTATTGCTAGGTTATTTTCGAGTTATTTATGGGTTATTGCTGGGTTATTTCTGGGTTATTGCTGGGTTCTTTAAGGAGTATGCTGTCTTATTTATGGGTTATTGATGGGTTATTTTTAGGTTATTGTTGAGTTTTCTTGGGGTTATTGCTGAGTTTTTTTGGATTATTGCTCTTATTTGTGGGTTGTTGCTGGGTCATTGCTAGGTTTTCTCGGGATTATTGTTGGGTTTTCTCGGGATTATTCATTGCCTTGTTTCGGTTATTATCAGGTTATTTCGTGATTTTTACTTAGGTTATTTCGAGATTATTCATTGTCTTATTTTTCGGGATTATTGCACAGTTATTCAGCACAAATTTATATAGTACACTACACATAACAAATATATCAAAATATGTATTACACAACATCCACATATCTTACACAAAACCCTTATTATATTTTACACAATTCTTTACAGATATTCTCAGTGTTCATTCTTCTATTAATAAAAAAGTTATATTGCATAACAATAACAATTCTTACCATATATTTTCAGTGCTCATTTTTCTGTTGCTAAAAAATTCATATTTCCATTTCCACTAATGAAATATGAACCAGTACATTCATACAGAAGGTGCAAGTCTCAGTTGACTTAGATCTCCATAATAGAATGCATCGGTAATGCAATGTATGTTGGTTTCGACGTGACCTCCTGTTGTAAATACAAATGAAGGTTAACGACCATATTTTAATATAAAAACAGAGTAATGGTATGAGATTTCCGTTTCGTACCTGAATCAGAGTGTGACAATGCAATCATAATTGCCTCGCAATTGATCTGCGGTTCTTGGCTCTTGGATGCTTCTTGATTATTTCCTGCATATAGTGGTTCAAATTAGAAGAAAGTAATGTTACATAAAATAGTAAATTTAAGGAATGTAGAAGTATATACTCTTAGCTCTCTTGCTTTTTTCCCAATATCCTTTCAACTCGTCATTAGATATACCTTTTGGTCTCATTTTTACGGGATCATTCACATTGCACTCTCTGTTATGTGATTTTTTTTTTTTGGTTTTTTATTTGGTTTAATAATATAAAAATAGAGTAATGGTATGAGATTTCCGTTTCGTACCTGAATCAGAGTGTGACAATGCAATCATAATTGCCTCGCAATAGATCTGCAGTTCTTGGCTCGTGGATGCTTCTTGATCATTTCGTGCATACAGTGGTTCAAATTAGAAGAATGTAATCAAATTAGAAGAATGTAATGTTACATAGAATAATAAATCTAAGGAATGTAGAAGTATATACTCTTAGCTCTCTTGTTTTTTTCCCAGTATCCTTTCAATCTGTCATTAGATATACCTTTTGGTCTCATTTTTACGGGATCATTCACATTGCACTCTCTGTTATGTGATTTCTTTTTTTTTGGTTTTTTATTTGGTTTAAGATCCTTCCCAGCTAATATGTCATCATCACTTATAGATAGTGTTTTGAATGATTCCAACATATATATCTTGGCGCGTTCATTTATTCAGCTTTATTAATTAGTTGGTACGCAAACTTTTGAGCGTTTGATCGAAATTAGACTCTACTTAAAGTTCCGTCGGACATCTGAGAGTCCTTGATATGTTTGTATCCAAAACTATTGTAGATGTCCTTTTTGGCTTTAACAGACCATTGCGATAACAAATATTTGTCGGAAATCTTTGTTAAATTTACCGCATTAAGAACACATAGAGAGTGAGAGTAAAACAACCCCAGCATTTCAAATTTCTTGTAGCTACAATCCTGTCACATTTAACAATTCGAGGTTACTCGTGTTCAGATTATCCAAATTCCTTACATAGAATTCAGATCCACTATCAGCTGAGAAATCGACAGTTACTCCACATAACCCATGCAGTAACACTTCGTCAAATATGGAGTAGAGCTTCAAGGTGTGATATGAAGCAGCTTGCCTCAACACTGAGCTTGTTTTAACTGCAGGGGTAATAACAGTCTGAGAGCTTTTGAAGTCTTCATCATTCTCTTTCATTCTCGATGTTTTCATAATATTTTCAAGACCCAAAAAGCAATCGGTGAGAGAACTAGTGGGCTTAAATACAACACGACAGACGTTATTTTGTGGACTCACTTATTTGCGTAGACAGGATTCCCATTCTGAATATTTCTTTATTGAATGCTGTTGACCACTTATGTCTTATACAAAATAATTCATCTAGCCACACGTTCTGTGTAGGTTTCCTCGCTCAATCATTATATTACATGTATCTTCAAACTTTTCTTCAGAATCACACTTGTTCATGCATTTATAAAATAGATTGTTAACACTCTTGTGCGGCATGCCACAGTGCATTTTCGAAGAAAATTTCTTATGGATATGCTATTTGCATAATCTGTCTTGTTAGTGGAAGACATTCTTCAATGACTTTTGTCATCACTTGATCTTGATCTGTTAAAATTGTAATTGGATGCTTGTCATTCATTATTCGAGTGAATGCTTTGAATAACCACTTGCAGTACTCAATCTTCTCGTCGAATAAAAAACTAACTCCGAAGATGACGTTTTGTCAATGGTGGTTAACCTCTACAAAAGGAGCACAACATAAATTATATTTATTCAAACGGTAGCTAGTATAAAAAATTACGATATCCCAAAACAATCATAATAACCCTGCAAGACCCATCACTCTAGAAAAAGCTTGTAATTCTACTATCCTCATCAGTTTGGAAGTCCCATGCAAACATGCTATCCTTAATTTACCGTTCCATGAATAATTGCAACAAAGAATTGTCATCTCCTTGTTCAATTCTACTTCTTCTTTTCCTTTGAATAAAGTTGTAAGCTTTTTGCCTCGTACACTCCAAGTTTTCTATTCCCCAACCTCTGAAGCAAGGAAGTTAAATGCGTTCGTTGCTCTAATCCTTGACCCTGTCATTGATCTCATCAAATCTGCATTTAACTCTCTAATCTTCTGACTAGAACGTATAAGGTGCTTGTCACTGGATTCCGCCAAGGGATGGTTATGACTTTCTACAAATTACTTTATTTTGTAGGTGCCGTCAACATCGATATCATAGCGAACCATTGCATGACAGCCAGTCCTTGATTTCGCTTTTCTGTACTTCACCGTATTGGTGAGTTGTGACTCTGTCTTCTGACCTGTTTTTCCACAAATATAATCATTCTACATAATTTGCTTGGAGTTAGCCTAATAACTGCTGTCATCATTGCGGACAGTGAATCCAACATGATGTGTGTGAGCGCAATAGTGTTCATAAGCCTCTCGCTCATTGTGGATAATGATATTAAGAAAACTATAAACAATTGGATCATTGTAATCATTTCCTGGCCAAGATAACTACAAATTTGCATTGTATCACAGAGATGGTCAGATATGCAGATAATATCACACCCTAAACACCACAGTATCAAAAGATTGATCATAAATTGATAACACATTAACACCCAACCAATTAACACCACAATAACGTCGCGATAACACCAGCATGGAACAACAATAATATTTGGTAGCTCATTCTTTTTTTTGAGGTTATTTTGGGGTTATTGTTGGGTTATTAGGTATTTCTTCAACAATAACCCGCAAATAACTCCAAAATAACCTCCGATTAACCCTAAAATGAACAAAAAATAATCCCAAAATAGCCCCACAAAAATTCGCAAAAAACTGCAAATAATATGAAAATAACTGAGTAATAAATCCATTGTACATCCAAAATAAATTGAAATAATATTTAATATTCTATTCAAATACATTTCATTACTCTCCTCAGGTTATTCTAGGGTTATTAGGTATTTCTTCAACAATAACCTGCAAATAACCCCAAAATAACCCTAAAATAACCTCAAAATAACCCCACAAAAATCCGCAAAGAGTTGCAAATCATATGAAAATAACCGAGTAATACGTTCGTTATACATCCAAAATAATTTGAAATAATATTTAAAATTCCATTAAAAACATTATGTCTTCAGGTGATTCTGGAGTTGTTGTAGGTTATTTTCGGGTTATTTGATATTTCTTCAATAATAACCCACAACTAACCTAAAAATAAATGCAAAATAACCCCTAATAATCCTAAAATAATCCCAAAATAACAAAAAAAAAGACCAAAAAAAACTACAAAGAACTGCAAATCATATGAAAATAAATGAGCAATACATCCATTATACATCCAAAATAATTTGAAATAATATTTAATATTCCATTAAAAAATCTTTTGTTATTTTATTCTTGTTATTCTGGGGTTATTTTTAGGTTATTCTCGGGTTATTGATTACTTTAGCTACATGTTGCGTAATGTCATTCTATTTCTCAACTTCGAATTGCGTCTGTTCAAAATTCATCTAAGGGAAAGTTGGTTGTACTGTTTAGTAGCGTAGTATAAAAACAATCATGAAGGCATTGCTTTCGAGAAAATGACCAATTTACCCCTATTGAAGAAAATTGTTTATAAAAATGAATTTAAGCGTCACATTCTCGTAATTTTAGAAGCAGAAATTTATTTCTAAATAGAACGTAAAAGTGCTAAGAATTTTTTTATTTAGAATACTGGACATATACAATAGATTCTTATCTATTTACATTTCTAACACAAATTATATTTTTTAGGAAAATTTTCATAATATTTAAGAGAACTTACATAAATATTGAGTTTTTTAATTGTACTCAAGTAAATGAAGTGTTAGATATGTAAACACTTGGATTATTTATATATGTAAGTGCATAGGAATTAAGTGGCGTGTACGTAAATCTTCCTTTATTCTATTAAAAGGTAACTTCGACTCTGCAATAAGGGTGGCGAAAAAAAATTTTCCACCATTTAAACTGTATCATACATGCAAAAAGGAATCCCATAGCAGATTGAAGAACAACGGCATCATCCACATCTAAGCCCAATTTAAAGCAATACATTCTAAATCAATGAACAACGGCATCATCCACATCTAAAATGTCAACAAGAAACTCCACACAAAAAGTTGAATGCTACACGTGCTACAATGTTAATGTAACTCAAATCTTTGACATCCAAAATATGGCTTAATGTTCTATAGAAATCCTAGTTAACTCTATCAAAAGGCTTCTCCAAGCAATTTTAGACCTTATATGCCACATACAAGACAACATTGGAAAATTGAAGGCACTGTAATGTTTTTGGCCAACATAAAAATTAAAATTTAGAACAACAGCACTTGAATAAACCAATGAACTAAGCTAACAGATGTATTTGTGAAGTATGATTGCTCAAACCTCTAGCATGTATTTTATAGCATAAGATTTAAGTTATGCCGGTCAATATAATTTTATGACCATTGCCATTACTGTGGTTTAGTCTTATGCGGGGAGTCTGCAATGGTCATTTGAGCTGATGGAAGGAAAATATACTATGATAATATTTTTGGTTATAGGAGAAACATCATCTGGATAAGAAGCACACATTGAGATTTCAGAACATCTCAATTCAGCGTATCAATATTAAATAAATGCAAGTGCCATGTGATAATAGTTTTTTTTTAGAGAAACATAATCTGGATAAGCATTTATTTCAGGTTTCAAAATTTCTCTCTTTAGAAGAACAATATAAATAATAACATGAACCATGATTAAAGCTGTAAATTTTTTAATAGTCTAAATATGAAGCATGGAATCTTTAATCAATGTTGGCTTGTCTCACTCTTTCATACATGCAATACACCGTAATATCGTCATGGCCCCTGGGCTGAATTGGGATTTTATATTTCTGTAAATGACAAAAAACATGAGCACTGAATGTCCTAAATGAATTGTATTACACACCAGAACTTTTCCAACTGTGAACTTGTGATAGCGCTGGTGCTCATTTTTCACTAGAAATTTTGAAGCTGAGAATTAATTTCCCTTGAATGTATCTATAAGCATTCCCATTCTGTTTATTCTGTGAATTTTTAACTGCTTTAATCGACCATTTAGTTGAGTAGTGTTGACTTTGATCTCTAATATTGAGGTCTAAGATTTGAATCCATCCCGAAAAAAAACTAATGTGCATTTTATGCTTTTATAATACTAGAGAACGCTCTTATTGCAATGCAGCTTTTTTGGCTTTTAGCTTCTTATGAAACTGGGATAATTTAAAGAGGCTCATTTGCAATCAGAACCTTCGTGCTAGGAATCAACAATCCAGTGTACAGATTCTCGTTCGTGTAATAGGCTGTTTGGCTTTGGATGAGCTTAGAGATAATAAAGCTCTTTTGACAATGTGAGCACACGATATCCCGATTTTGATATAAAAAAAGGGAACCCAAATTTTTTTCTAAAACTATAACTCATTTTTTGCGTCTCTTGTAAATCCTTAAAACTTGTTTTTTACAGTGTATTTACAGATTAATGCATTTACAGATTAAACAGCTAAATTTTGATATTTACACATATAACACTTCAGTCGCAATCACATTACAATATATGCAATAAAAGATACAAAAACTAATATTAGCATCATTTTTAGTCAAAAAAAAAAAAAATGGTTGGTCTGCTCTTATTTGGACGCAAAATGGATCGTCTTCAGCATTGTTCAATTATTAGTCTCATCAAGATGTTCAGTTTGAAAATAGATCAGCATAAATCAAAATTCAAATTAATCCTTAATGCGACGCAAAAGGTTTACAATCCAACAAATGCATCAGCATTTATGCATGATCAAGTGGATTTTTTTTGGTGACATATCAACAATATGTTCTAGTGTATGACAAATCCAGCACCCAAACAACCCCAATGGCTCATTTAGTTGCATGAAGATATCAAAAAAGTGAATAAAATGAATGAAATATTGGGATTAGAATCATCCCTGTACCAACTGCCAAAAATAGACCCAATGAGTTATAGAAATTTTACTTCAAGCAGGAAGCGTACTCTAAAGTGACCCATACTCTACTGAGTTTTCTTTAGAGGATGAAGCATTATTCATGAATTTCAACAGAGATATATCATCATGCTAATCTTAGGATTCATGAAACTCTAATTAGTAATTGGTTGTACATAGAGATGATAAGTATGAAAAATAGTCTAGTGATCAAAATGTTAACTTAGCAAGCAAAAGAAGTGAATTAAAAAAAAGGTGTAATTGCCATCAACCCCCTTGCACCTGCTGCCATAAGTGTAATTGCCACTAACCTCCACTGCTAACCCCCTCCACCACTAACCCCTCCCACCTACTGCCATAGGTGTAATTGCCACTAATCTCCACTGCTAACCCCTCCCACCTGCTGCCATAGGCCACCTCATTCATTAACAGGTGTAATTACAATGAATTCATTTTATTTCACACGAAAGAAGATAATGTACCATACATGCAAAAAGGAATCCCATAGAAGATCGATGATGAACAACGACATTATCCACATCTAAACCCAATTTAAAGCAATACATTTTAAAGCAATGTTTTTCACAAACAATTTCATTCTGCTAGAATGAAGGCCAATTATCACCAAGGATTCTGCTAGAGAATTGATTTAAATTCAAAATTCTGCTAGAGAAGCCTAGAAAAAATATAACTGAAATAACTTTGTTATCCTTTTGCTAGAATCAAGGCCAAGTATCACCAAATTTGTTTCCTAAAGCCTATGAAATTTGTTTATCAAATTAAATTCAAAAAAATCATAGTTCAAATTAAATTCAAAAAAATAATCTTCCAATACATCTCCAATTATACGCCTACTATCTCATGAGTAATTCGTTCCCTCAGCTCTACTATCTCGCCTGCACCTTTCCCGTCTACGGTACAGCTCGTGGAAGCCTTATTATCTTCTTGTGGCAAAAACTGACCTAGACGATACTCAAATGCTTATGCGGACACATGTTCTTGATCCTTTTCCGCCAAATGGAAGTCGATATCACTACAAGAATTATGTCTCCTAATTTAATTGTGGAGATCCATTGTAGCAAACACAATCTGCACCTGTTTCGAGAACTTGTAAGGAGACATATCACGCAGTATCACCCATTTTTTTTTTCCACACACCGAATGTCGTCTCAATGATACCACATCACGATGAATGTCGTTTATTAAACATTTCCTTTCTGCCTCGTGTAACGTTGCTTGCACGTGCGAAGTCTGGAATGTGGTATCTTGTATCGGGAAATGACTTTAAATACCCTCGTTGCAATGGGTAACTAGCATCGACCAAGTAGTATTTCCCTGATGAAAAGAACAATTAGTATTGAGATTCGTTTTAGGATACAATGATGTCATTCTCGAGCGTACCTGCAGGTGGATGTGGAAAGTTCTTATTAGGATCCCGCGTCACAGATTTAAAAACTCAACTGTCATGTGCGCTGTCTTTCCAACCAGCTATAACAAAAATAAAACACATGTTAAAGTCACAAACAACCATTACATTTTGGTTAGAGCTTCCACAACGATCGATAAATGCGACCTTGTCATTATTTGAGATACGTACGTCAACATGTGTTCCATCAATTGCACTGATACAGTCCTGATTGAGTTAATGTTAGATTTGACTATAAATAAATTAACTATATCACATCCAAGATAATACCTCGAAGAAGGGCATATATCGAGCATCCTGTGATATCTCAGTGGGTGTCCGCTCGAACCTATAATCTGAGGGTCTGATGACATGAGAGGAGAGGCTAACAAGTGCGCTCAATCCGATTGAGAAGTATCTCGCTATTGTTTCAGAGGAGGCCGAAATCACTCAATCTCTCCTCACATGGATCGATTTTAGGATAATATGAACAGTGTTATTGCGAGCACCTCTAGTGCAGAGGTCCTCAAAGATCCATCAAGTCCATGAGCTCGTACGAGTAATTCCAGAAGATCGGTAAATACTGTCTCGCTCATCCGAAACATATTACAGAATCTTGTAGGGTGCCCCGCAAGTAACTCTCCAACCCATTTGTCGCCAAAATAGGAAGATGTCATGCATGACGACCGATCAATGTACGAGTTGTAGTACTCATACATTATACACATTATAGTCAAAAACATCCCTCTGCGCTTTCTTCTGCGTGAATCCATTTGGACCGATATCTGTCTTCTTCTATTTGCATCCATGGTGACTGGTACTAGTTCCAAGAGAGTTTTAGACTTCAAATTAGAAAGGTACAACAAAGTTTGCATGAAATTACAAAAGGAGAAGTTTGCATGAAATTAGAAAGGTACAACCTAGTTTGCAAGAAATTAGAAAAGGAGAAGTCTACATGAAGTTTGAAAGGTACAACGTAGTTTGCATGAAATTAGAAAAGGAGAAATTTGCATGAAATTAGAAAGGTACAACCTAGTTTGCAAGAAATTAGAAAATAAGAAGTCTACATGAAGTTTGAAAGGTACAATGTAGTTTGCATGAAATTAGAAAATGAGAAATTTGCATGAAATTAGAAAAGTAAATCATAGTTCACACATACAATTCTAGGGAAAAAAAAGAAAAGTAGTGCAGCATAAATGTAGTCATGAAAATTATAAAACATCTCAAATGTTCAATCAATCGCCGAATATATGCCACTCTGCGGGCAGCAGACATCTTAACAAATATATCTCCACGAACCGGATTCTCAATCAGTTCTGTTGCAAACAGGTATAAATGTTCATCCATATAAATTTCAGCTGTAGTGCTTAGAATTTGAAGTGCTTCCTCAAGAATGCTAGAATTTGAAGTTTGACATTCCGCTTTGAAACAAGAAACTGCCTCGTATAACTCTTTTCTGAGTAAAGAAGCACCATAATTTTGTTTCTCAACCCTCGGACGTTTCGAACGAAAAGTGGTTTCAAATTCGTTCTGATTCGGGCTAGGGACGTCGATGGAATCAACTGAATCTCCAGGGGTTCCCAAATTCACAGCATTGCGCCGAACCCTGTCTCGCTCGGGCTACATGCGAAGTTTCCCGTTGCAACCACCATCTCGAACATGCGGTCAAGTTTCTCCTCGAATTCAGGCTCAATTCCAGATAGCTTAAACTTCTTTGCAGCGGGCACCACCTACATTGAAATTGATAAACATCCAATTAAGAATAAACTATATATTGAAAGAACAATTAAATTAAATAGCAATACTCACCGCAAGTCTTTCAGTCCATCATTCCTCAAGTGCAACAACTGTTCATTTCACTAGATCCCAATCGAGACCCGTAAATCCTCTTTTTAGGTCCTTCTAAATTTTCCAGTCCTTCTTCAGTTGGTCCAACTTGTTTTTCAGTTGCACCCTCTCATAATCCTTGCCAGTGTTTTCTTTGAAATTCCTGACAATATTTTCCCAACATTCCTTACTGAAAAAGGTCTTAGGCCTATTTCCCCGATCAATTTCTTTAATGCAGATATTGCAAAATAATATTTGATATCTTTTTCCCATAATGCAGGTGTAGCAACCTCTCTAGGTTTAGTGTTCATGTTAATACTATCACAGAACAAGGTCAATAAACACAACACTAAATACAATTAAACATTAGAAAGATGATATAATAAATAACATCGGGAACATAAATATGAAGTTTATGCATTAAATGAAAACCTTGAGAGCATCATATGAAAATTTTGAGAGCATCAAATGAAAACCTTGAGAGCATCATATGAATTTTATGCTTGTTTCACACGGATTTGATATTGAAAAACAAACATTGGCAATGAATTAAAAGAAATAGTGAAATAAAATAGGAGTTACAATATCTTCTCTGCTTATTGAATTACAATGGAGTTTTTTTATTATATATGTAGCTGAGGAACAAATCTTCATTATTATGATGCTCTTTCTCCTTAAGAAGAGTATTTTGTATTCTTTTATATTCCTTATATTGTCTCATTTTCTTGTTTATAATAGGTTTTTGCATATGTTGTATATTAATTACATAACAAATATCAATTTCCCTCATTTTTTGTTATTATTTCTATCCATTATTCAAGTGTTTGTCCAAGAGGCTCAAGGATCTTATCTATGATCAGAGATGATCTGCTAATCATTCTTTCAGCAGCATGCTAACAATAGTTTAAAAAGATAGAGAATATGGATATATAACACCAGTTGTAGACATAAATTCCAGGAGGTTTATGAAGTTAATGGAGGAGAGCACAGTATTTATCGTCGGCCGATCCAAAAAGCAGATTATTTTTTAGGAGCAGATCAGTTTTTTGAAGAAAGGGTGAAGCAGTTAGGATGAACAGATTAACAAAACCATAAAAAATACATCCTCAAATCCTCCCAAACAGCATAAAAAATACATCCTAAAATCCTAAAGGTTTTTAAAATCACTCACCAAGCTTGAAGGATGCGTGCTTCCTGTAGTGCTTCCTGTATTGGCTTCGACTTCCTGGACGAAGAAGAGGAAGGATGCGTGCTCAACAACACAGGGTCGACAAAGATGAAGGATGCTTGCTTGTAGTGGCTTCTGGACGAAGAAGAGGATGCGATCAGTAGGGATCGAGGCGAGCAGTCGGGATCGAGGCGAGCAGTTGGGATCGGGCGAGCAGTCTGGATCGGTTGGGATCGAGGCGTATTTGCGAGTTCGCGATCAAAGTCGGGACGCAGGCGTGGCACAAGTGGGAAGAACTGCTAGGGCTACACGAGGAGTTGGAGGGAAAAAAAGGCATCGAAGGTAGAAGGAGTGGGAAGCGTGCGGGGCATTTTGGCATTTACCAGAGGCGAAAGCTGAGGCCGCAGAGTCTATCCCGCGGTCCGCTTTTTGCCAGCTTCGCCTTCCTTCCGTCGTGAAGTCACGCGCCAAACGCTTGCTTTTCGCGCTCCAGGGCCGCGCCGCGCGAAAATAGCCGCGCCTAACGAAGCCTTTGTCAGAATATCTCGCAAATATCCTCACCATAACCTCAAAATAATCCAAAAATAACCCAACGACAATCCGACAATAACTGGAAAACATATTAAACTAGCTAAGTAATACGTCCATGATACATTCAAAATAATTTCAACACATTTATAATATTCTATTAAAAAAATTTTTTTTCTTTCTTCTGGGGTTATTATGGGGTTATTGTTGGGTTATTGTCGGGTTAAGTATTTCTTCAGAATAACCCGTAAATAACCCCAAAATAATCCTAAAATAATCCTCAAAATACTGCAGCAGTAGAAAAAAAACGTCGTGGAAGCATGTAAATAAAATATAATACACACCAGAGAAAACGATAACATTTTGGGCAAAATTAATCTCACATTCATCCCAAATGTGTTGACTTTATTTTCGTAGTCCATGCTCGCTATTTCTTCGTTAAGAGAGAAATTCATCTCCATCAAAGCATCAAAGCGAATTGTAGCACGAACGAGCAACGACGAAACCCTAACAGTGAAAAAAAGAAACATATTTTGAAACCCTATTTCTCTATAATCTAAAAGGCAGGATAGTAAAAGGCGGGAAAGAAGGTTTTGACAGCGAAGAAACCTAAAAGGTTATCAAAACGGCGGGATCAAGAAATGCATCGGGCTGGGTTGCAAAAAATATATTTTTTTAATGAATGCGGGACCCACTCTTTCACGTGTCCTGATATAATTGGACTCTTGATGTTTATCTATATCCGGAGTGCGGATAGAATAATTTGCCTTTAATTAGGCTTCGGTTTGGGTTCGACTCAGGTTGCCTCGAAGTCTGACTTAATCCTAATCCATAAAATGGTTTAGCACAAATCCTAAAATTTAATCCTGGTCTGACCCAACCCAGACCTGACCCAGATCAAGTCTAGCCCAACTTTACCTAAATCCTAAAACCTAACCCAGGTCTGACCCGGACCACACCTGACCCAACCTAGACCCGCCCTAGCTAAGGTCTAACTTAACCTAACCCAAACCCTAAAAACTAACCCAGGTCTAACCCTACAGACCTGACCCAACCTAGAACCGACCTAGCTCAGGTCTAGCCCAACCTAACCCAACTCTTAAAACCTAACCCAGGTCTGACCCGACCCAGAGCTGACCGAACCTAGAATCGAACTAGCTCAGGCCTAGCCAAACCTAACCCAAACCCTAAAACCCAACCCAACTTAGACCTGACCCATCCTAGACCTGAAACAGCTCAGGTCTAGCCCAACCTAACCTAAACCCTAAAATCTAACCCAGGTCTGACAACCTAGACCCGACCCAGCTCAAGTCTAGCCCAACCTAACCCAAACCCTAAAATCTAACTCAGGTTTGTCCCAGCTTAGACTTGATCCATTTTAGATCCGACCCAGCTCAGGTTTAGCCCAACCTAACCCAAACCCTAAAACCTAACTCAGGTCTGACCCAACCCGGACCTGACTTAATCTAGACCCGACCCAGCTCAGGTCTAGTCAAACCTAATCCAGATAACCCAAAAATACCCTGAAACCATCCAAATGACTCGAAACACCCCGAAACTAGCCAAATGATCTAAAATACTCCGAAACCACTCAAATAACTCGACATAACCCGAAACCACTCAAATGACTCGAAACACCCTAAAACCACCCAAATGAACCGAAACGCTCGATACTACTCAAGTGAACCGAATCACCTCGAACTAGCCAAATGTTCCAAACCAAACCCTACCTAGGTCAACCCAATTCAACCTGGTTTAAACCAAACTAAACCCTATCCGGGTCAATCCAAGTCAATTAGATTCAAACCAAACCTAAACCTACGTTGGTCGACTCAAGTCAACCCAGGTTAAACCAAAGCAAACCCAAACCCAAACCACAAGGATCAACCCAAGTCAACCCGAGTTAAACCACCCCGAACCCAAATCTACCTTGGTCAATCCAAATCAAATCTTATCCTACCCGGGTCAACCTATGTCGACCCAGTTTAGACCCGAACAACCTTAAATCAGCTCAAGTCTAATTCAAGGCTATATTTATGTTATTTCATGCACATCTCTAAGTTTTATTGCGTTAATCCATGTCCTGTTACGTTATTGCATGTTTTTCATGTTCTACTACCTGTTTTATTATGTTTTTCATATTTAAAAATAAACAAAATGATAAAAAATGGATAATAAAGAAATTAATAAGAAAACAAAAAAAAAGACGGAAGCCCTTTTCAGATGGCTTTCTTCTCAAATAAAAATAAAATAAAAATAACAAACCTTAAAAATTAAAAAATCTTGATTATCCAGCATGACTTACAAGATGTTGGAATTGAAACAAATGATTAATTCAAACGTTAAATTCAATTAAAATACACAAAGGTAAAGAATGAGAATCAACCATAGGGAGATCCAACATGAACTCTAGGCTAGCTGACTTAAACAACAAACTTAGTGTCACACACCTACCTCAGGTTATTCTGAATATAGAAGTCTTGGTTAGTCAACTTACCTTAGCTAGTTCTAAGGATTATGACCTATAAAACAAATAAACCTACCCCTCGAGACTGGAGGGAATACTTTAGAAGGATGTAACCTATGGTTACTGACAATGGTATTTCAAATTTCTTCAAGACTACGAATCCCTTGAGCTACGACAATTAAGGGAGAATCCTGGTTATGACTCTGGTTATAGTTGACGGGTACCAATGTGCCCGGGATAGCAGAAAGCCATAGCAGCTTGACTTGGTACATTATTCTCAAGGTATAGGTTAGTTCACCTATTAGGATTTCTTATAGAGTCTAAGATTTCATTTTCCATCTAGAAATTCTTCTTACCAACTCTGTTTCTAGTTTACGGTTCCTGATTATTTATATCAGTCAAATCAAGTGTTTTCTGGTTAATCTCTTGGTCTAACCTGATCAAATTCAGTTTTCTAAACCACTTCCCATTAGGTATAGCTCTCTATCTGAACCTTTTTTTTTCATGAAATTGTAATTCCCATTCATCCTCCCTTTTAAACCTTGATATTGAACAATTTGGTTTATCACATTAATTAAGAATTTTTATAGGGTCTATGATCCTAGAGATGTATTTAACTATGAGGGTTTGCCTTTGCAAGAAATGATGTTCCCAAAATTAATTCTTGTCTTATTTGTGAGATAAAAATCTTGGTTTCTCAGACCCATAAAGATTTCCTCATTCGGATGATTAGGCCCATTTTGAGGTAATATTCCTATCCTTCGAGGTAATATATTATTCTTTGAATGTCGTATCCAATTATTCAGATAGAAGTCTTTCAAGGTCTATGGTGGCGGCATAAAAAAACCCACCAGATAGAAGAATAATGATAGCGTCTGTGTAATGACGATTTGGCTTTATTGGTACTGATGGTAGTCGCCGCTAAGCAACAATGATCCAACAATATTAGAAGCGATAACCAGATGGCAGTTATTTGACTATTGTTATTTGACAAAGCTCTAAGGTGGCAATAGAATCAATCTAGACATACAATAGTCGGACAATAACTAAGGCAACGACCTAGCAATGGTGACGATGGCAACAACGTTATCCACATGATCGTGTTTCAGTGGTTGATAGGTTAGGATTGATGATAGTGGGCTTAGAGAAATAGTTACATGGTGAAGACTATAGTGGTATGGCGATGAAAATTACAGTTGCGGCGTTAACAAAGCGATAATGGTCTCGCCACAATTGTCGTGGCCTAACTGCAGTGTTGGCCAGGCAGGGGTGGTCTGACAATGGTGACAACCCAACATATGTGGTCTAACAAGGTGGCAATGATGGTCAAAAAATGATGATTGAGTTACAATGACAGTGGACCACAATGGCGGCTGAGTTCAGATATCATCAATTCGACCTAGCGGTACGGAGATTATGATCCAATGTTGATGGTAGTGTTTGTGATGGCGGCCTAATGGCAGTGCGACGTCCTGATGATAGTGGTCTGTGGTGGTAATGATTGTTTAGTGTTGGTCGGGTGACATTGGTCTTTTGGTGGTGGTCGTCCCGTGACAGTAGCTTGGCACGACATCGGTGGATCTACATTGGTCGGGTGTCAGTGTTCCAGAGGTGACGACAACCCTACAATTTTGGTCCTACATAGTGGTGGTGATCCGAAAATGAAGGCTTAATGACGGTGGCAATGACTAAATGTCAGTCGGATGTCAGTGGTTTGATGGGGATGTTAGCTTGACGACGGTAGCTTGACATGCCGATAGTGGCCTAACATCGATGGTCTGGCGATGACAGCCAATCAATGATAGAAGTGGCCCAATGATTATAGAGGTGGTGGTTTCATGGAGTGAAGCATTCCATCACAGAGCCTCAAAAAATTTCATTGAGAGAATATTATGCATTGGTAACCCTTGGGTTCCCTTTGAAAAATTCTATAAGAAATGCCTAAAATGTACTTTTTGGCTGTGGTGTTGTTGGTGTTGGATTTTGGCTGCGGTGTTTATATTTGTTGTGTACTTGATAGTTGGGGTGTTGTTGGTGTTGGTGCTTTTGCCTTTTGTGAGATTATTATGCATTGATAGCTCCTGGGTATACTTTCAAAAATTCTATAAGAAATGCATCAAAAATACTTTTTCATTTATCATGATTGTCATGATCATTATCATCGCTGTTAGAAGACATATACAACAGGATTGCTTCATCATGCTTATGCAAACCTAATTTCAAAAATTATTCTAAAAAGAAATTCTTTCACACACAAATTTCATGAAGTGAGGCATTGCATCACAGAGTCTCGAGAATTTACTTAGAGAGAATATTATGCATTGAAAACCCTTGGGTATACACTGAAAAATTCTATTAGAAATATCTTTAAGATACTTTTTCATTTACCATCATTGTCATGATCACTACTATCGCTGCTAGGAGACATACGGTAGGATTGCTTCATCATGCTTATCCAAACCCAATTTAAAAAATTATGCTAAAATGAAAATTCTTCACACATGTAAAACTTCATTGATTGAGGCATTCCATCACAAGTAGTCTCAGAAATTCTTTCGAGATGATAATATTTTGAAAAATTCTATAATAAATGCTCAAAGATACTCTGTATTGATCATCATTACCATGATCATTATCATCACTACTAGGAGACATATAAGAAGGATTGTTTTATCACGCTTATTTAAACTCAATTTAAAAAATATGCTAAAAAGAAATTCTTTTCACACAGCAACTTCATGGTGTGAGACGTTGCATCACAGAATCTCAGGAATTTTTTTTTAGAGAATATTGTGCATTGATAGCCATTGGGTATACTTTGAAAAATTCTACAATAAATGACTCAGTTATTTTTTCATTGATCATCATTGTCGTGATCACTATCATCATTGTTAGGAGACTTATACAGTAGAATTGTTTCGTCATGCTCATGCAAATCCAATTTCAAAAGTTATGCTAAAAAGAATTTCTTTTCACACACAAAAACTCATGACGAAATTTCTTTGAGAGAATATTATTCATTGATAGCCCTTAAGTTCACTTTGATAAATTCTTTTTTGGTTAGTGTGTTGGTGTTGGATTTCAGTTGTGGTGTTTATGTTTGTTATGTACTTGATAGGTGGGGCGTTGTTGGTGTTGATGTTTCTGTTTGTTGTGAGAATATTATTCATTGATAGCCATTGGGTATATTTTGAAAAATTCTATAAAAAATGCCTCGAATATACTTTTTCATTGATCATCATTGCCATGATCACTATTATCTCTGTTAGGAAACAAATACAGTAGGATTGTTTCATGCTTATGCAAACCCAATTTCAAAAATTATGGTGAAAAGAAATTCTTTCATATACAGAAACTTCATGGAGAGACATTACATCATAGTGCCTCGTAAAATTTCTTTGAGAATACTATGTTTTGATAGTCCCTGAGCTCACTTTGAAAAATTATATAAGAAATGCCTCGAAGTTACTTTTTGGGTGTGACATGGTGTAGTGGATGTGGTTCGGGTTTAGGGTTGTGGTTGGGATGGTGGTTGTGGCTTGGAGTGGTGGCTGTGGTTGGGGTGGTGGTCTTTTGGATGTGGCTTGGGGTGGTTGCTGTGGTTTGGGGTGGTGGTTTTTAACTGTGGCTTGGGATGATGGTTGTGGTTTTTGGCTGCGGCTTTGGGTGGTGATTTTTAGGGTTTATGTTGGGGTGGTTCATTGTTGTCATATGCATATTTTATTGCATTCTTATTTATTTAAATTTGTTTTTTGTTACCATTACAGTACCATGGCTAAGACCAAAGAGGCTGGTACGCCTGCATTGTGGGACAAGGAAACCAAAATAATATTCTGTGGTATTTGCTTCAAGGAAATCGATCGGAGAAATAAAACTATTACCTATTTCAACAACGAAGGGAGACAAAATATCATCAAAAAAATTCAAGTAGAGTACAAATATAAAGTATGACAGGATGCATTTGAAGAACTAGTGTGGTCAACTCAAGAAAGATGAAAAATTGAGATGAAATTGAAATGATGATCAACGAGCTTGGGATGAGATCGGTGAAGCGAATCATTGATACTCTCGAGGAGTCGTGGGCAGAAAGACATGCAGTAAATATTTTTAACATGCCCCATAATTTGGTCAATTTCTTCTTTTTTTAAATTGAAATGTATTTTATGAATTCATCGGTGTTGCCCCCTGCAAAGAAATTTAAAATTTATGGAGTTGCGCCTGAGTTTGAGTTTGAGGAGAAGTTGGATTGAATGTTTAGGGGTGTCGTTGCTATGGACAACTATGCATGTGCGCCCAATGAGACAGTATTTGGTGGCACCTGGGAGCCGACCAATCAGGTGGTTCAACTGAAGTTCTCAGCCCGACATCCATGAAGTGTAAAGTTCACCTGCCGTTTTAAGCGTCGACGGGTTAAGAATAAAAGGAAAGTTGAGGCCGCTTTCTTAGAAGCCAGATATCGCAACTAGTGGCTTCTTCTAGCGCTGAACTGCAAACATCTCAAGCAAATTCTATCGAACAGGTCATGCAAATTCTGAATGTAACTTGTGAAAATTCTGAGGATTTGCCACTGTACTTGTTTGCGGTAGAGTTGATTGAAAATATGACCTGCAGAGATTTTTTCATCAAGATTCCTGAAAACAAAAGGGTGGCGTACCTACGGCATTTTTATGATTGCGGGAACATTGAGAGACTTTTTTTTTATTCACAATCGCTTGAGACATTTATATTTGTGTATTTTTTCATTATGATTTGAATATTTCAACTGCTTGGAACTTCGCTTATTCAGTGCATCTGATTTTTTTTGTTCTTAACTTTATGTGATTGTAGCTAATTCATTGATGCTTCTGTGTTAGACAACATGATACTGATCTACATGGATGCAATTGAAAGATGCAGAAGAAGAATTGTATCTGCGATATGCTTGATCTACGAATATTACAACTTGTACATTGATCGGTTTCCATTCATGACATCTTCATATGTTAGGGACAAATGAGTTGGGGAGTTGCTTGCAGGTCACCCAACAAGATTTAACAATATGTTTCGCATGCGACAGATGGTATTCATTGATCTGTTAGAGGAACTACACTGATCTTATGGACTTCATAGCTCTTCCGGGACGACTTCGCAGAGGTGTTCACGATAACCCTCTACATATTTTCCCGTGAATGAATCATGCGAGGGGCAATGAAATGATTTTAATACTCGTCCGAAACAATTTGCAAGTACTTCTCGCAGGGTTGAAGGCACTTGTGAGCTTTTTCACAAGTCATAAAACCCATGGATCCTACATTCGAACGGACTTATACAGAGATTTCACGTAATGCACGATACATGTCATTCTTTAAGGTAAATTTTCAAATTTATTACAATCAAATTTGAATAAAGAGATGTTATTACGAACTCGACGTTATTTTACCACGATTGTATTGGAGCAATTGAAAGATGCAGAAGAAGAATTGTATCTGCGATATGCTTGATCTACGAATATTACAACTTGTACATTGATCGGTTTCCATTCATGACATCTTCATATGTTAGGGACAAATGAGTTGGGGAGTTGCTTACGGTCACCCAACAAGATTTAACAATATGTTTCGCATGCGACAGATGGTATTCATTGATCTGTTAGAGAAACTACACTGATCTTATGGACTTCATAGCTCTTCCGGGACGACTTCGCAGAGGTGTTCACGATAACCCTCTACATATTTTCCCAGAATGAATCATGCGAGGGGCAATGAAATGATTTTAATACTCGTCCGAAACAATTTGCAAGTACTTCTCAGTAGGGTTGAAGGCACTTGTGAGCTTTTTCACAAGTCATAAAACCCATGGATCCTACATTCGAACGGACTTATACAGAGATTTCACGTAATGCACGATACATGTCATTCTTTAAGGTAAATTTTCAAATTTATTACAATCAAATTTGAATAAAGAGATGTTATTACGAACTCGACGTTATTTTACCACGATTGTATTGGAGCAATTGATGAAACACACGTTGACTTACTGTTCTAAATAATGGGAAGATTGTATTCATTGCCATTGTGGGAGCCCGATGCAGAATGTCATGGTCGTTTGTGATTTCAACCTGTATTTTACTTTTGTTATGACCGATTGGAAAGTAGTGCACATGACAATAGCATTTTCAAAGTTGCGATGCATAATGCTACTTACAACTTCTCACATCCTTCTGTAGGTACGCCTGAGACTCAACTAATCTCATAATTAACTTTTACCTCAATATTAGTTATTCAATTTATATGAGATAAATACTACTTGGTTGATGCTGGATATCAGTTGCAGCGAGGGTATCTCAAGCACTATCCTGATACGGGATATCATATTTGGGACTTTGAGCGAACAGAAAATGTAACGAGACAAAAGAAATGTTCTATAAAAAATATTTCTTGTTACGTGGTGTTATTAAGAGGATTTTTGGTGTTTGAAAGAAGAAATATGTTATACTACGCAATATGCCATCCTACACGTATAGCTGTCTTCTCTACTTGATATGTATTCTGAACACTGCATATTATAATGACAGTAAAAAGTTCAAGTACTTGATGAACTTATAAACTTAGTTTTCCTCAGAAGATAATATATTACGCTTTTAATTGATAAATTTAACTACATATGCAATAAAACAATAAAAAAAAAAGATTCATAGTCATAAAAAATCAGTTGTAAGAAAAAATATGCGTATTTAAAGTTATCTTTTAAAATATTGAAACTAAGAATAGAAAATAGACATCAAACAATTCTCAATACATCTGAATCAGTAAACATCATGTAGATACTACAAAATATTGATTAGATATACTCGATAAATTCAGAAAGGCATCCATAATATCTCCTCTTGACTGTATCATCTTCTGCACACCCTCCCAATAGGGTTTGTTGAAGTCATTCGACAAAAGTCTTCCTCGAGCAATGATTGACCTACCCAATGTTTGAATGCTTCTATAGGTATGCATGTGAGATCTTCATCCAAGACTCTGAAATCAACATCGTCTCGAGATTGATGTTTCTTATAAAACTATGTAATACAGTTGTTGCAACGACTATCCATTATTTGTTTTTTGAAGGGATATGTCGACATATCTCGGAGTATGAGCCACTTCCTCCATAAGCCGATTGCCCTCTTAATAACACTACTTAATGATGAGTGTTTTGTTGAATTTGTTGAATAAATATTCGTTCCTCTAATCATTTGACTTCTGCGCTAAATGTCAAGAAGATGCTACCTTGTATTGGGGTAGGACTTTAAGAAGTCTCATTGTAGACTATCCCGAGTCGATGAGGTAAAATTTTCTTGAATAATAACATTATTAATACATATCTTCAATTGTAACACTTCATATGCAGTCATAAATTTTCTAACCGGATGAAGGCATTGAATATTTGTATTCACAGCTTCGAGTAGTGAATTTTAAAATACGACTATCATGAGCACTTCCTTCTCATCCAGCCTTTAAGAATGTAAAATACATGTTAAAATCACAAACTGTTAAGCTATTCTATGTTGTGGATCCACATCCTATATATTGAATCTTGTAATTATTGTCGATGCGTGCATCGATATGTGTGCCGTCAGATGCTCCCATAAAATCCTATTTAAAAATTTTTTAGAACAATTTTTTTTATAAAATATTCATGCAAATTAATTAGATAAATGAATGCCTTAAAGAACGACATCTATCTTTTATCCTTATAGATTTCTCTTTAGTATGTGAGCAAAAGCCGGATCTATAAGTTTGACAATGTTGTTTGACATTGTAATCAAAGAGCTAAGTGCAATATCGAAATATCTGCTAGTCGTCTCTATTAAGTATTGAAATCGCTCGGAAACAACACAAATGGATTCATTATGTAACATAATATATAAAGCGATAGTCATTCCCTAGGTGTATATT
This sequence comes from Papilionanthe hookeriana x Papilionanthe teres, assembly GCA_022702705.1. Lineage (NCBI taxonomy): Eukaryota > Viridiplantae > Streptophyta > Magnoliopsida > Asparagales > Orchidaceae > Papilionanthe > Papilionanthe hookeriana x Papilionanthe teres. The sequence goes on along the minus strand of CM040421.1, from coordinate 122,412,871 downwards.
CGGACGATCCCTGCAATTTATAAATAAAATTCAATTCAGCCAATAAATCGCAAAAAAATGTTCCAGAAATCCAAAACATGCTATGAATTTTGGCTGGATTACTTTGGAGCAGATCACCAATCCACTTGTTACCCACAGATAACGATGACACGTTGTCCTGCACAAATTTGTCTGATAGTACTTATTGATGATACATATTATAACAGTCATAATTATTTCTTGCTTCGCTATTTCTAAAATCTCCTCTTCATTGACGAGTCAACTTGGCTAATTTTTGCATGTCAGAATATATTAAAAATAACAAGCCATAATTTAAGTGAACAATTACATAAATAAAATACTACAACTAGTGTGAAACATGTATATTGAAATACCACACCAACACATCCCAGGATATTATTTAGCATAAAAGTTTAATTTGCTACACAACAATGAGAAAAAAAAAACACAAACAAAGTAGAATGATTGCTTAAAAAATATCAAAGGGAAGGAATCCTACATTTCCACACTATTGTCATGAACGCCTCCCTCTTTGTTTGATTCTGAAGAAAGCTTATGATTAATAAATAGAAAGGACATATTATGAGTATCTCGGGAGTGAGGTTCAATAGCTTCACGATTTCTATTATGGTTGGGTATCCCTTAATAGCCATGCAAGTACTAGATGTCATACTGGTGCAGGTAGTGACCGGCCATGAACTGCTTTGATAAATATTGAGCTTTGACTTCCTTTCTTTCTCCGCTTCTGTGTAGAGGGAGCAGGGCACTTAGACTAACCTAATTTACCCTGTTCTCTCTCCTGTGGTGTTTCCTTTTGGACTTGATTTGAATGTGCATATTTGGGCTCATCCAAATTCTACGGGATGTCTTGCTGCCCAAATATTGGAGCCCATGACCAAAACACTATGAAACATAAATAAAGTTTCTCATCCGGCCCAGGGCCTATGCTAGAAATTATAAATTTTTTATCATTGGGCAAGACTTACAATTGATAAAATTGAATTTCAATAAATATGAAAAAATGAAGAATTCATATAACATTTTTTACTCATTGATTTTTTTTTTCTCTATCACTCCTCTAGTGCATTCACTGTTTTGTTAATAGTTTCTCAATCTAATACAGTTGTTCTCTATTTAATTCCTTTCATAATTTTTATTTTTTTTTTTCAGTTGACCCAGTTTATTTTTCAACTAAGCTTTATATAATATCTTCTTATTCTTTCATGATTTTTTTTTTGTTATATTTTGCCAATTTTCTTTATTGAAATGTTTGGTTGGTCTATTATTAATTTTTATCTCTTTCAAGCATAAATCACATAATATGATCTTGAGCTCCCTCTTCACAATAACTGATATACCATATTTCATTTGTTTTCCCATCTGATGTATCATGTAGATAAAATTTTTTGAGAAAATAATATAATTTATCTTATAGCTAAAAATTAATTATAAAAACTAAAATAAAATTTAAAAAAGATCAAATCAAATTAGAGCTCAATGATATCTTTCAATTAAAGATTGCTCCATTCAAGATCACCAACTATATCATACAAACTTTAAGACCAAGTAGTATCTGTGATTAATAATGTCATGTGTGGTCTAAGACCAATTCATATGTTGTTAATAGTGTGATTTATGCTTTAAGACTAGACAATATCTATGACTAACAGTTTGATGTGTGCTTGAAGGTAAGAGAGTGTCTATGAATAACAGTGTGATGTATGTTTTAAGACCTGGAAATATCTATGCTTAATAGTGTCATTTGCGGTAAGACTAGGTAGCATCTGTGGTTACCACTGTCATGTGGTCTAAGATCAGGCAGTATCTCTGGTTAGCAGTGTCATGTGTGGTAAGACCAATTAGTATATGTAGTTAACTGTGTGATGTGTGATGCGTGCTCTAAGACCAGACAATATCTATGGTTACTATGTGATGCATGCTTTAAGACCCGACAATATCTATTGTTAACAGTATGATATGTGCTCTAAGACCAAGTTGTATCTGTGGTTAACAATGTTATGTGTGGTAAGACCAAGTAGTATCTTTGGTTACTTGTGTTGTGTGGTGTAAGATCACGTAGTATCTATGGTTAGCGGTGTCATCTATGGTAAGACTAGGTACTATATATGGTTAACAGTGTGACGTGTGATGTTTGCTTTAAGACCAGGTAGTATCTGTGTCAAACAAGTGGGGACAGTTGTATTAGTCGCAATTAGTGTTCGATTGAGCTCTTTATTTTTTTCTATCATTTTTCTACATAACATTACCAAAACCAAAGGCTTCACAGCCCACATTTCACATATGAATGCATAATAGTTCACAAGTTTATGTGCATAACATCAACCAAATCATACACAACCAACAACCATGAATGCAAAACCAAGACCAAAATCACAACCAACATTAACAACAACCATCGATGCAAAGCCACGATCAAAACCAGGGCCAACTCCTACCAACAACCAACATTGCAATACTACACCCACACTTACAACTAACAAGCTAACAGAGACCAACAAACCACACCCACAACCATCTTTGGATGTTATTTCTACCAACAATATTAAAATCATATTTTTTATGTGAATCCACAACAATCAAGTGTATCACTCCTTTTTTGGGTGTTGCATAAAACTTATAAGGAACTTTACTATCTAGATATGTGCATGTGTGGTTTGCCCGGGAGCTTTACAAGTAAAGTTCACTGTCAAAAATCACAACCACACCCACAACACATGAAAACCAAGAAGCCCAAGGTATAACAAATGTGGTGAAACGAAAAACACCAACCAAACATCATAGAGGAAAACCGAGAAGTCCCAAGGTACAACCAATGTGGTAAAACAAGAACCAAACCACCACCGCAGAAGAAAATTGAGAAGCTCCAATGACAAAACCACATAAGTAAAACAAGAAGCACAATTGAAAAACGTCAAAGCAGAACCTGCAGATCTCAGTATACCAGAAATAATTAAGATTAAAGACGCTTTTAAAACAAGGCCTTTCATTGATTTCTTTGCAAAGGAAAGGTCGGATGATTCAATTCTGGAAAGGAAGTCAGTAGAGATTAACACAATACAAGGAAGGGTTACTAAGAACTTTTAGCCCAGGATTTTAAAACAAACAACACAATGGAAGAATTAAAAGACTGCATATCATGGTGGTCGGAAAGTCTGAAAGCTCAAAAATAGAATATTTACCGATTAAAAAAAATAATGTATCTTCAGAGCTTTTCTTAACAGTCGGAGACAGTAGAGCCATAAGAAGTTCCTCTGCCGGATTGTTGAGAGGAGAACAAGATCAACCACCTCAAACTAAGTTTGATGACAAGCCAACGAAGCGTATTGAACAAATTTTTAAACATATCGAAAAAGTGAGAGGCTGACAAGTCAAAATATTAAAAGGGTTGCGACTCTACACCGACTTATTCACCAATTCAGAACAAAAGCATATTATCAGGGTCATATGAGAGCTTTGGACAATGGGTTGAACCTAAACGATGGCTGAACGAGAAATGCAAGACTACTCTACAGTTTGGGTGTTTTCACAACTCTAAATGGGACTCCTGAGGCTACTTGTCGGGTATCGCTCGTAGTGTAGAAGTGGATCCATTTCCAATAATTGTCAAATACATGATTAATAAACTGGTTGCATAACAAATTCTACCGTCTTTATCTAGACCTGATAGCTGTATGGTTAATATCTACAATAAGGGAGATTACATTCCGCCACATATTGATCATTGCGACTTTGAACGACCCTTCTGTACAATCACACTTGTGAGCATGTTGATATAGCTTTTGGCAGCGAGTTCAAGGCAACTCTGTTCAAGAAAATTCATTGGATCATGTTCTATTCCTTTACCATGAGGGTTAGTTCTGGTAGAAGGTGGGAATAGTGCTAACTTAGCCAAGCATTGCATACCATCTGTCCCCAAAGAGCGGGTCTCTATCACCTTCAGAAAAATGAAGAGCTCAAAACGATCTCTCAGCTATCTCTAAGATTATATTACAAAGTACCAAGCCTTGCGGTTCTGAAGATCTGATGTTATTTACATGTTTTGATGTCATGACTATCGATGTTTTTCATGTGCTATAAAATAATCGTTGTTCAATCAACATGAATGTATCAATGGCAATAGATATGTTTATAAATGAATTGATGTTCTAGTGTTCAAAAGCAAGATCTTTCATGACTGAATGTGATGTTGAATGAGTATTGATGTCTTATCAAGATGATATTTAAATGGGCATATAAATAAAGTTTTTCAGATTAACACTGGTCTGGAAACTTCCAAACTTAAACATTTCCATGAAAACTTCAAACTTTCTTCAAAATAAGCAAAATACAACAATCAAAACCATGACCTTCAAATGTCAAAACATCTCTTATTCTCAAGGATGTCACCCTTAGACTATGCCAGTTGCTATTTGAAAGGTTTAATACCTCATGCAGTGTCTTACATCTAAATATAGTTGGAAAACTCACAGTTATCGAAAAATGTGATAACCTTTTCACCACACCAACGAATCAATCTTAACCAAACAAAGCGCACAACTATTTCACTATTTCAGTTTGCACTTGTTCAGGTTTGTTGGAGGTTGGAGCATGCCTCACATGACACCAATATGATGGGACCAAGTTAGTTGACCTCAAGCCAGTCGGGGTTGGTTCTGAAGATCAATCTTTTAGGCTAAGTATCATCTCAACTTAGTCTTTCGCATACCGAAATAAGCTTTCTTTTGATCCATCATAAGTTGAAGCATGCCCCACATAGCATTATCACGATGATCAAATCAGTTGGCTTTTAAGTCAGACAGGGCTGTTTTTGGTTGTTAGTCATTTGGGCTAGTAAACCTGAGATGCGACGATTCACACGTGTTCCTTTCAGGTTAAACCATTGTGACCTTTTATTTGAACCTTTTTCAGGTCTATTGGAAGTTGGAGTATGCTCTATGTGGCACTAACACAATGTGATTAGGTTGATCGACCCTTCTACAATCCTCAATCCGCTGAGTTAGTAAATCTGGGTTGAGATTGTCTTACTTGCATCCAATATACTCATCGCATATCGAAAAAGGTTAGCCGAAATTAGTTTGATTTAATTCAACCCTTCCACAAGTTTGGCTTTGGTCCATTAGAAGTTTAGGTATGGTTCTCGTGGCACCATCACAATGTGACCAGATTGATTAATTTCAAGCCAGTCAAGATTGGTTTTGTGAATTAATCATTTAAGCTACAATTCCGAGTTAAAGTAAATCTCTTAGCAAACTTTCTCCTAGTTCAACTTATCACACACCAATGAGATATTTGCTACTTCATTCAGAGCTTATCAGTTTTGGTGGTCTACATTCGACTCCAATCGAACTGTTACATTAGCTGAGTAAAACTAGAATAAAGTTATTTATATGTAACCTTTCCCTAGAGTCAGTCATTGATTGACTGTGTCGGAAGGCCGTACTTTAAGTTATTAACTGATGTTGATGAATTTCCTGCTCCAATCAATTGAACACATTAAATTTTTAAATTTAGGATTGATCAATGGACATCTTTCCAATCGTATAGTCTATTGAGCACCTACATGATACACTTTTCTTTCCTAGGTTCGTGGATTGATAATCTACAGAAGGTTGCTCATGCAATTCACTCCTTGACTGATTAAACCTAGAGTATAGCCGTTGTTCTCTAGTACGGTTGCCTTAATCATCCCTTTTCATAGATTTAGTTGATGATCCATTTAAAGTTGGAGTAAGTCTCATATAATATCATCACAATGAGATCAAGTTCATTAAACTAGTCATAATTGTGGTTGTTGATGTAGGTTAATGCTTTGTGTTAGTAATTCTGAGTTGAGTTAAATTTCTTTAACTCAGTTTTGCTCATTAGACACCCAACATATATCTTTCCTTTCTTAGGTTCGTTAGTTTTGTTGATACATCGGCCTCAATAAGAATTGATGTCTTGGTTTTGTATATCTTGGATGGGCCGTTGTATAGCCATTACACACTAACGAGATGGGATTGCTAAGCCTATCTAGTGTGGATTAGAAGAAAAGATAGGCATTGTCTCTTCATTAATTGGATTAAGCCTTGACGCGGTCCTCGCACCGATGAACATGATTCATTGTTCTTATGGTATTTCCGGGTATGGTAAAGCAACGCCTTGACTAATCTAAACTAAGTCTGAAGTTAATAACATCCTTGCCATGAACCTTTCTAGTTTTAATCATTGAACACCTAAAACAACAAACTAACACCAATCAACACACAATTAACCTACACAATCTACACAACTCGAACTTCTCAGTTCATTGACCTCATTTCCCACATAAGACTCGATAGGTCAATATCTTGACTCAGTAACTCGATATAGTATGTGCAACTCTCTAGTATAGTTATTGCACACCGCAAAAGAATCCTTAGAAGCCCAAAGCCTAATGGTTCACTTCAAAGATAACTGGGTCAGAGTTTAAGGTAGTTGTTAGTGTCTAAACTATCTGCTTTAAGCTGACCACCTGACTTGCTTTTAGTCTGGATCACCGTATTATCTATCTTGACCAAGTCACCCCTGTATACCTCTTAAGTTGAGAATAAGTTTTTGTTTTCTATTACCTAACGTGTTCAGGTACAATACAAATTCACATCACAACTTCTCAATATGCTAAAATCAAATTCCCCAGCAAAATCAAAACTTCTCTGTTAGTCGTTTGAATTTTCCTTGCTGACTAGTTCTCAGGATGAATGATAAGCTCCAGCTCTGTCCTTCATGATCTAGTCATTTCGTCTATTCCTTAGGCTGGATGTTAGTCTCTGCGCTTTTCTTCCTAGCGTAGACACAGTCTCTCAGTTTCTTTGATTACTTTTTAGGATAAACGATAAGCTCTAACGCTGTCCTTCCTAGTTCAGTCATTCCGTCTATCTCCTAGGTTGGATGCTAGTCCATGCGCTTTCCTTTCTAGTATAGACATATTTTCTCTGTTGCCTTGACTAGTTTTCAGGATGAATGGTAAGCTCCAGTGTTGTCCTTCCTGATCTAGTCATTTTGTTTACCTCCTAGATTAGATGTTAGTCCCGCGCTTTCCTCCCTAGTGGTTAAAAGTCTTGATTTTCCTTCGACTACCTCTCAGACTGAATGATAGTTCCAAAATTGCCCTTCCTGATCTAGTTATTTTGTTCACCTCTTTGATTGAATGTAAATCCACATTAGTTTCCACCCTAATGTTTTCAGGTGACCCTGAAATCCCCAGTGGATCCCAAACATTGTAATCCACACAACTCAAATTCCAAATCATTGATATGCTTAGTCAAATCATATATGAGCCTGATTGATCTCTTTGATCAATGCCAATATGTGCGTACTTTGAAAAATTCACTACATATATTGGGGGGTCCATTCTTAATCTCATTTTTTGTCACAAATGACTTGAATGTGCGTTACCCATTGATATCTTGTTTAACCGTATTGACCCAAAGTTTTCATACCCTCTTTTTGGCCTGACATGATCACGCCAAGCCTGGCGTGACATGCCTAGAGGTACCTCAACATAGTCACACCTAGGTATTCCTGAAGTGATAACTTGGCGTGATTACTTCTCATGCCAACCCAACGATCCGAGGCTTTCGCCCACTGATGCGAGGCTTTCACCCGTGTTTTTCAACCCAAAGGGTATGATAATATAATAAAATACATTCTCAGTAGTAATAAAAATTGTATTCTCTGTGTCAATCGGGTGTATCTTGATTTGGTGATTGCCAGAGAAAGTGTCCAGAGAGCTCAACATCGAGTGCCCGACTGCTGAATCCACTAGTGCATCGATCTTTTGCAGGGAGTAGCTGTCCTTCAGACAAGCAGAGTATAGATTGGTGAAGTCGACACACATCCTCCACTTCCCATTGACCTTTTGCATTGTGACTACATTGGAGAGCTGGGATGGGTTTTGCTGCCGAATGTAGCCAGCTTCCTTGAGCTTCAACACCTCTTCTCGGATCGGATCAGCCAGCATCATAGCGGAAGACCTAATTTTTTGTTTCATCGATCGGACGACTGGATTGGCGTTCAGCCGGTGCCAGGATACACCGAGCGGTATGCCAGACATCTCCATCATTGACCAGGAGGGAACATCTCGATATTTCCAGAGAGTTCTTATCAACAAGTTCTTGTGCCCTGTATCAAAAACCTCATTGATTAGGAAATAGTTACCGGGCTACCCTTCGACCGCTAGCACTTTCAGGATGGTCTCATTTTTTTTGAGAGCCCCTTCCCTTCGGTGTTGGAGGTCGAGCGGCTCTTGCTCCACGCTACTGACTGATCGATGATAACTGATCCAAGGCTGCTCTAATTTTTCCCGAACGGTGTTGACTTCATCTCCGCCTGGAAACTTCACTACCACGTGGTATGTCGTGACCACAGCCTTATAGTCATTCAAGAGCAGGCTGCCGAAGATTGCATTATAAGTTAACGGCGTGTCTTCCATATGCGTGAACTGTTTCTCACCCTCTTGCTAGGTGACTGCCAGTGCTATTTCTCCAATATCTTTTTTCTCTCGCCGTGAGAATCTAATGAGTGGGGCAATTGATGCATTCAACCGGTCGATTGAAAGATTCATCTTGTCATACACTGATTTGAACAGGTTCACTGAACTTCCATTGTCGACCAAGATACTACCAATCTGGTAGTTGTTGATCATGGTTGTGATGATGATGGCATCGTTGTAGGGATTCACCTTGGGGGTAGATCACCATCAGTGAAGGTGATTGGTGGATGGTTACTGTGCCTGGGAACAAAGGCGGTCGGGCACAAGTTGCCTGTCTGGAGCATCTTTTGGCTAGCTTGTTTGGAGGGTTCTCTGCCTCCTCTAAAGCTAGCTAGAAATAATCCAGTGATGTGTATGGTGTTTGCCCTTACGAGTTCATCTGAGATCTCTTTGACTGGAGCCTTCCCATGCCTCTTTTTCTTTGCTCCAGGCACCACGAACTCTTTAAGCTTTCTAGCTCTTATCAACTACTCGACTAGGCTCCGGAGGTATCGACATTCCTTCGTATCATGACCGTGGTCACGATGATACACGCATTACCTCTTAGGGTGCTGGAGAAATTCTCCGGCCCTCATGGGAGGTGCCTTCTTGAAGTATTGTTTATTTTGGATGACTTTTACTAACTCTGCCATCTATACTCTTAAGGACACGACCCTTGGTGTCTTGTGTTCGTTCATCGAGTGCATATGATAGCGAGATTGCCGCTGGTTGGTATACCTCTGCTGAGCACCACAATGGTGGTTTGGTTAGTCCTCCTATTCTCCCGGGATGACCGACTGTCTTTACGCCTAGGACAGATGGGTGAACGCTGACCATCACTCTGTCTCCACCCGTTGTTCTGCTGAGCTCTCTTCTGTGAGCGACAGTCAGATGATTCCACTTTATAATAGGTGGGGTTTTGCTGACTTTCTCCGCTGTGACAATGTGAATGTTGGCTAGTTCCAACGGTTCAGCGTATCAGAATCACTCTTCCCTCAGTCCCTGGGATAAGGCTGCATGTGCTCCTCCGAGTTCCAGGTCCCACACTTCTAGCTTCTTCTGGAACTGAGATGTTGGTGCGCAGGCTTTCATGCTGCCCCCGTCTAACCTACCACAGAGTTTGCATGCTTTCCGCGGCTTGTGCATGCTGGCAAATTGTGTCACCAACCGCCTCTTAAAATCAAAAGAGGTGATTACCTCGGCAGGAAATCCATTTAACTACATGAAGGTTGATTCCCTCTACGTGGTGAAGACGAGACGATACTTCAGCATGTTGGTATTCACTAACAAACAAACATACGACTCAAATTATGCGATGTGTTCGTTCGATTCGTACCAACCCTTATAAGAGTTGAATGACGAAACTTTGAACTCTTTTGGGGGTTCAACGATTGAAATCGGCCAAGAGAACACATTCTACGACTGGTGAGGGGCCTCGGTGTGCTCGAAACTCTGTCGGTCCAGTGGTGCAAATCCAGCACTGTCTTGGTACTGAGAGTCTCCTTGTCCTTCTGAGGCCTGAGTTACCCTTCGGTTGTTGGGTATCAGCCCGTCTTTTTGGTGGTTAAATTCTCGGGTGGTTTGCTCCATTCCCCGGGCCACTGCTTCTCTGATGACCTCCATTATCTGGCCCATCATTTCATCCCTTAACTTCTGGATTTGCTGCCGTACAAACTCCATAGTGCACTCTATGTTACCTATGTCTCTTTAGCGAGCCTCTTCTCCTAGTGGTGCTATTCTTGTTTTTTTGGCATGCTTCACGTTTACAACACTTTTTACGATGTTGAATCTAAAATTTTCCTATGAGGCACACCCAAGGAATAGAGCGTAAGACAGGAGAGAGAGAACAGTATAATAGAAATATGACTAGATTTGCCTGAACGATTCATTAGAGCTTTACTGTGAAACGACACCTGTTTATAGGCAAAAAGAGTGTAAAGTATATAATTATTTGCTTACATCTGCTTGAGTAAGGACGTCACATGGTATTTTGGTCATAAATAAATACTTGAATAAATAAATAAATAAAAAGTCTATAACTCGGTTGCCTTATCATTTGATCGTCTATGATCGGCGGCCCTTGAGTCATCCAGTTTCATTTGGTCGATTTGGCTAAGTCAAGGCAGACAATTGGTTCTCAAATGCTGGTCAGTCGGTTGACCCCCCCGGAGGACAGTCGGTTGTCTTAGCTAAGGACAATCAGTCGACATAGCTAAGGACAGTCAATCGACTCAGCTAAAGATAGTTGGTCGACGTATGAGGGTTCTTGGGTCACCTTTGTTCGACCGATTTATTTGGTCCGACTATTAGTTGTTGCCCTCTTAAGTGAAATTTCCATTGCCAGAATGAGACTAGACTGTCGGGCCAAAGGCACATTACCATAATCCGACAAGTAGTCGACCCCTTTAATTAGAGAACCATTGGGGATTTGTGTGTGTTTCACGTTGAGCATCTAAATAAGCTTGGCGAGTCTTAAGGGTTTCTCTAAGGTCACTCATGTTGTTATTTTGGGGAGTCTGGCAGGTCCTTTATTTGGTTGGGTTGGTCCTGATTTTTGACGTGAGAAGCTTTCGTTTGGCAGGTTTTGTACACTGTTTCAAGGGGGTCGTGGTTAGCCATTGAATCACGCGGGCTCACGTTGATGTAACCTTTGACCTCTTGCGGGCCATCTTTCGCTGTGCTTGTTTTCAATCCATAGGATCTCTTCGAGAGTTATGCCGACATATTTTAGGTGTATACTAAGTAAATACACTCACTTCTCTCCTGTATATTCTTAGTTCTCTGTTTTTAAAGGTGCATTTGTTTTTATTACTGTTATATATAAACTTTTTGGTATTCCTCATTCTATTATTTTGGACAGATAAACAATTTTATGGGTCATTTTTTGTGAGAATTTTGCTTACATGGTACAAAATTATGATTTAGCTCGGCCAACCATTCACAAATTGATGCTATGGAGGGTTATTAGCTAGACTTTTAAATAAAATCTTTTATGCAATTAAGTGGATGCACTCTCTACTCGGTTGTAATTTCCAATATGGGCAGAATTATCATGTGACACCTTTTAGCCCACCTCTACCGGCTGCACTCCATTTCAACTAGTTCTGGCAAATTACCTCCAAAAATTACTTCTTACATCCCAATGCCCTCAGCGGTGAAAGTTGTCGACAGCTGACTCACTAGCAAGATTTCATTGTCCGATAACTTCAGCAAATTTCGGTTTACTATTGCATGAAAAAACAAGTTGATAAGCATTGTTGTGATTGTCAATTCAAACCAAGTGATCATGTTTTGTTTATACTACAACCGTAAAGACAAACTTTAATATAATAATATCTATTTTCTAAACTTTTAAGTTGTTTCTATGGTCCATGGGAGGTTATGGAATGTATTGGGATCTTCACTTATTGTCTTCAGCTTCCACCGCATTTGTGAATTCACCTCTTCTTTCATGTTTTGTTATTGACACCATACCATTAGAACTTCACATTTCATTCACAGTATTAAACCTTGATAATCATCCACTAGTCCAAGCACATTTCATTCGACAGTCTTGTGAAATCCTTAAAAGCATCATCTGTGAACAATAATTGTTGGTCCAATGGGAAAGATTACCAATGGAATATTCAGCTTAGATTTTTCTTTTATATTCTCTCAAATCCTTCCCGAACATTAACTATTAGGAGCAGGATTTTGCTATGGGGGAAGAAGTTGATGTGGATATACCTAGTCCTCAGCATTTTTCTTCGTAACAGGGTTAGAAGACCACTTATGCATCTTAAAAGCTGTTGCAATTAATTTTATATTTTCAATTTGTGTTAATCAACAACTAAGCCACTCAGCCATAATTATGGTTAATTTGTAGTTTTGTTTGTACTGTTAATATATATATATATATGTGTGCGTGTTTGTGTATGTGTATATGTATATTATGTATGTATATGTATATTTTTTGTAATGGGGGAAGAGGATACGCACAAAAAAAATATATATTTTTTTTCTATGCAATCTTTTTTCACTTTCCCAAATTCCGTTCTGTTCTTTCTTTTCCCTTTGTTGCGCTTCATTTCTTTCCTGCAGTCTTCTACCTATCAGAATGATATAATTTTCATGTAGGATTTGAAACAAATGGCTTATACATGTCACAGACGCATGCCAGATGCAGTGAATTAAATATGATCATTTGGTTCAAGTCATTGATGACATGATCAAACAGAGAGATTATGTGAGAGTTATGAGATTTTTCCATACTCTGTATGCTGGAAAACTGATTTTGAGATTGCCTTGATTTCTATTATGATTGAAATCATGATTGTAAATAGAGTAAGTGATACTTTTAATAATAAAAGAGTTGTTCTTATAGCCAAATATAAGTGATTTTTTATTTGTTTGTTTTATGCTCTTATTTGCTGATCAATTGTTTAATGCATCTTTTTCTTGATTCTCAAAAGAGAAAATTGCACTATAGTTTTCTTCTAGAGAATACGAAGAGTTAGCATATCAACATTTGATTTTTATTCGACTTGAGAAGCACTTTTTTTGCTTGGTATTCGTTTCCAGGCTATGCAATATGAGCTTTTTTGCTATCTTTTTTCTGTATAGGTAATAACCAGAATCAACTACGGTCAGGATATTAATATTAGTGGACTAGCTGGAGCTGTTTCATTAGCTGGCTCTGATGATGGCTTGTGGTCAGTTGATGGTGGTAATTGGCAGCTTGCTGCTGGTTTGATCAACTATTCTAATGTCACATTACATCTTGAAGAAGAGGTGACGTCCGTTTCCTATGTTGAAGGCCAGAATTATGCCCTCAGCACTAAACAAGGATTGCAGTACCACTGTGCAGTCACCGTATTTGCCACTCCTCTGGACGAGCTGAACATCACATTTACACCTCCAGTTTCAATTACCAGCAGGAGACTACAGCATACATTTACAACCTTTGTGAGGGGTTTCTTAAACCCGGTAATAACCTTCTTTTGTCATTTTTCCATTTGGTTGATTTCAGTTATAGCATTTTTTTTATTTTTTATTTTTTTATTTTCTGTTTGATGCTGAATATAATCAATTTTTTTTAAATTTTTTTAAATGAAATTTGAATAACTGTTTTGCTTTTTTTTTATTGTCATTATTTTTTATGTGTTAAGCGTAAAGATTAGAATATTTATTATAATTCTTTAGTAATAATGTTGGAAGGGTCGAACCAAAATATGCGAGCTTTTGATTTAAAGTGGATTTATATGTTTATTTTGCAGCTAAGCAACAAATTTCTCCTTGTTTTATTTATTTTGCCAACGTGGATGGCCGCAAAGATTGTTTGCACGGTTTTGTTAAATAACATGTCGTTGAATATTTTTCAGTTTAAAAATTATGGATCATTATGTGTTGATGTTTTCCATTGATATTGATGCCGCTTCTTAGAAATACTTTGGTTTGACTCATGCGTCGGAAGTCCCAAACCTCATTGGTACAGTTGAGGTTTCTGGGGTTCCATTCTCCAGCATTTCCGTTCTCAAGAAATATAGTAAAGAAGACATGGTTTACAAGATATTCTCTCGCAAAATAATGCATGATAGTCTACTTGATGAAATCTTTAGGTAAACCCCTAGTCCACTAATCTTTTGCAATCAAGCATATTTTTATATTGATTTCTAATATGCCGTCCACAATCGTAACAGCACGAGGAAGGAAACAGTAAGGATAGACTGGCCAGCTTACCCTCACTTTGAAGCTCCAGAAGTATTTTCACCCATCATGCTAGATGAAAAGCATCTGTACTACATAAACTCTTTCGAGAATGCCGCAAGCACCATTGAGACCAGTATTGTTGCAGCTGAGAATGTTGCGCGCTTGATCATCTCTAGGCTCTCAGATGAACTTCAAAATAATGCTATTAAGAAGTTTAATGCTGCAGATGGAGATTTATTGCACCTTGATTTATAAGAAAAGGGAATGGAAGACAAACGATTAACTCTCAGGTATTTGAAAAAGCAACATCTTTATATTGCTGAATCTGCAGATTGGGCATTTGCATTTGAACACTTATATGTCAATTTTGTCCTGCAATCTGCCTCTACTGTCAAAATGTTTACAGCACAAGTTACAAATGCTTCGTTGTGCAAGAAATTGAGAATTCCAAAATAATCTTATTTCAGTTGGGTATTTTTAGGTTCTGAATATTGGTAAACCTCTTGCCAGGCTTGTATACTGACAGAAAACAGTGCTGTTTGTGTTGCTTTAGACAAAATAAATTGAGAATTATAATAAGTCTCTGTGTTTGCCTATATAGCCAAGTGTTGGAGGTCTGAAATAGAACACACTTCCTGTCCGGTACCAAATTGTGGTAGATTGACCTTTGTCTGCCACAGCGATGGCCTCTTTTAGTGGCTTTATATATATATATATATATATTTCGATGATCACAAATTATTTTAAGGCACCAAGTGGTGATTGTTTCTTAAATGAAGTGTATGCAAATCATTAATTAGAACAGAATCACATGTCAATTGATGATTTAGTAATGGAAAGTATGGTGTCTATTATGTGTGAAAGCCACACAATAACGGCGAAGATATTTAAGACAAGTTAAGGAAGATTGAACTACTTTTTGCTAAAAATAATTGCTTAATTAAGTCATTAATTTTATGCATTTGTTAAGATAAAGTATCTTATTAATATTATTTAGGAGTTTAACAACAGTTATTTAGATATGTTTTTAAATAATACAACTGCAACCATATGTAAGAAAATAAAAAATTTCATCTAGGCCAAATGGGCCTCCATGAAGGTTTATGGGAATCCTTGAGAATATTGCTTGTATTTGTGAAGTGTGATAATGCTCTAAGAAAATTTAAAGACTACGGGCCTATAAAAAATAATTATAGTGTCTCTACAAATTTTTGTGAGTCTTTATAAACTACTTTGTAGGTGTCACAAAGGTTAAGATATAGAAAAATATGATGATAACTTTTAGATGTTTAGGAGTAAATCATGTGTAGTATTTTGTCCAAATTTAGAAAGATGGACATTGATATAAATATGGAAAATTTTAATTTGCTTTATTTTAATTAATTATTCAAGTATATTTCTCTCAAGGATTTCTATCAAATATTAAATGCTCACATGCCCTTGCATACTCTAGCCTCTTATTTGTTTCATAACTAGCCACAAAATTTTGTTTGACTTGCAAATTAACTTGAGTTCTACTGAAAAGGGAGCTTGTTTGCTTGATTTTGAGGAAATATTTTAATATTTTATTGATGTATAGAGCTTAGTTTGATTATCAATAAATCATCCTTGTGTAAGAGCCTTTTTTTCTCTATTTTTTTATATTTTTTGATATTGTAATTTGTTCAAGTGTTTAAGTTGAAAACAAATAAAAATTATGGTTATCAAGAAAAAGATCCAGATACTACTTTATGAAAAGGAATATTTTCTTGAAGGGTATCCATATAAAGGTTTCATTTTAGATCATGTTGTATGGAAAATTTTTGGTGAGCTTGAAATCATGATGTACAATGATCAAATTATATAAAAATTATTACTTATTTTGTATGGCTAATGGTATTTACATCCATTTTATATTATCACAAATTTAATCTTCAGAACATTCTTTACTAGTCAAAATTTAGTTTTAATTCAATTGGCATCCAAAAAGATTTAAAACTTACAAAGTTTAAAATTCAAAATAAGGCCAAATCCCCACCGCCTTAATGAATATGTAAAAAAATAATAAACATCAGAGCATAGAATTCATATTTTTTTATTTCTCATCACATCTAAAGAGTGTTTTATAGGACTTGCACTTCTTGAATTTAAAGCATGTATCTTGAATTTAATTTTGATAAAATAAAAGAAGGGAACTTAACAATACAATTAACTACTTTTAATGATATCTTTTGACTTAGAAAAAGTATGAGAATGTGGAATCTCATTTGGAAGGATTGGGGAAGCCTCACTATTATCACCACTGAAGGTAAACATATTAAAAATCCATTGAAGAATAGACTTGCATAGAATAAGTTGAGTCTACCTAATGGCAAGGGAGTAAATTTATCATACTATGCAATAAAATATGACAATTAAATAAGGAATTATTGCTTAAAAATAAGAAATGAGATTTGTAACAAATTAGTTATCTTATGAAAGAACTAATAAGAAAATCTAAGATATAATATTTTAGTGTAAAAACTTCATGTACCCAGAATGAAGCCTAGGGAGAAAATTATTGATGTGTTTAGATGATTCAATAAAATCATCAATGGGCTCTTTCAATTGATAAAGATCATTCAATAAAGATTAGGTAAATAAGATTTCACAATCACAATAAAAAATGTGAGATCCTAATGTAACAATTACTTTTTAAGCTAAGGATTTAAATTCTTAAACTATTGATCATTTGTATAGATCTTTAATAATACATGAGTAGCAAATTAGCTTAAGAGAATAAAAGGAGTAATACATAAATGAAAAGGAAAAATATATAGATTCAACTATCATGACTTGAGTGATAGTGAACTCGTTCATAAATTGATGATGATGTTGTGATGCTCTAAATATGCCCACCAGGTGGGATGTTTAAAAAAAATCTACATAAACAAATACAAAATTTTGTAATAAATTATGGATAACTTAAGAAAAAATTTTAGATGAAAAGAAATAAATTTTAATTTATTTCAAGTGCAGCAATTTTGAAACTTTTAGTCTGATTGCCTCTTAGGAAAAGTGAATGAAATAAAAATTCTACATTAAAAAGTGGTATTATAAGTGACATGGGCATACTAAAATTGTGAAGAATAAAAAAAAAATAATTTGAGTAAAAGAAAGCAATAATGTATTTAATGGGAATTGACGATCAATTTGAAGAGGTAGAAAAGGAAATAATATATCATGAACTTCTTGATACATTGAATTAAATAAAGTACTAATTAATTTTAAAAATAATTATTCTTTAAAATTAATATAAAAATTTAAATTCACTTTAAGTTTAACAAAAAAATGTAACATCTTGCAATAGAAGAAGCTTCACATACGTTATTTCCCATGACATCAATTCCGAAGCTTTAAAATTTTCAACCTGTAATTAACTTTAAATTTTTAAGAACAAAATTAGAAACTGTTCTATAATTGTTTAGTTATTAACTTCATTACCTAAACCTATAAATTTCTCAAATGTTAACTGTCAAGTTTGGAGATATTGGTCATTGAAGATATATTTGATTTATTCTTGATAAAAATCCTATACAATACAAAATTTATTTTTAAATCTATGAAATTTCCTATAACACTCATTAATATTTTGAGTCAATATCCTTAAGAGTTTCAAGCCCTAAGTACAACCAATCATTTAATGTTAGGGTTTTTCAAGTTTTGGTCTATTTAGTGTTTGCTTACTCTATTAGTATTACTAAACCAAATTCCTTCTACTAATTAATCCCCACCGATACTTACATATCATACCTAGCCTTGTTAAAAAGATAACAAAATCCTAAATGAATCCATTAGGTGAGCCAACCTTTGGCCACACTGCTTACATAATTCATTATATATGTGATTCATGGTAAACATGACAATAAAAAAATTACATTTTTTTTATCATCAATGAGTACATAGTGTGTGATGATTTGAAGCATATATCTAGAATTCGTAATTATAAAACCAAACATCGAATACTGATTATGTCTAGATTCTTAGGCTTTCCTATGCAAAAATAGTCAGAATTCTTCATATAAATTATCAATAGTATATGCCATTCATCAATGATGCTAAATCAATTTAGTTTTTCAATCTAATGTATTGAATTATTATGAATGCATACCTTCACTTCAAAACTATCAAATCCAAATAGTAGTAAGATATAAAATGTTTTAAACATTTGATAGGATAGCACATATTATTCACTTTATTAGAATTAAGGGGTAATAATACACTTCAATGTGAGAAAAATGAAAAAAAGGATAATTGGAGTTTGTGCCATTGTTTATAGCTCTATGATGTCTATATGATCAACTAATGATGGGTAGAAGTGTAATCTAATAAACATCAGTCGGATGTATGATAATGGTTACGACTTTTAATTTTTGTCAATTAAATGATTATTTAAATTAAGTGGTGAAATTTTCCTTATTTTCTTTAGATATAATAATGCAGGTTTAGTTTAACATAGTAGATTAATTGTTTTAAATATAGCTCTAGCATTAATGATATATACTTCTAGCATTAATGATATATAGCTCTAGCATTAATGTTTCTATTATGCTAACTTGCTTACAATTTAAATTAACTAAACATATATTAATAATAAGATTAAACATGCTATATTACTTTAAGAACCATCACTTGCTAACTACTAATAAGGTAACAAACTCATATATCTTTTAGGAATTTAAATTATCTCTTAGAACTTTAGATTTATTTACTATGAACTTATCTGGACATGTAGTTCTCGATATTTTAGGTGGGAAAAGGTATGAGTTTTTCACAATTAATGATTGTCCAAGATTAACATAAGTGGTTTTCTTAGCTAACTTGAGTGATGCAATTACTAAAGTTATAAAATAGATGCAAAATGATACATGACTATCCATTTCTAAAATTAGGAGTGCCCATGATGAAGAATATAAAAATGAGAAGATTTAGAGATTTTTTGTGATTAACATTGAATTTAGACATAATTTCTCAACACTTGGGATGCCATAATAGAAAACATTATTAGATATGAGTAGAATATCATTTAGTTGATTTCAATTGCCTAATTATTATTAGCTAATTAAAGCAATAAATATAACTTATTAAGCTATAAATATCTTCTACATTAGATCAATCATTAAGAAGAAAACTTATAAAATTTAAGGAAAGATCCTAATATATCATATTCTTATGAATTATGATGGGCATACTTTATACTTAAGAATGAATACAACTTTATTTGTTGATTATAAAAAATCAAAATAATGCTATATAGTTCCAATAAAAAGTGTTAGTTTATAGAAAAGTTTAGAACCAAGTTCTTATATCTTAATATGAGACATCAAGAGCATTTTTTAGTTAGATTTATTCAAAGGTAAGCTTGATAACTAACATTTTATCAAGAAGTTTCAAGATGATATGATAGTGACCGACAATTCCCCTATCTAATATAAAGATCGCATTAGGTACTGAAGACCCTAATCTAAAATTTCAAGGTTTTATCAACCTTAAATCTATTTGGTCTGCAAATTTTGTGACCAATAATTCCACTTTGTAATATAAATATTAGATAAAGTTTATATTACATGGGTTCCAAATTTCCTATAAGGGCAAGCTACTATAGTTAATTAAATTTTCAATGACCAAACTCACTTAAAAAAACTCTAGATAACGATGAGAGGTTTCATTTTCAAGTAATCAAAGTTGAGAGTTTTCATGGTTATTTGTAGGAAAAGTCAAGTGAGAATGGACTAAATAGGAACATTTATTTTCAGAATCTAAAGGAACGAGAAGTAGAGGATGTCGTAAATTTTGAAGCGAACCTCAATGAATTTCAGAACTTTCTTTTTGTTTGGCTGTACATTTTAGAAGTGATTTCATTCAATGTTTACTATTATCATTTATTTAAAATTAGGTCTTACGCGCACGATATATGATCATGCAAACATCCTAGGATGATAAACGGATTTAAGTCATACAGAACGAACAACCTTGGAATCCTAAAAAGGGTTGGGGCTTATATTGAACAACATGATTGTGCAAAAGCCTAAAGATAGTGTGAGGGTTTACATCATATTAGATGAATAACCTTGAAGTCTTAAGGGTTTTTGTTATTTGTCTAATAAAATTTTAGTTGAAGTTCATCCTCCGCTTCATGTTGAGTCTTGACCATCATCTGAAGTTGTCCTTCATCCACTTGCATCCTCGTCTTACTTCCCAGACAGCTAGCTCCAAGCTCCTTACTTATGATGGTTTTGGGTTTTAAAAGGTGTATTCATACTGGTGATTATTGGTTATTGTTGTGTCGTAAGGTCTTGCTGCAGGGTTCCTTCTAAACAGGTTGCCTACTGTCATCTATCTTAGGGATCTTTTACAAGTATAGTAGGTTATGCATAACAAAATACATTGAAAAAAGTACAGTAACAGAGAAAGAAGTAGCGCTACCTGAGGCCTCTGACGTTGCTGCTAAAGAGTTAAAATTAAAGTTAAATTTTGTGGATATTACAGAAGATTAAACAAACAAAAATGACATGAGCATATGTGTGTATGCAAAACCAAGTGACACATATATGAAAGATCAGAGTTGGGTTTAAGAGTTTAAGTTAGGGGTGGACTCAGAATCAGAACCGAAGCCATAATAATTCTTGAGGTGAAGGCAACCATCAACATCATGTATACGAGACCCAACATAGGGTAAAAGGCTTCTAGCAAGGCAATCAAAGGAGGGCAACCCTCAACCCGGTCTATGTGACTGATACATGAACATGCCTGTAGTAATACTAAAAAATTCTCAATTTGTCAAGCATATAAATAATTTAAAGTTTTCATTTAGCAATTAAAGTATACGTTTTATTGGAAAAGATGTTATAATATATGTTCACACATTTTGTAAATCAGATATTTCTTGCGTCGGTCACACCGTTGGACTAGAACCACCAATAGTCAATGAGAGTAAGGGAAAATTTTAACCAAATGTTAGATGATAGTAATGCCAATCCTGCACCCTCACAAAGTCATTGGATTAGGAGTTACAAAATTATTCCACTATCCCACATCCTTAGATGCCTTTTTCATTATCGCACATATCTCTGCAACCTCTCATTATACACCAGATCGATGATCCATATGTGACCATATTTTGAATATCCCCAATTGCTAAAATGGTTTGAGTACAATGTCCAAGGATCATACCTCTGAGCACTGATATCACTGTAGGTTAAGTTGTTGCGCGATACTTCTTTTTAACATACCTTAATTTGAAGGGGCCCGAGTCATATCTTGGTGGGTCCTTATGAATTTCTTTTTTTTCTTTTGATTTTTGTGATTGTTATATATTTTAGGATGATTTTCCTCAAACAATTGTAGTAGCCCAAATGTACTATGGAAAATCCAAAATCTTATAAAGGTATTTATAATGTAATCCTAAAACACCTATAAGATCTCCTAGAACACCCCCAGTTCATTTAACATTTTTATATTGTTGAGCTGATCAACCTACTTGCATTAGGAACATTCAATGTTTTAAAATGAGCTCAGAGTTTTGATGTCATAATTAACTCATGAGTAAATGCATTGGTCAATTCTTGATATTATAGTAAGGGTTATATAGGTAAAACCCTAAGGGTACATCTGCAAAGCATTGGGAAACTTACACTCTTGCCCTTCCATTGGGTTTGAGCTTGTAGTATCTCAAGATGTTCCATTATCATTTACATTGTTGATGCGACTTTTTTATATGCAAGAATTTATGAACACAAATTTATATATTTATAATTATTTTGTAAAGTCACAATTTCAATGCAGGTATACGTATGCTCAAGTAATACAGGGCCCTAGTGGAGTCCTGTTTATCAATCCCACAGGTAAGCGAGGTAAAAGGTTCTTAGTCAAATTCTAGTCTACTATTATCAGACTTTAGATTGGAGGGTCGATATAAGTGATGTTTTATCTAGCAACTACTCCTAAATGTTGATGATTACATGTAAGGATAATAACTATTTCTAAATGAAAATATTACTTCTAAAGATAACCTTTCTGGATGAGTTGGTTTGGTGAATTTTAAGATAATAGAATCTACTATTCTTATGTAGTGAATTGGATAATGTAAAGGAATGAAATGCATTAAAAATTGTATGTGTCAAATAGGAGCAATCTTATTCTTTACCCTCTTTCCAGTGCATAAAGAACATTTACTAATCCTAGGTTTAGTCCCCAAATCCATGGTTAGACTGGGAGGATACTGACTCTCACTCCAGAGCTCCCACTTCCCTTCGCCTGAAGGCTAATTCTCACTTTAGTTTCCAAACACTATGACCAAATTGGGGATTTTTGTCTGTCACCCTAAAATCTCAAATTCTACGCCCATCAAACTAAATTTCCCTATTTATTTGCACTCAACCTCCATGAACTACATAACTCATTCATGGAATTTGAATGTGGTTCCACGTTGTTGAGAATTACACCGCCCTCTCGGATCATAGCGCAATTACAACGCTCTTATTGTATTGTAAATGAAGTGCAAGTAAAAACCATCACATTTATAATTAAAACATTTTTTAACATGCATCCTAATATCCTAAACATGAATCCTACTCATTGCAAAAGAAAAGTAGAAGAAAAATAACGACATAATCTTCTCATGCCACTATTTCTAAAAAGAAGAAAGAGTAAGAGAAAGACATCACAAAGCATGAAGAAAACACAACAGAAAACTTCATTTCAAAGAAAATCCACAAAATAAGTGTTTACAAAATCATAAGATAATAAAGAACACAATAATTAGCTTTTTCTCCTTGAAAGAAAGAAGAAGATATGCTCCCACAAAGTCTCCCGCTGATCCGCAATGCTAGTACCAACCCTTACAAATTCTCTCAAAATTCTCTCACTAATCTCTCCAAAAAGGTAGAAATCTACATTTTTACTCCTATTCTAAGATCTCTCAACATTCTCCACATTTTTCCTAAAATTTCTCTCTTCTTTTTTGACCTAGAATCATTCTTTTAAAGTGTAGGGATGAAGTTTGAAGAGTTGCCACAAAAAACCTTTCAAAAAGCATCCAAATACGTTGAATCTCGGCCCCTAACAGTCAAAAATCCCATCCAAATAGTTTGGATGCGGTCCGACGCAGTTTGGGCACCATTCGGTACTATTTTCCGCTCATTTGTCGTCGTTCTCTATTTTCTGATGTGGCCCGGTGTTGGATAGGGCGCCGGACAACGTTGGTACCTTGCAACTCCACCGTTTTGCTTCGTTTGTCTTCGTTTCAGCTTCGATTCGCCCCATTTCAGTTGCGTTGCATTCCTAACAGATAGCCCTAAAAAATAAATATAAAAAAACCCTTTTCTTTAAAGTGTAATCTCATTCAAAAATATTCAAGAAGTGTAAAAGAGATTAAACAAAGAAAGACTTATCAAAATGTGTCAGGCCAAAATTTACTTTTTTTGCTTGTATTTGCTCCAAATTGCACCATTTTTGTTTCCTTTTTCTCCAAAAGACATTTCTTGTATCTAAAACCAAAAAACATACAAAATACCTTCCTTAAAAGTGCAATATCATCAAAAATAGGTATGAAATAGACATTAAAAAGCTATCAAATTTTCAGAGGATCAAGATCCCCAAACTTAACTATTACTTGTCCTCAAGTAATTTAGTTAATACATAAATTAATGATCCACTGCAATGTACTTTCTTTCTAGAATACCATGATTTTGACTTAGAAAAATACAGTAGTAAAATTTTCAGAAAGATCATTGAATAATTCAAATAAATTCTGCAGGTATAAGGCTATCTAGTCATCAAGTATAAGAGTTCTAGCCTTCTATTCATTTCAAAAATGATTGTTGATTGTCCTATTAAGGCACTTACAAGGATTACATGAAAAGAAGTTTATGAGAACACTACTAGTAAAGATGCTAATCCATACTATAAGTTAAGGAAAGTAATTAAGTTCTTCCCTTTAGGTAGATACAAGTAAAGCTAATTTTTGATTAGACATCTCCTCAAGCTTCTCTTCACTTTCTTTTATTTTTCTTCTTTTTCTCTTTCTCTTTCTTAGGGATCATTTTTAATCCCCTTTTTTCACATTTTTTTCTTCTTTTCTTTTTTTATGTGAGGATTACTATATATGGATAGTCTTTAATAATTTTGAATCTTCTCACCCTAAATTTGAAACTTACCACGATCCTTTATCTTATAGGTATTTCTTTAGCTTATTATTGATTCATCATAGAGTCTCAATTCTTTCCTTTCACATAAAGTTTTAAGATTCTTAATATTTCAAACATATAGTTTTTCTTACTTTGAATAGCTCACTATAGTCCTATTCTCTTATACAAAATATCTTAGCCTACAAAATTATTTTTCATTACCAAAAACTTTCATTCAAGTCCACTAAAGTACTTAAATAAAATTAAAATACAGTTATCTGAAATTGAGCTCTATCACAGGAAATCATGTTAATAATTTTGAAAATAATTTTAAATGAGAACAACTAATAGTTAATTCTTTCTCTCCCTCAAATTTAAATTTTTAAATATTTTGCAATTAAATACATAAAATGTAGTAGGAAGAAAAAGTAATTGAATTTACTAGCAACTACAACATTCTATCATATTCATATACATGCATAATCAGGATAAAATAATTGTAGGATAAAGTGAATCTAGCCTAAAACATGCTTGCAATAAAATTACACTAAAAGGAAGTATTCTCACTTTAAAATTTTATTTTTCTTCCTACCCCCAAATTTAATTTTTAACATATATAGCAATTAGTATAGAAAATATAAGCAGGAAGAAAAACAATTTAAAAATTCTATCTACCACAAATGTCTATAAAAATATCTACAAGTATTAATCAGGACAGAACAATATGCAGCGGAAAGTAAATCTAAACTAATCATGCCAGAATGAAATTCACTAAATAAAAGTTTAACTAGCATAGCAGGTATCAGCAAGGGAATATAAAAATGTTCTTCAAGAATTATATAAAGTTGTAACACAAACACAAACACGTATGATAAATGAGGTTAATTTTTCCTTTAACTCATCACATCTCACCACTTACCTCCAATTTCTAACGGAATCACTACACTAATAAATCAGGTACATTTAAAATGATTTTATAGATTATAATTCCAAAGATAAGATTATCCCTGATATATTGGTTCACGTGCGCCAACCTCAGGCATCATCTAATCCCCTTAATTAAGCACCTCTAATAGTTATTAATCATAGTGTAAAATCATCATAGTGTTATTCATCAAATAGGTTCGCGAATCCTACCAAATGAAAAAAAAGTCAAAAAAAGGAAGTAACAAAATTAAGATGGATCTATCACTGCTCAAATTCATGATATCTCTTCTAAAATACAAGTCCAAGAAAGACCCGAGTTGTAGTGGACTAGTCAATCCAACTACTACAGGAGAACATACAAGTCTATCCATAATAAGATGTTAAGGAATCACCTCCCTCATGACACACAAAGATCAAATCAAGCCACTAGCAATCCAAACATCTAACAATTAATAATCAAACTGATCAATCCATAATGACACATAAAGATCAAGTCAATCCACTCTAAAGCAAACACAATACAACACTAATAATCATGACTCTCAAGCATACTAAATCAAAGCACACTGATAACTATGGGTTGCCTCTCATAAAGCGCTTGGTTTTAACGGCGCGAGCCCAATAAATGATTCCTCCTGGATCAAAATTCCAATTAAGTAATCCTTAATTAATCACCCAATCTTTTTCAGATCCAGGGATTCCTACAAAATCCTCAAATTTTAATTCTTCATTCAGCTCTTCCTTTTCAGATTAATTATATCATTGTTCCTCATATTTCTTTCTAGATCCAATATTCTTCTATTAATTTTCTGAATTTTCATATTAATATTATCCTTTAAATTTTTAAGAAATGGATATTTATATGATAATTCAAGATCTCCAAAAAACTTGGATCAGATTCTCTATACATAGTTCAGATTCTGGATCAAAATCTTCTATGTTACTCTTCTGTTTCAAGTTATCTTCCAATTCTTCCCCTTGATAAATATCAAATGATGGATGCGGTCTTTCTATATCTATCATAGTTGAGGAAATATGTTTTTCTAATTCCTTAGGAGTTTCTTCCAATGGTCTTTCAATATCCTTATCCTCTTTTCTCAACTCAAAGCTCTTTTGAATTATATCCTCAAATTCTCTTCCAAGTCATACTTTAATAAAATTATCTTGTTCATCAATCAATTCAAGTTTTTCTTGTGATTGCGTCGAATCTAAAGATATAAAGACTGGTGGTGTATATGAATTCCCTAAATAGGTAGACTTTAAAATTATATGGGGGTACATCCATCTTAAGTTCATGAGATTTTTCAACAAATGGAATTAAAAGTTTACTATTTTTGGTAGCATCCATCATTTCACACCTCTTCTGAACATACATACAGTCTTTTTTAGATAACGTTTCAACTCATCATGCATGTCCATTTCAATCTCATTTGTTAACTTACTTTCAATACTTTTTTGAAATTGGTCTTTACTTAAAAATTTAATTCCATCCATCCAAAAACAATCACAATCTTTTCTCTCAGCTAGATTATGATTGTTCTCTTTAGGTTTGAACTCAGTGTTGCTAGAAAGTATTTCTTGGGGTCTATTGCTAAGCGAATTAACAATTTGTCCCAGTTGATTCTCTATGTTTCTAATCACATCATTTTGACTTTGCAACTGGTTTCTCATTTACAATACCACTTCTCCTATAGACATATTCTTATCCTTAAGTTATTGATCATTATTAGAGTCCAGTGGATATGAAGGTCTGTAGCTTGTGTTACCCTGATTATTCCAACTTCCATTAGAATTTGCATGATTGTTTTCCCATTGTTAGTTTCCACCCTCAGTAGTATGATTCCAGTTAAATATAAGATAAGTCTTCCAACATGGGTTGTAAAAGTTAGAATACGAGTTATTTATGGTATTTAAAGTCTCATATAATAAGTTGGAATCAATCATACGTCCTAATGAACTTTCCTCACTTACAGGAGTAAATTGAGGCCGGTTCATTCCAAATTGGTCCAACTTCCTTGATATTGTAGTAACCTGAGATGCAAGATTTTTAATCATATATGTATCATGACCACTGGCTACGTTTTTAGGATTTATTCTTACAGAGGGCCATTGAAATTCATTTGCAGCCATTTCTTCAATTAATGCATATGCTTCATCAAATGATTTTGACATTAATGAACCACTAGTAGCATCATGAATAATGATCCTAAGGGATTCTACTAACCCATTATAAAAAGTTTGAATGATTAACCAATCTAGCAGAGTATGATGTGGACACTTTTTGAGGAGTTCCTTAAATCTTTACCAGGCTTCATATATTGATTCTCCTTCATATTGACAAAATGAGATAATATCATTTCTAAGTTTAGTAGTCCTTGAAGGTAGAAAATACTTAGCTAGGAATTTTTGAGTTTAACTCCTGCCAAGTTTTAATAGAACCAGGTGCTAATGAGTATAACTACATTTTTGCCTTATCCCTTAGTGAGAAAGGAAAAAACCTTAGCCTAAATGCATCGTCTTACATGCCATTATAACGAAATGTAGCGCAAAATTCTAGAAAACTAGATAAGTGTAAATAGAGATCCTCTGAAGAAGTTCCCCCAAACTGGTTGTTCTGCACCAGTTGAATAATCGCTGGATTTAGTTCAAACGAGTCAGCTTCTACGACAGGCTTTTGTATACTTGAGTGAATTACATATATCGTAGGATTTACATAATCCCTTAATGATTTATGATGATTTTCCAAGTTTTGATCTATTTCCATTTCTAGTTTTTCAAGTCCTTTCTGTTTTTTAATTTTCTTTCATTTTTCTAACTCAGGACCATAAGGCACAAGTCCTATAGATCCTTTATTTTTTATACGTAACTTAACAAACAATACATTAACAATAAACAAATAAAATGAAAAATATATTCAACACAACAAAATATTTTTACAAACACCTTATTTTTCACATAAACAGTTTTTTCACAATACTTTTTCATACAAAAAAAATTTTTACGACACTAAAGTTTTCCAATTCTAAGCCTAATTTTTTGTTTTAACTAAAATTCTACTGAAATTCTTACCAAAGCTTCCCCGACAACCGCGCCAAAAACTTGATGCGACTTTTTTATATGCAAGAATTTATGAACCCAAATTTATATTTTTATAATGATTTTGTAAAATCACAATTTCAAACGTAAGTATACGTGTCACTCAAGTAATACAAGGCTCTAGTGGAGTCCCATTTATCGATCCCATAAAGAAACGAGGTAAAAGGTTCTTAGTCAAATTCTAGTCTACTATTATCAGACTTTAGATTGGAGGGTTGATATAAGTGGTGTTTTATCTAGGAACTACTCCTAAATGTAGATGATTACATGTAAGGATAATAACTATTCCTAAATGAAAATATTACTTCTAAAGATAACCTTTCTGGATGAGTTGGTTTGGTGAATTCTGAGATAATAAAATCTACTATTCTTATGTAGTGAATTAGATAATGCAAAGGATGAGATGCATTAAATATTGTATGTGCCAAATAAGAGCAATCTTATTCTTTACCCTTTTTCGAGTGCATAAAGAACATTAGCTAATCCTAGGTTTAGTCCCCAAATCTGTGGTTAGGCTGGGAGGATACTGGCTCTCACTCCAGAGCTTCCACTTCCCTTCGCCTGAATGCTAACTCTCATTTTAGTTTCCAAACACTATGACCAAATTGGGGATTTTAGTCCGTCACCCTAAAATCTCCAATTCTACACCCATCAAACCAAATTTCCCTATTTATTTGCACTCAACCCCAATGAACTACTTAACTCATTCATGGAATTTGACTATGGTTCCACGTTGTTGAGAACTACACAGCCCTCTTTGATCATAGCTCAATTACAACGAATTTTAACACTGCAACGAGCTCTTATTGTATTGTAAATGAAGTGCAAGTAAAAACCATCACATTTATAATTAAAAAATTTATTAACATGCATCCCAATATCCTAAACATGAATCCTTCTCATTGCAAAAGAAAAGTAGAAGAAAAATAACGACATAATCTTCTCATGCCACTATTTCTAAAAAGAAGAAAGAGTAAGAGAAAGACATCACAAAGCATGAAGAAAACACAACGGAAAACTTAATTTCAAAGAAAATTCACAAAATAAGTGTTTACAAAATCATAAAATAATAAATAACATAATACTTAGCTTTTTCCCCTTGAAAGAAAGAAGATCTCTCCCACAAAGTCTCCCGCTGATTCATGCAATGCTAGTACTAACCCTTACAAATTCTCTCAAAATCCACTCACCAATCTCTCCAAAAAGGTAGAAATCTACATTTCTACTCCTATTCTAAGATCTCTCAACATTCTCCACATTATTTCTAACATTCCTTTCTTCTTTTCTGACCTAAAATTGTTCTTTTAAAGTGTAGGGATGAAGTTTGAAGAGTTGCTACAAGAAATCTTTCAAGAAGCGTCCAAATACGTTGAATCTCGGCCCCTAACCATCAAAAATTGCGTCCAAATAGTTTGGACGCAGTCCAGTGCCGTTTGGGCGCTGTTCGACGTTATTTTCCACTCATTTGTCTTCTTTCTCTGTCTTCTGGCGTGGTCCGGTGCTAGATAGGGTGTCGGACAGTGCTAGCACTGCGCAGCTCCACCGTTGTGCTTCGTTTATCTCCATTTCAGCTCCGATTCACCCTATTTTAGTTGCGTTGCGTTCCTCAAAAATATGCAAGAAGTGTAAGAGAGATTAAGCAAAGAAAGACTTATCAAAATGTGTCAGGCTAGAATTTTCTTTTTTTGCTTGTTTTTGCTCTAAATTGCACCATTTTTGTTTCCTTTTCTCCAAAAGATCTTTCTTGTACCTAAAACTAAAAAACATACAAAATACCTTCCTTTAAAGTGCAATATCATCAAAAATAGGTATGAAATAGACATTAAAAAGCTATCAAATTTTCAGTGGATCAATTGTCATATGGAATTATTCCTCAAGTGAAGTTAAATTAATCTTAATTCAATAAGAAAGCTCTTAAAATCGAGGGGGTAAATTTATAATTTTGTAGAAATTTTATAAAGTGTGCTTAATCTTAATTAAAAGATTGAAATTTGTTTAACCACTAGCTGGGGTTCCAAATCAGTGAATCATCAATACTCTAATTCACATCCTTACTCTTTGATCATCCAAATTTTCATTTTTCTTCATATACCCAACAATTCAAATAATTACCATCTTACTCTTTTCTAGAAAATATCATGAGTAGGTTGCTACCGTAATTACCCTTTATGTTTCAATCACTTCAGTGAGTTACTTATCACAAATTGTATCCCATTTCTCTTTGATTTGACCTAAATGTCTTGTTAAATTGGGGTTAGAGTGTAAAATTTCAAAATTACCATTATGCCCTTAGGTTTAATTCTCCCCTAACTTTCACATCTTTATTGTAATGACCATGGCACTTCACTAATCCCTTACTCATGGACCAATTAAAAAAATAAAACTGGAATTGTATTTTTCAAACATTTGTTTATTTTTGATAATTATTTAAACCAATAACTATGAATTTCGAATGATAATTAATTTAATTCACCAAAACATGTTTTCTGTCCTTAGAAAAATTTTATGATGTTACTTAAGGTTAGAGGACCAATCAGGACTATTTTCTTAAATTTTTTAATTTTTATAATTCTTAATTGATTTTGATAAGAAAATAAATAGAAAAAACATTTTTAAAATTTTAAAATCCACTATCATTTCTCTTTAATCCCTTTGACCTCAATAAACTCACCAAACATTATTTCATATTTTTATGACATATATTTCATTTTTTATAATCACTTTAATTAAACAGAGGTGAATACCATAGAAAATTAGGGCTTTTTAGGTTAGATGTTCTCTCCAATCTTAAAAAAATTAGAGAACATCCCTAATCAGATAAACCCACAAGTTTTCATGTTATGGTGATTAATATTTAATTTTTTATAATTAAAATGATCTCCGAAGTATTTAAAAAATTAAAAAATAAATAGAATATAATTTTTTTATGTTCTTTAAATTCTACTATGTTTATTGAGCACAATGATATTTTCCTTTTACTTTTCTGATATTTCTAAGCCAAGATCTGATTTTTGAAGTTATATTTAATTTTCTGTATTTATTTAAATCGATAAAGCCCGATTTATCTACTTAACCATGTCAGCGCCAACTCATCCACAACATCTTCGAAGCTCCGTGTGGTGCCTTCCCATTCGTTGTGCTTTCCATATAGGCTACCACTTATGCCTGCGGTCCGAAATTAAAATTGGGCTTGAAATTGGGCATGTCCTTGGTGAAAAATTAAATCGACCATGGGCTTGATGAAGTTTAGAAATTATCATGATGAGATTTGGGACATGAGCTTAGTGAGGTTGGATTTGGCATGTGTGTTCTAGTGGATTTGGGTTTAGAGTGGACTTCGGATGAATTTGGATTTGAATTTGTGTAATTTTGGATTAGGGCTTGAAATTGGGTGGGATTGGATTTGTTTTTGGATTTTGATGGATTTGAGGTGAATTTTGTGGCTTGGATTGATTTTGGTGGATTTGGTGGCTTGGATTAATTTTGGTGTAATTTGGGAGTTTTGGTGGAAATTATGGCAATTTTAGAATTTTGGTGGAAACTAGTGTATATGTGTGAGACATGTGGGTGAAAGGTTTCTAGGGGTGTGGTGGATGGCCAAGCCTCCCAGGGTCTTTCTAAGGCCTCACAATTCTATGGGAACTCTCTTTGAGTTTCATTATGTTGGTCTTAACCAACTCAACCAAGCATTGAGGGTTTGAGACCTCCTATGTGAGACTTCACAAAAGAGCTAGGAGGTGGATTGAACTTCTAAGTAGGAGTGGTTCCCATCACTAGTCTTCTAGGATAGTTAATAGGAAATTCGAATGGCTAGATCCTATGCTCTAGAGATTTTAGACCTCACAAAAACTGAGGTCTAATTCTGTGGGTCCTAAAACACAATGCTTGTGATATGACCAATTTGTATGTAGTTTCATAAATATAAAGTGCAAGGAAAGAAAACATTAAAATTGCATGGTTCTATCAAATATGCAAGAAATATTGTAGCAATAAAATCAAGAAGCTAATTACTTCATTATGAGCTATAAATAATACCTATCACAAATGTGAAAAAAGAAAAATGGAGTATCAAGGGCATGAATAGAAATCTTACAAAATAATTTTGAATCTACTACAAATAATAAGGATTAACACACCTAGCTAAGAAGGATATGTTTATCTCTTAATGAACACAAGTTACTTACATTAGATGAGAGTTTATCCAAAACTTAGTAATGGTTCACCTTGTGTTGACAAGTGAGTCTGACATAGATTGGAAGTCCTACTCATTACAAATTATGAAATTAAATATATTAAACATAATTAGTCATTAAATTAGGTGTAAACTAATTGACATTTATTAGTATTATTATTATTATTATTTTAAGTTGTTATTATTAAATTTTTAAAAGAAATAAAATACAAATTTAATTAAAGTTTACTTTTACTAAAATTATTTTTTCTCTGTATAAATGAAGTAATATATACAACTTCAATGATATAATGATAACAATAATTAAGGATTTGAAGGGGAAGAGAGCAACAACTTCCTAAAAGGTCTCAGATAGGAGCAAGAAAAAGTAGGAAGAAGGTGGGGGGGGGTCGTTGTGACTCCCAATCCCAATGTTTCTTTCCCAGTTATGATTAATATATATTATCACAAGGGTTTGGTCACTAAGACAATATTTTGGGCAAAACTGTGAGAGAAGGAGGAGGAGAATCAAAGACTATAGCAGGAGAGGGATGTGAGGGTTTGTGAATTTGGATACTTGCAATACTATTAAATAGAGGAGAAGAGTTGGTGTAATCAATCAAATTGATAAGGAAGCAGGGGAGAGCAAGAAAGAAAAGAATCATTGATTAACAAATTAGTTGCAGGTGGAGATTACAAGATTCAAATGATCAGAGAGCTTGAATGACCAAAAGGTGAAACTACATGATTCTGGAAGGCGACATAGGAGAAGATCGTGTGATAGTGGAAGGAAAAGAGAAAAAAAGTTTTTGGTTTATACATACTACCCCCCTTGAAAAAATTTGGTACCTAAATTTAACCTTAATTCTAGAATATCTATGAGTAATTCGCGATCGTCTGTTTGTCAATTTTCAAATTGGTTTCCCTCTTACTGCCTCGTCCAAAGTACTCTTACAAAAGGGATCAGTTGGTGGTGTGGCTAGTAATCTGCATGTTTTATGATGTTATATGTTACTTTTCTCATAATACATTCACTCTAGAATCACCAACTGCTCATATCAAATAAAATGAGAGTTATCATGCATGTCTCGCCAAAGTAAAGAGATGTTAAAGACATTGTGTATGCCTACAAGTCTAAAAGGAAATCCATATCACATGAAACTTCTATAACTCTCTCGATTACCTTAAAAGGACCAATGGCACAAGGTTGAATCTTTCCAAATTGCCCAAATCTTGTAAATTGGCGGATAGGTGAAACCTTAAAAAAAAAAATCAACACTTAATTCAATCTCTTTGTGATTTGGGTCGAAGTACTTCTTCTAATGATCTTGGGTCACACGTGATCTTAAATCTAATGAACTTTTTCAATGGCGTGATCTACTAATTGAGCTTTGAATATTCATCTTTAACCTTCTTCAAGTCAACACAAGAGAGATCTATACATCCTTCCATGAAGTTATTCGTATTGCACCATGCTAATACTAGCCTGAAAGCTATTATTATAAGAAAACTCCACTAATGGAATATAGTCCTCCCAACTACCTCTAAAGTCCAAAATACAAGCACTCAACAAGTCTTCTATTGTCTGAATGGTGTGTTTTGGTTATCCATCCATGTGGGGATGAGAAAAAGTATTGAAGTCCAATCTTGCGCCCATAGCTTCTTGCACTTACTTTCATAGCTTGGAAGTAAATCTTCCATCTTCGTCTAATATGATGATAATTGTAATTCAACGCAGTAGAAAAACTTTGCCTATGCATATCTTGGCTAATTTATCTACTTAGTAAGTCTACTTGATTGGTAGATAATGAATGACGTAGTATATTGATCACAACCCCAATTGCACCATGATATGCTTTAATCTAAGCAAGGCAACGATAAAATTTATTAAAATAACCTCCCATCTCCACTCTGGATTGGGCAGGGCTATAATAGATAACCAAGTCTTTGAAGTTTGTCCTTAATCATCTGACAGGTCAAACACTTAACTACAAACTCAGCTTTGTTTATTTTCATACCGTATCACCAAAAGCCAGATAATGATATATTTTAGTCTTTCCCAGAAGAGCAGAATATGGAGTTGGATGCACTTCATGAAGTATCTCCTGTTGAAGTCTTTCTTGATTTGGGCACACATCTGATCCTAAAATCTTTAATATCATCTTAATTGATATCAAACATGGGCTTCGGTCCATTATGAGCATGCTCTCTAAGCTTTAATAAATTTGCATCCATCTTCTGAGATGCATGAATATGATTTACAAGTTTAGGCTGAACAAATAGTTGCACATGATAGGATTAGCTCATATCAATAATATATGGAGTAAAAGTCACTCCATCTCCTATGCTAACTAGTGCATACGTCAAAGATTTTCTACTTAAAGCACATGTGACTAAATTTACCTTACCATGGTGGTACCAAATCTCTAAATTATAGTCCATCATCAATCAAGCCATTGCCTGTCTCTCAAGTTTAACCACTTCTAAGTGAAAATACACTTCAAGCTCTTATGATAATAAAAGATATCATAATGAATACCATAAAGATAGTGCATCTAAATTTTTAGTGCAAATATAGATGCAACTAATTCAAAGTTGTGAGTAGAGTAATTCCTCTTATGGACCTTGAGTTATCTATAAACATAAGCTACAAATTTACCATGTTACATTACAACACATACCAAACCTTAATGTGAAGCATCATTATAGATCTAAAATCTATCAATGCCACAATGAATTGTAAGTATTGGGTTGTCACTAAATAATTCTCGAGTTTCTCAAAACTCTGCTTATAAACATGGGACCATTCAAATTTAGCAAAATTTTTTGTCAACTTTGATATAGGCACAATAATTCAAGAAAAACCTTCAATAGATATTTGATAATATCTAGCTAAAAAATGGAAACTATGAAACTCTAAGACAGTGCTAGAACTTGGCCAATCCATTATTGTCTTAATCTTTGTAGGATCCATATAAAATTCAACACAACTAATAATATGACCTATAAATGCCACTTCTTGAAGCCAAGATTGACACTTAGACAACTTGGCATAAATCTTATTCTCTCAAAGAATATTCAAAGTTGCTCTAAGATGCTGGTCATGATCCTCTTCATCCTTTTAGTGAACCAAAAGATCATTCATGAAGAAGATAATAAACTGATCCAAATAAGGCTTGAAGATTTCATTCATTAAGTCCATAAAGGTAGCTTGGGCATCAATAAGAACTCATTAATAATATTCAAAATACCTTCATGCTTGATATTCAACAGATGGTAACCAAATTGGATGTTGACATGAGGCAGTTTACATATTTTTCCTGTATTTAATTCTACTTTTTCTCTCTTATTTATCAAAAATTAATGCTTTTGGAGCATTATTTTTGGTGCTATGCAGGATCTAAAGGCTCAAATGCGCATTTTGGAGTGCAAAAATGGTGAATCCATGTGCACCAAATTGGCGTTCCCATGCCAAAAATCAACGTAATTATGATGCCCACTTTATAAGGGTGGGGCGATTACCCCTAAATTGGGCATTTCTATGATGTTTCAGCTTAGCTATGCCATATTATGGCGTGACCATGCCATATCATGATTGATACGGTGTGGCTAAGCTAGGTTAGGGTGTGACTACGCCGTTGAGGTTGTTTCTCCAAGTTGAAAGAATCACCCTGCAAAAGTTGGGCATAGGTTATAAGTGAATATGTTTTTGCAAATTTTGGAGAACGTCAGACTGCCAGAGGCTTTTGAAGAGTTGTGATTTTCCTTAGGTTATCCACTTCCAGCTTGAGGGAGGAAGTTTTGAGGGCTATTTTCTCTTCTTTACTTCTTTGTTTCTTATTTTCTTTAAGAGAATTATGTGTAAGAGAGGGACTAACTGTTGTTGTGAGGAGGAAAGCTTCAGTTGTAAGTTCTTTTTACTTTGTGTTGCTACTTTCATCAATGATTTCAATGGATTACCATGCGGTGCATATTTTCACCGTAAAAAGCTAAATCTTTCTTATTCCTTTATGATGTAGGGATAGTGATTTTTTGTGGTTTTTCTTGTATATTTCCCTTAACTTTTTATGAGTTTTCATGTATCCACATATTTAGTTAACCTTTTAGTCTTTTTTAACATCTAATTTGGCCAGTTAGAATGTTAAAACTTACCATGAAGTATGACTTTTGCATGTGGCATAGTGAAATGATTATGTTAACGACAAAAACCTCATAGAATAAACATATTTTTGT
The DNA here is from genome assembly GCA_022702705.1 of Papilionanthe hookeriana x Papilionanthe teres. Taxonomy (NCBI): domain Eukaryota; kingdom Viridiplantae; phylum Streptophyta; class Magnoliopsida; order Asparagales; family Orchidaceae; genus Papilionanthe; species Papilionanthe hookeriana x Papilionanthe teres. The sequence goes on along the minus strand of CM040421.1, from coordinate 122,376,099 downwards.
CGGCATATTTTTAGGTCGTGTGTTTTATTTTGAAAAGGGGGTCGCCTGACAGAAATTGTCGGCGAATTTTTAATTTAATTTAAATAAATAATTTGAAAGGTAGTATTTGATTTTGAAAATAATTTTAAATTTGAAGATTTTAAGATATGGAATCAAACCCATCTCACATCCCAAATAGTTTATATAAACGAGCACCGCACCACAAACCGTGTATCTATCCCTAAGGATAGACACACTGCTTGATGGTGGGGCTCGGTTAAACAAACTAAAAGATTTGTGACATCCGTTTGGTCTGCGAACCAATTTTATAAGCCGATAAATTCCCTCGCTTAATATGAAAGCATTAAACAGGGTTTATATTACTCGGGTTCTTTAAAATTCCTATAAGGGCAAGCCCCTATAGTTAATTACATCTTAAGTGACGGGAATCACCTAAGAAAACTCTAGATAATAATCAATAATTCTGCTCTCAAGAATTTCAAAGTTTAAGTTTTCAAAGGATTGAATTTTGGAATTTCAATAGGGAATGGATCAAGTTTGGAACATTTTGTTTTGAGAATTCGAAGGAAGAAAGGTAGGAGAAATTACGGATTCGAAGTGAACTTCGGTAATTTCCCGACTATTCTATTGTTTGGCTTGAATTTAGGAAAGTCCTAATGTCTATTTAATGTTTTGATTTTGTCAATTTTAATTAATTAGGGCTTATATTTATATGATAGAATCATACAAACAGCCTCGAAGATGTGAGGGTTTATGCCGTATCAGACGACTACCTCGGAATCCTAAGACCGGTTAGGGCTTAATTTGCAATGCAAATGCCTAACGAAGAGTTGAGGATTTATGTTGCACTAGGCAAACTACCTCGAAGTCCTATGGCTTTGTTATTTAATTCTAAGAAAGCTTTACTTGAAGTAGACCCGAGTTTCTGTCGGTGACGATAGCCGTGCTCGCCCACCATGCTCCAAGCTTCTTGTTGTTGCGAGAGGTTTAGTTTTAGAAATCATAAATCAAGGGATGAGAAAAGTGTTTTGGTTTAGAGAAAATCTTAATTTCCAAGTGTTCTCAATATTTTAATTAAAACAAATCTTAAAGTTGATTATAACGACACCGGTTAAGATCCTACGGTTCCATCCTTCCGGCATCATTATTTTTATCGGATTCACTTAGTCCAGATGAATTTGCTAAACTCAACTAAATGAGTTCCACACTTTCATTTAGACCGTAGGAAATCCCGTTAGCAACACGTAGGTTACATCATCCGAGGTATTCCCGATCATCCAACAGGACGTTTTAATTTAGTTGTAATTGTAGTTTTGTGTTCTGTTTGTGATTAAATTTTGAGTTGTTTTATATTTTGGAATGTTGTGGCGGTGAATTTTATCTTACAATAACTTTTAACTTAGTTTTGGTTTTAGTTTCAGGGACTATCCTAAAGGTGTGGGTTTTCATGCAACAGTTGTTTATCATGCAAGAAAAGTAAGTGCAATGCGGTTAAATAAATTGCAATAATGTAAATTGCAAGAAAGTAAATTGCAATAAAATAAAAGCGTACTGGAGGGTCTTCCCGTCATCCCAAGCCGCACTTAAAACACAATTAGAATATTTAAGCAAGTTCCTAGGTAAAGCTAAGGGAAGGGTTATGGTTTTCTACCAAGTTCCTAATCCTATAGCTAGTCGGCTTCTATGACGTCTAGGTTCCTCGTGTTTTGGTTTGAAGACGATTTTCTTCATCAAAGAACAATTAAGTTCAATTGTTCTTATGAACATCCTATCATATCGAGGAAGTGCTTAAGGCAAATTTTAAACATCTTTTCAATATTTCCAGGATTGTTTTAAGTCCAAATGAATTCAATTACACAAATGAATTAATCGTCCGAGGTTTAGTTAAGTTTTATTGTTATCTTACTCAGTGAGCTAGGATGTTTGAATGTCCTATAAGTGAAGTAACATTTCATTTAATATTCTGTTTAGGAGTTATGACAACTAAAGCTTTCGAGGGTAAATTGGTGTTCAAATGGTTTGTGATTTAGTTTAATTTCAATTAATGGGTTTAAATTTGGAATAGTGTTCAAGTTGCTTTATATTTAATTTCTTTCTGTTTTAGGTGATGTTATATTTAATTCAATTTAATTTAATTTAATTTAATTTAGTTTTAATTTAATTTATTTCAATTTAATTCAATTTAGTTTGGTTTGATGTTAAATTAATTTAATTTGATTTAATTTCCTTTAATTTAATTTAATTTGATTTAATTTTAATTTAATTTAATTTAATTTAATTTGATATGTTTTAATTTAATCTAATTTAATTTAATTTAATTTGTTTTACTTTAAATTTGCTTTTATTTATTTAATTTAATTTAATTTAATTTATTCATTTAATTTAATTTAATTTGTTTATTTAATTTAATTTAATTTAATCTTTAATTTAATTTTACTTTTAATTTTAATTTAATTTAATTTAATTTAATTTAATTTAATCATTCTTTAATTTAATTTAATTTGATTTAATTTAATTTAATTTACTTAATTTAATTTAATTTTTAATTTAATTTTATTTTTAACTTTAATTGGAATTTTAAAAGAGTTTAATAATTTAACTTTAGTTTAATGATTAAGTCTTTTAATATTTTAAATTTGAGTTATCACTTTAATTAAGAATTGAATATTAATGAGATGATTAATTTAGGGATTTTTAAATTAAAGAATAAATCTCTTCCCAACAATATCCCTATTTTAATAATTCTAATTTTATTATTCTTCCAAATTTAATCAATTATTTAATTAAGGTTTAATTATTTTAAATTGCTTAATGGGTTTCTACCCTTTAATTATTTAAGTTTCAATCATCCAAATCAGATTAGGATCAAATATTTTACTTGTTAATTTTTTATTAAACCTAAAGTTTTAATTAAGGATTAAAATTTTAATTACCATTTTGCCCTTCAAGCTTAATAATTTTATAACTCACTAAATTGACCTCAAATGAACTTGGAATTTTTATGTGACTTTACTTATATGTCAATAAAGACATGAGAGGAGAAAATGTGATTTTTCTGTAATTAATTTATTTATATAATTATTTTTGGTAGAAAATAGAGATTTCCAAGGAAAATTTAATAACATGACCAAGGGAAAGTTTCTATCCTTAAGAAAATTAGGGGTCATTCCTAATGACCAGAGGACCACTTGGACCAATTTTGGTGATTTTTTGAATTATATTATTTTTATTATAATTATTTTAAGTTTTGGAGTGTTAATTAATTTAAAAATAAAATAAATGTTGAAAAATGAATTTTATATTTTTTAAAAATCTCTCTGATATGAAGGAAATCAGAGAATTAATTTTTGCAATTTTCTGATTTTTCTATGATTTATTATAATTATTTTGGTGAAAACGCTAGAAAATACATTTTTTAATTTTAAAATTACCCTAGAGCTTTAAAATTTAATATCTCATTAAATAGACCTAAGAAAAATATGGGGTTTATTCCTAAGTGATTAAAATTCAAAATGTGACATTTTGGTGAATTTTATTATTTTTGTGATTTTTATTATTTTTTAATTATTAAAAATATTAAAATAATATTAAAAATCAACTTTTTTAGAAAATTGAAATTTTAATTTTCTTAAATTCCCCTAATATCAGAGAGGCTCCAAAACCAATTTGGTGAATTATTGAAAGATATTTTGAAAGTTATGAATTTTTAAAATTTAAAATGACTAAATGGCTTAATCAACTCATTTAGTAGGGCTAACCAAATCCAATTGACCTCAAATTTTTATGGTGGATTCCTCTGATCCTAAAGGTCAATGGAGAATTGATTTCAAATCAATTTGATGTATGGTTAGTTCTAATTAATTAGGGATCCATTTTGGGTGTTTAAGCCAATTAGGGTTATTTTAAATGAACTAACTCAAAACCTATTTTTCCTAGGGTCCTCTGGTCATAAGGAACATCACCAAATTTTTATAGAATTTATTTCACAACATGCTAATTATTGGAATTAAAATACTCAAAACAGTAACATGAATTTGAAAAATCAATAACTTCTCATAGGGATGGCCTCTGACTTTGGAAAATTCAGGGGATGTTCCCAAATTCAGAGGCTTCAAAAGCCCTATGGTCTCATGCCATGGTGAATTGTATACATGCATGGAGAATTAAAAATGTGCAGAGAGTAAATAAATTATTAAAAATAAAATACTTGATGAAATTAAATAATTTCTTTTCCACATTATTCTCCTATGTTCACTGAGCAAGAGGGTATTTTTATTTTATTTTTATGATTTTCCTACACAAAGTTATGAATTTTCCAAGTTTAGGGAATTAAATAAATAGAAAAAATACCCTAATTTTCTATTTATCCAGGCGGCGCCGCGTCAACCTCGGCAGCTCCGAAACGCCGCGTGTCGTGCCCCCATTCGACGCCGCCATCTGACTCAGCGCTCCGGGTCCCGCGGTTCACGTACCATCTCCTGGTCCGACGCCATCCGAGCCGTCCGTCCGTGCGTGTATTAAATGGACGGCATCCGTTCATCGTCCCCGAGCGTCCTCACCCGAGAGCCGTCCACACTAAATCCACTAATATCTCACTCGATACTCGATGGATTTTCGTGTTCTTATGCTCTATGGATTCGTCTTGAGAAGACGAACACATCTATACGGTTTATGTGGGATGAAATTTACGCAATAAAAATGGAGAATGTTCAGAAGCTCGGGAAGAAGAGTGAGGCCATACCTTTGCTCAGAGAAGTGTGGCTTCGATCCGAGGGTTGTTTCACCTTCGATTGGATCCCGGCAAGCTCCGGATGAAGTCTCCCGGTCCGGTGAATTGCCTAGGTAGGATTTCGACCACAGCTCGATCACAAAGCTTGGAGGTCGGAGCAATCGGGTGGCCTCGGAGATGGGGCTTTTGCTTCGGTGGACACCTTCCCTTGGTCCGGTGAAGGTGTAGAACCAATCAATTTGGGGATTGGCTCACTGTGGAGAAGTGTCCTCGGTTTTGGGCTTGGATTTTAACTGCGAAATTGAGCTCGCAGAGAGGAAATGGCAGGGGGATTTCGAGTGGGGATCAAGTGCTCGTGTATGAGGAGTAGTCTGGAACAATTTTGGCAGAGTTTCCTTAAGGTTTGTTTCAGCACCTCCCATGGCCGAGAGGGGTGGTGTTTAAATAGGAGAGGGTGGAGGGCCTCCCAGGGAGAGTTAGGGCTTGGGATCAGCTGCTTAGGTCAAAGGCAGAACAGCCATGGTGGCCATTGGGCATGGGGCAGCTCAGCAAGGTAGAATTCCAAAGTTGGCTCACATGTGAGCTCTCGGCCATGGTGTTTTCCGGCGACCTGGTGGCTGGCCGGCCAGGCATTGGTCACCATCTTGTTCGGGTGGGTCGTGGCTGGGGTTTGGTGCATTCAATCGAGGTTTGACATGTGTAAAGTGGTTGAATCAAAGTAGAAAGGGGAAGGGGCCATTTTAGCTTATTTTGGTCAACCCATGCAAATGGGTTGGGTGCACCTCCCCAAGACCTGGTTTTGGGCTGAGGAGGTCGGGTGGGTCGATCTCCCATGTGTGGTGGAGTCTCCATCAAGGATTAGGTGGCAAAGCATGGTTTAGAGTGTGACATGCTTAAAGTAAAAAAAGGCTTAAGAAGGATTAGGAAAGGGGGTCCTCCTTTTTCCATTAATGGCTTGATCACATGTCAAACTCTCCATGGCTTCATGTGGCTTGTCCATGGCTTGCATGGCTTGTCTTTGGCTTGGGGAAAACTTGGTCAATTTCATGAAAATGGATTTTAGGAATTTTTTGGTAATTTGATGGAAATTTGTATGAAGCTTCATTTGGAATGATTTGATGATGAACTTAGGACTTAGGTATTGAATTTAATTGAAAGTATGATGAGGGGAAATGTCATATGGGCTTTGAGACCAATTTTGGGCCCTTGGATGTGGTAAAAGATGGGCTTTTAAAATGGTTTAAGGAAAGGGCCTTTAAGTTTAAAAAATGAATTTATTGATGGGAATTTTGTAAAGAGGTTGGGCCAAATAATTGTTGGGTTTAGCTCATGGATGTGTCATGAATGACTTGAAGCAAATTGGGGGTGATTTGGGTTTGAATTGGGTTGAATTTGAGCTCTTTTGGTGAATGGGCCAATATAGGTCCAAGTGGGCCAAGTTGGGTCAATGTTGGGCTAGGGTTGAAATTGATGTAAAATTAATGTTGAGAAATGTTTATGGGAGTGTTTCAAAGAGGTTTTGACTTTGGTTGGGCTTTGATTTTGTGGTTTGGGCTCATTTGGGTTAGGTTTGGGTTTAGGTCAAAATTGGGCCTTCTAGCTTTGGGTTGAATTTGAGTGGGGTTTGGGTCCAAATTTTGGGCAAATCATGTTAGTGTTTTGCTTGTGGGGATGATAAGGAAAGTTTAGAAAAGATTTGGGGTTAATTGAAGTTGAATTGGGTGAGTTTGGGTTAGGTTTGGGTCATGGGTCCAAATTGGGCTTTAAGGCCAAAAGTGAAATTGGATCCAAATGTCAATCAAATTGGACTTGTATTTGGTCTAGATTGGTATTGGGAATGTTGAATTGAAGTTTAGAATTGAATTGGACCAGAATTTGGATCAATTGGGTAAATTTGGTTTGACATTGGGTTCACTTAGGGTTAAAATGGGTTAAATTGGGGGTTTTGACAAAAGTAGAGTAAATTGACAAAATTGGCCCATGGTGTAGTTGAACAAAATGAAATTGAGAATATTTGGGATTTTCTGGAATTTTCTGGGAATTTTCTGAATTTTTGAATTTTTTGGGTTAAGAGGTGTATTTTGGGTATTTGGAGGGTATTGGGAGGTATTTTTGGAATTTTTGGTATTTTTGGGTATGGATGATCAATTTGAGTGATGTGGAAATGTTTGGGATTGATTTTGGGGAATTTTGGGTGATTTGGAAATTTTGAAAAATTTGGGTAATTTCAAGGGCTTTGGGTAGGTTAAGCGGGTGTAGGGTCCCGGGGGTCAAAAATTGAAAATTTGGAAAATTGAAGATCGGGTAATTTGAGTGGAATGAAATCATTTTGGTTGAGCCATGAAGCCACATCAAGCCTACATGAGCCATGAAGGGACTCATTTGAGGCATTCACTATGTTGTTCCTAACCCTCTTAGCCAAGGGCTTAGGGGTTAAGGACCATCCATGTGAATCACCTACATGAGTCGGGAGGTCGAGTTAGGTATGGGTGTGGTTTTAGGAGGTGTGTGAAAGTGTAGTGTATAAGTGTAGTGTGTGTGTAAGTCAGCCCCTTCACTGCACCAGGCCACCTGAGGTAGTCTAAGGCCAAAGAGTCCTATAGGAACTCATCCTTTAAACTTCCACATTTGATTTCAACCCTCTAGGTGATTAGGGGTCTACAGTCAAGTTTGTGGAGTTTGCAGGGAGTTTAGAAGTGGTTTGAATTTCTAAGTGGTGGGTCTCAATTCTAGTCCTCTAAGACAGTCAATGGAAAAGCCCAAGGCTAGATCCTAAGTACTAAAAAGAAGAAGAGAAGACCTCATCAAAAATGAGTTCAACAATTTTGCAGACAAGATGGGGGATCAAAAAAATCTTAAGAAACACTAAATGGTTAAGTGAAACTTAATTTTATGGGTTTTTTATTCTTCTTATGACCTAGGCATAGTCTTAGGAGAAAAATTAATCCCCGGTTGACAACTATTATATAGCGGAACACTTAGGAATCCCACAGAATTACATTAAACTCGAGTCACAAAGGTATGAGAACACTATGTCTTGTTTTCTATTTTTCAATATCTATTTTTTTCTGCTTGCTGATGCGACGGCTACAAATACGAAGTAATAAATTTTTGCAAATAGTTTAAATTCCGTCACAAAATATAATCAGTTTAATAAGTTAGCAATCGATATATATGCAAGTATATGCATCGTTCGAGTAATACAGGGCTCTAGCGGAGTCCTGATTATCGATCCCACAGAGAGGAAGCTAACCTTAAAGTGTAGCACATATATCCAATATTTAATTTTTAAAGCACTTAATGTATTACAAAAAGTGCTACAGTTTAATGATGCTGGAGATTTTAAAATCACTAAATTACTTTCTAAGCTTCAAATTAAAGTAACTACTACTATAATTAGTTTTTCTAATGCAAGGTTCAAATTTAGAGCAAGTGTCCTCCCCCTTACAATGATATTATGGTGAATGAATGATAAAGTTTAGTATAATCTGGTATTGTGCCAATTAGGAGCATACCTATTCTTTACCCTCTTCTGAGTGCTAAAAAATATTGGCTAATCCTAGGTTTAGTCTCTAAATCTGTGGTTAGGCTGGGAGGATCCTGGCTCTCACTCCAGAGCTACCACTTCCCTTTGCTTGAAGGCTAACTCTCACTTTAGTTTCTAAACACTAGGACCAAACTGGAGATTTTAGTCTATCAACCTAAAATCTCCAATTCTATGCCCAATAAACATATTTCCCTATTTATTTGTACCCAACCTCCATGAACTTCACCATCCATGGAATTTGAATGTAATCTCTACTTTTATTGTAGAAAGCATAGCCCTTTCGGATCCTATGTTTCACAACATATTTTAACAAATCAATTGGCCAAATCGAAAAGTAAATGAAGAACAAAGTAGAAAATCATCACAATTTCTTATCTTTTATATGACACATCCAATAAAAACTATCACATCACCATTTATCATTGCAAGGAAAAGACAATGAAACCAGCTCATAATTCATGAGGAAGATAAAACAAAACAAAGTTTTTATATATAAAAATAAAGTCATACAAACTATGGAAAGTAAATACAACTTATCTTATTTCTTCCCCCACCAAATCCCTTAAAGTTCCTTTGAATCTCCTTCTCACTTCACAACAACACACAATTCTCTCTTGGAATAGTAGGGAAGAAGCAATCTCTCACTTTCCCTCTCCTCCTACAACTCTTTTGAGAAGAATCCCTCACAAAATAACACTTAACACCAAACCTTAGACTCTAAACTCTCTCTAAAGACTTCCTCTTCACTCATACACACTTTATTTCACTTACATAAACACACACACACATTTCTGGCATCCAAAACTTGTTAAAATAGTCTAGGAACAAATTTCTTAAGAGTTTCCGCAAGCATCCCTCCAAAAGTTGCCTAAATACTTTGAATCTAGCCTCCACCGACATTGGGCACCGTCGGCGCTAGTTAGGGGGCCGCCGTGCCCTATTTCGTGATTTAATTTCTGGTGCTCTGGAAAAACGTGTCGTTGATGCCGGTTTGGGTGCCGTCGGCGCCAGATCTTCAAAAATTTAGTTTTTGCCTCTTTTTGCTCCAAATTCATTCATTTTTGCTTCTTTTTGCTCCATTTATCTAAAATCATCATACCTGCAGCAAAACATGAAAAATACCTTTCATTAAAGTGTAATATCACCAAAAATGAGTATGAAATATATATGAAAAATCAAACATATTATTGGTGCATCACTTGCTGCTCATAATTTTTGGATTTTGTTTATATATTTGTGATCATGAAATGATAGGTTCCTAAATTTAGTAAACTAGGGATTTTTTGTAAGAAGAATTGTTGTACTTTCCTTGTGGGATTGATATGCAGACTGTAAAATAACATATTACTTGACATATGTACGTACATGCTTGACTAATTTAATCTATCAACTTTTTGACATCATTGCTAGGGAGTGGCATTAAGAATTATTTTGATTTTCAAGAACTTTAGTTGAACAACTTAGATTCAGGGTTTAGTCATTTTCATTTTCTATTTGTTTTTTATTTTCTTATTATTTTGTAGAACTTTAATATTTTCTTTGTTGGTTTTGTTGCAAGTGTTGAAAAATCTATCAATAAAAAGCCAAATAAATTATAAAAGCAAAAAAAAGTAAAAAAAAAGAGTTTTTTTCTTTATTTTGCATGTGTTTCATACTGTACTTGCCTTGCATATTAGTGCACTTGAGCGGGTTTGTGATTGTATGTATTTTGTTTGAAGTTTGTTGAGTCTACCTTTAGGATCATTTGTTCACATGTCTTTTCTATACATATGATTGCTAAAGCTGAACTTGTACCTTTTAACTTTGAGATTGATCAAACCTTTTGACGCCTTAAGATGGCATATTCATAATTTAACAGACCCATAGAAATGGCTAACCCTCATGACCATAGAATGAAACCACTTAGTGATTATGCTAACCCATCTATTAAAATAATTCACTTGAGTATTAACTACCTAACAATAGAGGCCGAATCCTTTGAACTAACGCGAGCCATTATCAAAATATTACAGAATAGTCAGTTTAGGGTACTACCCAATAAAGACCCAAATCTTCACGTAGCTAATTTCCTGGAATTCTATGCTACTTTTTGGTATAAGGATGTCCCCAGTGATTCTATTAGACTTAAGTTGTTCCCATTATCTTTGAGTCAAAGCTAAGGTCTGGTTCAACTCCCTTGGCCTAGGATTTATAACCAATTAGACTGATGTCATTTGATATCGTTGTGCATAAAAATATATATTTTTGTTACATGTGCATCATTTTATAACCAAGTGCATAAAAACTATATTTTTTCCATGTGCATATGGATTGATGTCCAATTACATAAAAATGTGTATTTGTCATGTATATACGACTTAGTGCTTGAATGCATAAAAAACACATATATTTTTTTATTCTCTAATGGTTTTTTATCCAAGCACGTGAAAACCCAAATTTTTAACTTGTGTTTCATACTTTGATGTAAAGCTTGTCAAAAGAGTAATTTTCTTGCATGTGGTGAACACTTTTTTGGAGAGGTCTAGTTCTCTCTTATACCTTAAGATCTAGTCATAGAGTTTTCCTAGTGACTATCCTAGAGGACTAGTAATGGGACCCACCTCACTTGGAAATCCTCTTGACTCTTTTTTGTGAAGTATCATATCGGTGGTCTCAAGCCCTCAACTTCTATTTGAGATGGCTAGGACTAACATGTAAAGGCTAAAAAATGAGTTCCTATAGGATCACGAGGCTTTAGGACAAGCCTAGATGGCTTGGCCATGCACACTATCATACCCATTTTTACAAACTTCACATACACTTCACACTCCTAGCTTGCACCCTAATCCACTAAAAATCCTTAAGTTACCCAAAATCCTCCAAAACTACTAAAATTACCAAAGGTGCCTAAAATTGTTGAAGTTCACCCAAAGTATCCAAATCACTAAATTTCCCACCACCAATTTCCCAAAATTATCTAAATCTCCCAATATTCTCATAAATTTAAGGGATAAATATGGATAATTTTGATAAATATGGATAATTTTAGTGAAGTTGGGGATTTTGATAAATATCCAGGGTTCGGTTTTTCATTAAAATTATCCATATTTATCAAAATCCTCAATTTCACTCAGGAACCCATCAAAATCAATTCAAGCAATCAAATCTACCTCAAATCCACTAAAATCCAAAAATAAAACCCAATTCCACTACTTTTCAAGCCTTAATTCCAAGACACAAAACTTCAAATCCAAATCCACCTAAGTCCACCCTAAGCCCAAAATTCATCAAAAGTTGAACCCTGATGCCAAGCTCAAAATTCACCAAGCCCAAGCCTTGAATTTCTTCGTGATGAATTCATGACATCATGAAATTTACCGTGGATAATTTTCAAATAATAAAAAAAAATCAAGCCCAAATTCAAGCCCAAAATTACCCCCTTTATATCAAAATTCAAAACCCATAATTTGAGCCCAACTTCCAAATCTTGTTAAACCCAAGCCTAAATGACAAGTTTCATCTCCCCCACATCAAAATTCAACCAAACCTATGGTGGAAATTTTCATGATTTAATTAACCAAAAGTGGAACCCATGGAAAATATGTTAAGAGCTTAAAATCCCCCCCCCTCATCTTTAATGCAAGCAATGCAAGACATGCATGAGCCATAGGCAAGCCATATTGCTTGACCCAAGCCAAATGGAAGCCATTAAGCCATGCATGAGCCTCATGCAAGCCACTATGTCATTTATTGCTAAAGAAGGAGACCCACAAAATTTACTAACAATACCCATGCTTCACTCTAACCCATGATTAGTACTTAATCCTTATCATGTGGACTTAACCATTTGAACCCAAATAATTACCGCCAGATCAAATCAATTTGGAAAGCCACCCAAACCCATTTCCATGAGCCTAACCCATGGTTGACCCAATCCTAGCCTAAACACCTTTCCATCTTAATAAAACATCCTTACCCATGCGTCAATTACCCACCATTGAACTCCCACAACCAGAGTAGTGACATCCCATCCCTTGGCCGACCACCATAGCCTCCGAAAAACCCAAATTTAATGACCACCCATGAGTTAAAACCCAAAACGGAGCCCACCTTATGTGGCTCATCCCCATTAGAGCTTGGTCTCCACCTCACCACCACCTCAACCAACCTTCCCAACCATTGGCCAGCCCAATTGGCCACCATTCCTTGGACTATAAATCCACCACCCCCTCATGGAAAAATGAGGAGAAGTGCACAAACTCTGGCAAAGCCCTACCAAATTGTCTTCGAACCCTTCTTACACTCACACAATGATCATCCCCATTATTTCTACGCCCTCAAGCCTACCACAACATCCTAATTTTAAACCCTAATACCATGACATTTGTGGCCATTTCATCAACTCCACAAAAACTCCAAATTGACCCTTCAAAGGCTTCTCCATACCTCAAAACCACTTGCTCGATCGAAAGCCCCCTTTCCCGAGCCCTCTACCATAGCCCTAGACCACACCCGAGCCTCCTCTTGGTTTAAGTCATACTTAGTCCCCATCTCCGAGCAAAATATCACTTGGAGGAGGTTCTTGAATGCAAGGTGATGCAACTTTTTGAAATGTAAGATATTATGAAGTTGTCACAACTACTTGAAGATTCTAATCCCAAAAAATGATGCCAAAAAATTGATGCAGACTTTTTTGTATTTTTATGTTTTAATATAGTCACACGGATATAAACGCAATTATGCATATCACTCAAGTAATACAGGACTCTAGTGGAGTTCTGGTTATCTATCCTACATGGAAAGTGCAAATTTATGATAGTATCACTAAAACACAACGTTCAAACTATATAAAACTTCAAAGTAAAAAGCACAAGTTGACAATGTTTAATGTTGCTGAAAGAACTAAGTTTACTAAACTAATTTCTAAACTTTAAAGTAAATTTACTAATTCTAAACAAAGTATTACTAATTTGTAATGAAAGGTTAAAATTTGAGAAAGTATCCTTCCCCTGACAATAAGGTTATGAAAGATTTAGATTGTTGGAAATTATGTTGTACAAAATAGGAGCAATCCTATTCTTTACCCTCTTTCGAGTTCATAATGAACGTTGTCTAATCCTAAGTTTAGTCCCTAAATCTGTGGTTATGCTGGGAGGATACTGACTCTCACTCTAGAGCTCCCACTTCCCCCTCTCTTGAGGGCTAACTCTCGCTCTAGTTTCCAAACACTAGGACCAAATTGGGATGTTAGTCTGTCACTCTTAAAATCTCCAATTTTAAACCCAACAATGTATATTCCTCTATTTAGTTGCACTCAACCCCGTTGACTACATTCTCATCCATGGAATTGAATGTGATTCTCACTTTGTTATAGAACACATAGTCCTTTCAGATCATATGTTACACAACAAATTTTAAAATTTTAATTGGCCAGATCGAAAAGTAAATGAAGTATGAAGTGTAAAATCATCACAAGTATTTAAAATTTAAATTCCATATCCAATCTATCTCTTCATTTCACCATATCTTATTGCAAGGAAAAAGACAAAGAAATCTACTCAGAATTCATGAGGAAGATACGACAAAACATGGATTTTATATATAAAAGAAAGTTCATACAAACAACAATTATTAAACACAACTTATCTAAAACTCTTTCCGAAAGTAAATCCCTTGAAGTTCATTTGAATCTCTTTCTCTCTTTACAACAACACTCAATTCTCACACCAAACAAGACTTTACAGTGACTCTCCACACTTACAATGACTTCTCTCTACTTTCTACTCACTACACACACACCAAATCTCACTTTTTTTTGGCATTTAAGCACTCTAATATAGTGTAGGGATGAACTTACCAAGAGATGCCTCAAGCAACCTTCCAAAAATTGTTCAAATACGTTATATCAGTAAGAAAAACCGCTCCAACCTTCATGGGCACAGTCAGTGCCAGATTTGAGCGTCGTCGTTGTCCAGGCTCTGTCAAATGGTGTCGTTGGTGCCCATCCTGGCGATGTCAATGCCAGAGCACAGTTTTGGATTTTACTCCTTCTTTGACTACTGGCGACATTGGTGCCCATCCTAGCTCCATCAACACCAGAGCAATTTCAAAAATTGCCTCATTTGACTTCCAAAGTTCGTCCTTTTTGCTTCCTTTTGATCCAAATGCCAAAAATCAACATACTTGCAATAAAATGTGAAAATAAACTTCTTTAAAGTGCAATATCACCAAAATTGAGTATAAAATATAGGTGAAAGATTAATCATATTTTTGGTGCATCAAAATCCCCAAAACTTAACTGTTACTTGTCCTCAAGTAACTCTTTTACTACATAAAAATTATGACTCATGGTAGTGAATTTAACTTTATTATTGTTACAATTTTTGTTTCATAAATATAATAGCAAGACTTTTAAATTAGTTTTAATAACTTGGGTTGAAATATAGGTAACAATATTTAGTAATCAAGTTCAAGAGTTCTAGTCTTCTATTCATTTCAAGAATTAATGCAATTTACCATATTAAGAATACTTAGAAAAATCATATGAAAAAGAATCTTATGAAGACTCTATTAATAAAGACACTAACACATCAATATAAATCTAGAAATATTGTTAAGCTCTTTCCTTTAGGTTAATTCAAGTGAAGCCAATTTTTTATTAGGCATCTCCTCAAGCTTCTCCTCATATATATTCTTCTTTTCTTTTTCTCTTCTTCTTTTTTATATATATATGGATTGTTTTTCAATCATTTCTTTTATTTCATTTCTTTTCATGTGAGAATTACTATATATGGATAGCGTTTAATAATTTTGAACTTCACTATCCTCTTCCTAAAGTTATGGCTCATTTCATCTCTTTTCTTTATACGACAATATTAGTATTAGCATTATTTCATAAAGTTTCAATCCTTTCTTCTTACATGTAATTCTATAAATTTTATTATTTCAAAAATACCCTTTCCTTTACTTTAGATAGTAAACTATAGTCTTATACTCTTATAAAAAATATCTTAACCCTAAAATTAACTTTAATTATTAAAACTTAATTCTCAAGTCTATTTTAATATTTCAATACAATCAATGTTAAAAATAGTTTTAAAAATATATATAGTTTATTGAGGACAAAGAAAGTTTAGTCTTTCCTACCCCAAACTTAAAATTTTTCAACATATAACACATTAAAAATATAAAAGTAGGAAGAAAGAACAAAAAGAATAACTTTTTTGTGCTAGGTCTTTGATTTCTTTACTTTAAAGCTATGCAAGTATTGATTAGAGATTTATACTAACAGATATATAATAATGTAGAAAGTTTGCTAAACATAATATATCAAAGATTTGGAGGGTAAAAGGATATTAAAACATAAACTTTAAACATTTAGTAATAACATGAAAACATATAACAATTGAAATCTAAATCTGAACAGGTAGCATGAAATTAAATACATCAAACCAATCCATAAAGTTCAACTATGCATTGAAATAAAACTAAATAAAAGAACCACAAATAACAATACATCCAACTGAACATAACCATAACAAAACACTATCAATGCTCCTCTTCTTCTTCCTTTTCATCTTCTTCTTCATCTTCCACATCAAGTTCTTGCTGCTGATAAGGAGTGAAGCTAGGGCAAGAAGGGAATTCAACTGAATGATAAATACTCATAAATCTGATCATAGCCTCATTATAACAGCATCATACTCAATTTTCCTCTTCATAAATTCATCATTGTAAGCTTCTCGAGTCTCTAAACCTTCGATCTTATTATGAACTATCAAAATATCTCCTTGTTGGATCATAAGCTAGTCCATGACACTCTGAAGTGTCGGAGTACTAAAATTAGAGGGGATATCACAACTACTACTCCCAGCTCTTCATCCAACATGAGACTCATAAGTTTTGATATTAGGCTTTCCTATATGCTCAAATGGCTTAACCAATTCTTCATCCTTATCAAAATCAACTCCCGATTGTTCACATAAAGTAAAAATTAGGGTAGGATGACCTAAACCTCATGTAGTCTCACCCATAGCAATAACACATATATTTCTATAATTAACAGAGCCAATATCAATCATTTTCATTTGTTGAATATAGAAATTTAAAATAGCCCTGTCCCTTGCCACTCGCTATGGTGGTAGGTAGGAAATAATCTAGCAGAAATGAAATAATGCCAGGCTTTGGATGAAACATTTAACCTTGAAGCAGAAAAATTTACCTTTTGGTTATGCTTCAACTTTCAAACTCCTTTTCCATTGGTCAGATAAGCAATGAATTCATCCAAGGCAGAATCAGTAGCATTGAATCCAAAATATTCACAAAATGAACCCCTCAACGGAAAGAAAGCATTGATTCACTCCAGGCTAAATTCCATCATTTTACCTCATACAAACACATGTTCGTCCGAGGTTTCCCTCAGATTTGCGTCTGCACTATACCAACAATCACCTCGGCTATGAATTAACAAAATTTTTCCCAGTTCCGAGCAATAATCATCCTTTCAACAACCCCGCACGGACTTTAGAAAGCCCGATCTTGAACTATCTTCTTTATTTTAAGTTAAGTATTGTAATGGTATTGAGCTTTCATACTCACAAATTTTTTTTTCATCAAAATCTAATTTCCTCTTCCCTTTACTCATCCTTGAAGCCATAGTAATTTCTATAAAAGTAAAAATAAATCCAAATAAATTCAAAGATAATAATGTGGGAAACTCCAAAAATCAATCTAATAGTTAAGAACTTTCTACCATGGATTCTCTCAATTTTTTCTCCAAAAACTTTAAAATTTTAGATTTTCAAAATGTAGGAGCAATCCATGGTGAACATAAAAAATTTCTAGTTTAAAGTAAAGCTCTTACCAAGAGAAGGTGAGATCTAAGTCTTTTTCTCATCAAATCAACTCAAATCCGAATGTAATCAAGTCATAGTTGAATTTTTTGGCCTAGGCTAGAGGAAAACGATGACTAAAAGGGGTAAAAATGTCTTTAATCGTTTGGTTTTCACAATTTTAACAAGCCCTGGAAATTTTAGTCTTCGGGCACCGTCGACGCCAGCCCAAAAATTTTAGAATTTCAATTTTTTTTACGAATTTATTCATTTCTTTTTCATGCCATCATCTAAGTAGCTTTATTAAGCATTAATTTTCTTAATTAAGTGGTCTACTAACAATAATTTTCTCAAACAACACAAAACTTCACTTTCATATATAAAATCCAACATTTACAAGAAAATATTTCCATTCACACCAACACACAAGTGATGCAAGCTACAAAACATAAAATTTCAGCGTCGAAATTAAGCCACAACATCCTAACGCTGAAAACTAAACAACAAAGACTTAGTCAAAGCATAAAGAGTCTAACGTTAAAGCAAATCCATCATAAACATACATAAGCACATATAAGTTCAAATTTTAGAAATATATTTTTCAGAGTCACTACTCCTCGTCATCATCCGTACTATCTTCTCCTCGAATATTTCCCATAATTTGTTGATGCACATCTAGGTTATAATAAGGTCGGTATGAAAATTCATCAGTCAAATCTTCTTCAATCCAAGCATTTTTCTTAAACATGTGTATTAAACCTTCTTCAATGCGTCCCATATGATCAAAATGCTTCTTCATCCTCCGATCCAGGTGATAAAATTATTCTGAAATATTATTAATTGCATTCATAATATTTTGAACTTCTTTCTCTAGTTTGTTGATCCTTTTCAAAATAACGTGGGAACTATCAGAAAAGAGGGGTCGTAAAGGTGATGAATTTTGAGATGTTTGATCTATAAGAATGTTGAAATCATTTTTTTCTCCATTTCCTATGTAGTTATAATAGTCAGTTGGGTCCATGGGCTTCCAAGGTAAAAACACTTTTTCCTAATGTTTATATGGAACTTGTGACTGACTACACAATAAGAATATAGTAGAAGAATGACCTAGCCCATAAGTAGATCCATGCACAATCAAGCCCAAGACAAATTTTACAATTAATCAATAGGCTTTCACATTTGAATGCAATAATTCAAGATAACACTCTCCTTCATTAAATTACCGATTTTCATGGTAGGGAGTAATTTTGCTGAAATAAATAAATTCCATTGCTTCGACACAAGATTTAAGAGTGAAGAAGAAAATCTTATATTCCTGTCATCTCTTGTCTCCCAATTTTCATTTTCATCAGTTAAGAGTCAAAAGACTTCATCATGATATCTCTTGTAAGGGAAAAATTTGTGTAATGACAAATTGGAACACTTCCAATCAAGAACATATCATTTATTCTAAAAGGAGTAAATGGTACCCACCTGCCTCAAACATAGATGACTCCTTGGTTGATTTCATGAAGATTTGCATAAAATTCTCACCACAGGAACAACTACCATTGCAGTAGTGTAGCACAACACTTCTCAATGCCATTACACAATAATCTCTTCCACTTGAGTACTTGAAATGCTTAATCCTCGATTTTTGAAGCCTCTTTCTTTGATTAGTCTCTTCTTCACAAGAACTTTATCGTAAAATTTCTGCACCTTAAAACTAATAAACATTCTTCTATTGAAAATTTCATATATTGAACTATTTTTGGAATTGGAAGCCATGTAATTCGTCATTGGTGAATCTCTTGACATTTTTCTATCAAAAGTGACTTTAAAAACAAGTTCAAGGAGTTATTTGGGTAAGAAATCCATCCAAAACCGCTAAAAACCACTCTTGAAAGCATCCGGACCATCACCATAACCGCGATGCCGTCGGCGCTGTAGTTAGGCATCGTCGGAGCCCACTCTCTACAAAATGGTGCCGTCGACGCCCATTCTGGCGCCCAGATGAGATTCGCTCACTGTTTTGCTTTGGTCAAACTAAATTCCAAATCTTCCATTAAATCTAATAATTTCCATGATTTATGATATATAAGAATGTGTAGGACTCCAAAGAAATAATAACTCATACTATTATCAGCAATAAAAACTCAAAAAAAAATAAAATAACAAAAATAACTGTGAGTTGTCTCCCACAAAGCACTTGGTTTAACGTTGTTAGCCAGACATATCCAATTTTTACTCAGGACGACTAAACATTCAAACCTCTTTAAAATGTGGTCTATGCCCTTCAAAATAATGTTTCAATCATTACCTATTAACTTTAGATATATTTTAAGTTTTAGGATCTTCAATATCAACAGCTCCATATTGATAGATTTTAATAATAGTGAATGGTCCTAACCACCCAGACTTCAGTTTTCCTGGAAATAATCTCAATTTTTTATTATATAACAAAACTTCTTGTCTAGGTTCAAATTCTTTCTTAATATCTTCCTATCATATCTATTTTCATTTTCTCTTTATAAATTTTAGCATTATCATAATATTCATTTCTGATCTCTTCAAGTTCATTAAATTACAACAATCTTTTCTCACCAACATCCTTTAAATTGAAATTAAATTCCTTGATAACCCAATATGCTTTATGTTTCAATTCTACTGGCAAGTGGCAAGTCTTTCCAAAAATTAGTTTATATGGGAACATTCCTATAGGAGCATTGTAAGCCTTCTTATATGCCAACAATGCAGTATCTAATCTAGCAGACCAATCCAATTTGTTGGGGTTTATAGTTTTTTCCTAAATTCATTTATTTTCACGATTTGATACTTCTGCTAGACTAGTAGACTGGGGATGATGAACAATTGAAAATATATACATAATATTATATTTTCCAACCAATTTCTCAATTCTTTTATTCCTAAAATGGGATCCTCCATCAATGATGATCATTCTCAGCATTCTATATCTTGTAAAAATATTTTTAGGTAAAGCTATTACTTTAATCCATTCTGATACATAGTATACAAAAATTAATATATATAAATTTCCAAAAGAAGGAATAAATGGTCCCACAAAATCCAATCCCCATACAAAAAAAATTTCAACTTCCAATGTATAATTCAGAGGCATCTCATTTCTTCTAGAAATATTTTCTACTCGCTGACATCGATCACTGTTGGCTGTTTAAAATGTGTTTCAAGATTTAGTCTATATATGTAAATATTTTTGAAAAATATCATTTTAATTTTTAAAAATATGAAATTAAACTGATCTCATATATACAATAGTATAAATAATCAAGCACTTCACTGCAAGCCATGTATTTATCCTGAAGAATGGATACATTGCTTGGTGGTGAGGCTTGATCAAATAAACTAAAGAATCCATAAGATTTGTTTGGTCTGCAAACCATTTATGTTGAATAACAACTTCCCCTATCTAATATGAAAGAATTAGATTGGATTTATATTAATTTGGGGTCTTTAAGTTTCCCATAAGGGCAAGCCTCTATAGTTAATTACATCTTAGACAACCAAAGTCACCTAAGAAAACTCTTGATATAGATCAAGAAATATTGTATTCATGACTTCCAAAAGGTAGGATCTTCAAGAAAATGTGTTAATAGGAAATCTAATAGGTGAGTGGCTCAAGTATCAGAACAGCTATTGTAGGAATCCAAAGGAAGAGAAAGCTAGGAGAAAGACAGATCCAAGGAAAATCTTGGTGTCCTCCTGAACTATCATATGGTTTGGCTTCAATTTAAGATAGTTATTTAGTGTTTTTTCCTGCCAATTTTATTTAATTAGGGCTTACATTCACTTGGTACCGATCATGTGAATAGCCTGGAAGATAGGAGGATTTATGTCATATCCGATGACAACCTCGGAACCTAAGACGAGTTAGGGCTTATATTGCATAAAGTGCAAAAGCCTAAAGAGATAAAGTGAGGATTTATGCTGCACTAGGCGAGTTACCTTGAATACCTATGGCTTGTTGTTTATTTCTAAGGAGTTTTTCTGTTGAAGCCGTGCTGTCCACTATGCATGCTCCAAGCTCCACCTCATAGCAGGTTTAGTTTTATAAGTGTCAAATTAAAGAGATAGGGAGAAGTAGCATGTTTTAGAAAGGGTTTAAGTTGTGATGTCCTAATGTCTTATTAAGGGAATATTTAAGTTGATTATGGCGAGACCAGTTAGGATCCCACAGTTCCCTCATTCCGGCACCACCATTTTCTTCGAATTCACTTAGTCCAGATGAATTTAGTAAACTCAACTTAATTAGTTTCGTACTTTCATTTAGATCGTGGGAAAGCTCGTTAGTAGCCGTAGGTTGCCTCCTCTGTGGTATTCCCAATCATCCTATAGAGACCTTTTAATTTAGTTTCACTTGTGTTTTTTTATTTGTTTATGATTAAATCTTGACTGTTGTGGTGGTGAATTTGATTTTTGTTTTATTTTAATTTTGATTTTGGTTTTGTTTTAGTTATGTGGCTATCCTAAAAGTTCTGGTTTTCATGTCGGGTGACATTGTTATTTAACATGCAAGCTTGTAAGTAAGAAAAGTAATGTAAAGGAAATATAGAAAATAAGGTACTATAAACTTATAAAAGTGTACCTGTCGAGTCTTCTCATTCCTCCACCTGAAACTTTAGTATCTTTTGCAGTAAAAACTTATAACTTGCAGGAAAGTAAAGCCTATGTATAGGTTCGTCATGGGTCTACAAAGTCCTATGTCACAAACTTGGTTGGTTCCATTTGTTCATTTAAGAGATGTTTTCCTTTGATAAGTATAATAGGTTCAATTGTCCTACAAGATGTCCAGAAGATATGTGAAAAGATCCAGAGAACACCACGATATTTCACAACTATTTTAAGCTTTCTTGAGTTCATTTGAACTTATCATATTGATTAAATGATTTATCCATTTCATACCCTTATGCTCAATAAAATAATATTTTAATCATCCAAAGAGTGGGGTAACTATCACTTGATATTTTTTTATGAATTATATGAGTAAAGGCCTCTAGGGGCACATTGATTTATTAAGAATTTTTGCCAATTTAATTTTAAAGTTGAGCTTGTCGTGTTTCAAAAAATGTTTGATATTAGTTAAGCTTTCTTACTAAACCTCATTCGTCAAATTTTAAGTAAGCCTAGTTCACTACTAAGCTCTTAAGACTTTAGTTGGTATATTTATATTTTAGAAAAAGAAGTTAAGTTGACTTTTATTATTATGATTCTTATCATAATATTGAATTATCATTGAACCACTGATTCAAAGTGGTTTAGATCATTAAATATTACCTTCCATAGATGAAACCCCTAACTTAGGATCATTTACTTCTGATTATCTTTCAAATTAATATAATTAAAGAAATTACATGTTTACCTTTTAATATGACAAAAATGAGATTGGTTTATACCATTTATCCCTTTATATTTCAATCATTCAATCATGTTAATTAAGATCATTCATTTCCCATTTCCCACTTTAATTAAGCCTAAATATTGATTAAGGCTAAATTCTTCAAAATTATAAATTTTGCCCCTAAGGCTTTAATACTTCATAATCAAACAAATTTAATTTAAATGGCTTTGAAATTTTTATGGTACCCTTCCCGTGGATCAATTAAAACATCAGAGGAGAAAATGTGATTTTTCCAAATTTTATTTAATTTATATAATTATTTTTATACAAAAATAGAGATTTTCAATGATAATTTATTAACTTAATCAAAACAAATCCCTTACTTTCAAGAAAATTATTGGACGTTCACATAGATTAGAGGACCATTTGGACCAATTTTTATGATTTTTTGAATTTTAATTTAATTAGTATAATTTTTTTAATTTCTAGAGTTTTAATTAAATATAAAATCTTATTTGATTTGAAAATTAAGTTTTATATTTTTTTAAATCATATTTTTGTGTTTTATATTTTAATTATTAGATTTGTTTTAGTGAGAAATTAGGAAAAATCTATTTTTAAGCTTAAAAAATGTTTTTTACCCTAATTGCTCCAAAATGATTAGTAGGAAATTTAGAACATTTCCACAAATTTTATTATTTTTATGATTTTTATGTATTTTTAATTATTTAAATGTTTAAAGTAGCCTTAAAAATAAAAATTGTATTTTAATTCCAATTTTATTTTTCTTATATTGCTTTAATCACAAGGAACTACCAAAATCAATTTCATAATTTTCCAACTTGTATTTTATTTATTATAATTATTTTAATACAAAGAATGTCATTTGATTTAAAAAGTCAATTTGAGTGGTCAAATCAACTCCATATGACTTTAAATTTTTATGGGAAGTTTCTCTGACCTTAAATTATAGTGGAGAGTAATTTTTATGTTATTTAATTTTATGTTGTACAATTTAATTTTATTTCATTTTAATGAGTTAATTAAAGTTAGAGTGAGTTTGAATGAATTAAATTAATTTTACATTGTTCCTCTGGTTCTCTAGTCATAAGGAAGCTACCAAAATTTACTTTCATTTTTTTGATTAATATTTTAATTATTATAATTTTTATACCAAAACAGGGGTGATTACCTAAAAAATTAGGGATATGTTCACAAGGATTCCCTCTGACTTTGGAAAAATCAAGGAAGATCTCCCATGACAATGGAAACAAAAGCTCTAAGTTTCAAGCCATGGTGAAATGTCTAAGTGAGTGGAGAATCAAAAGATTAAATACTGTATTTAATTAATTAAAAATAAAATATACATCAAATAAACTTCAAACTATTTCCATATTCTACTCCTCTGCTCACTGAGCAAGCGGGTATTTTTCTTTTATTTTTTATGATTTTTTTACACCAAGTTATGAATTTTTAAAGCTTAACTGATTTAAATAATTCAAAAATAAACCTAATTTCCTACTTATCCAGCGGCGCCGTGTCATTCTAGGTAGCTCCAAACTCCCACGCGGCGCTTCACCATTTGACGTCGCCTTCTGACTCAGCAGCCACGCGTCCCGCACTTTATATACCGCGGACCCGTCCAGCTCAATCAGAGTCATTCATCCAATACAAGCTTGAACCAACGGTGCTCCTTCATCATTTTTGACTAGTTCATCCCAAGAGCCGTCCACCCTCTAGCCTTAAGAACTCAAGCTAAACTCGACTAAATTGCATGGGGTTTGTTTCTATAGACTCAGTTGACCTAGAAAAACCCATTTATATGACTAACCTAGTCTGAAATCAATCCAACATGCATTGAGAACCAAAACAAGCTCAGGAGGAAGGTGAAGTTCAATACCTTTGTCTGAGAGGGGAGGCCTCAATCAGATGGTTGTAGCAGCTTGGATTGGACCCAACAAACCTTCATATGAAGCTTCTTGCTATGGTGAAATGTTTAGGCCCAAGTTTGACTAGGCCAGATTTCATGTGTTGATCAAAGTCTGGTATGAAGGCTCTCTGTGATGGGGCTTTGATGGATGAACTTCTTCTTTCAGTGTGGGGATGGTGTGGGTGCAATTAATTTGGATTTGGTGCACTGTGGAGCTGTGGTGGGGAGTGTCCTAGTTTTAGTTGAGAATTGAGCTCTGAAATTAGCTCTAGACAGTGGGATTTAATGACTAAGGATGGTGGGCTTGCACTCAGGAGGTTGATACACCTAAAATATATAGTATTTTTATGAACATTTTTATACCTATTTTTAATGATATTGCACTTTAATGGAAGGTATTTTGTGTTTTTCTTGCAGGTATGATGAAAATGGATGGTCATGATGAAAGGAGTAAAATTGGATCAAACTTGGAGCAAAAAAAATGAAAAATCAAAATTTTGGCACTGGCGGCTAAGCGCCGCTGTAGCCGCCATAGTTAAAAATCAAGATTAAATTGAATTTGGCGCCATTTTGAACAGGGATGGGATGCAACTCTTGGTGTTAACTTCCATTACTTCCTTTGGGAGGCAAGTTTGAATGAAGGGGTGCATTCTTTGGTGGATACATTGAATCTGGACACATTTTGAAAAGGCACCAAGGCACCTTTTGGTTTAATATTTAAAGAGAGTCTTAGGAAAGATTAGAGGACTCTTCCTTTGCATTTTGAAGGGTTATTTCTTTCTTTTGCTCTTCCACTTACATTTTGAAGAGAGTTTTTACAGTATTTTACTTTTACTCTGTGAGAGTTTTTATTAAGAATAGGAGTAGAGAGTAGAAAGGAGAAAAGGGTCGGAGTGAAATCTTCTTCTTCCCACATCTTTTCTTTCTTTTAGTTTAGTTTCTATTGAAGTCTGAAGTTTGTTCCGAGTCATCGAAGTCGGGAGATCCACTCGAGGAGTAGTTTAGTGAAGAGTTAAAGTTTCAGAGGAACTTCCTGAGTCTTGTGGAGAGAATTTTCAGATAAGTGTTTACTTTTGTTCTTACATTTAATTTTTTTTAATTAATTCTTGTTTTTGTTTGTTGTTTTTCTTATGGTTTTTAATTTCAAATCAATGTGTTTTTGTATTTTCTCAATGCATTCTGAGAAGTTTTTTTTATCTTTTTCTTTCTTAAATGGAGAAGTAATTAGTTTTTGGAGAATTGTTGTGGAAAGTATAAGTGTTTAAAGTTGGAAGAAGTTATGAAGATTGATTCTGAAAACTTTGTTTACTTCTTACTTTGTCCTATTGAGTTGTAGAATTTCTCGAGATTATGTAAGATCCAATGCAGTATTGTCTCATAAAAGTTAGTAAGAATCACATGCAATTATATGGGTGAGAATTGTAGTCCATATAATTGAATGTAATATTAGAAGATATTTTTATGGAAGGGAGTAAAGTTAGAGGATTTTAGAGTGACAGGCTAAAACCCCCTAACTTGGTTTGTAGTTTTGAGTTTTGTTATGAGAAGTTAGCCCCCAGTTGGTGGGAATCGAGGGAACTGTAGAGTGAGAGACTGGTATCTTCCTGCCTAACCATGTTCAAAATGATAAAAATTTTAAATAAACCTATGTTCTTTATAGAACCAAGTAAGGGTAAATAACACATTTGCTTCTATCTGTCACAACAAATTTAAATACTTCCACAACAATACTTTAATAATTATTACTACTCCATAAAAGGAAAGAAAAAGATATTCTAGTTAATAGTGTTTTACATACAGTGTTATTAGTTATTATAATTTTAATTTCTTGCTTAACATTTTATTAAGGAAATTTCAAAAGATGAATCAACTTTCAAAGCTTTTCAAAATCAAGAAATACTTTTCAAAAACTATTAAAAAAGTAAAAAGATAATTTTATGATTCCTTTAAAGATTTTCATCCTTTCTCTATGGGTTCGATATCTCAAAGCTTCATCAGAAAGTCCTATATTACTTGATAAATGATACATTTACTTGCGTAGTATCCACATTATAAATCAAAATCATCAACATATATATATATATATTTAGTGCGGAATCAAGTTTTTGGTGCCGTTGCCAATTTTCATATCATATTTGTAAGTATAAATATTAGGTACGGAGTTAAGTTATTGGCGCTGTTGCCGGGGAAAGGAAGAATAATTAAATTGTATTTTAAAGAGAATTAAGAAATTTTAAATTTTTTACTTTTCTTTATTTTTTTAGTGTGTTGTGTTTTGTTTTGTTTTATTGTTGTATGCGTAGTTTATGTTCTGAGGGACTTGTGCCTTACGATTATGAATTAGAAAAAACTATTAGAAAAATCAAAAAAATTAAAAATACAAAAAAGATAAAGATATTCAAGAAATGGCAAATCATCAAAATTAAAATGCAGGCATCCATCAAGAATTAAGACCTTTAAGAGATTATGTTAACCCTACAGTAGATGAACTTCGTGGTAGTATTCAAAACCCTGCTGTAGATGCTAATTCTTTTGAGCTTAAACCTACTATTATCCAAATGGTGTCTAATAATCGGCTTGGGAGCAACAACCGAAGATCCTAATTTGCATCTTGCTAATTTTCTAGACTTGTGTGCTACTTTTAAATATGATGGTGTTTCAGATGATGCTATTAGACTTAGACTTCTTCCTTTCTCACTAAGGGATAAAGCTAAAATATGGTTACATTCATTAGCACCTGGATCAATATGAACTTGGGGTGAACTGTCAAAAAAATTCCTTGCTAAATATTTTCCACCATCTAAGACTGCTAAGTTGAGAAATGATATAACATCTTTTTGTCAGTTTGAAGGGGAATCAATATATGAAGCATGAGACAGATTTAAAGATCTCCTCAAGAATTGTCCACGACATGTGATACCAGATTGGTTAATAATTCAAACTTTTTATAATGAATTAGTTGGATCTCTTAGATCAATCATCGATGCTGCTGCTGATGGATCATTAATGTCTAAACTATTTTTTGATGCTTATGCTTTAATTGAAGAAATGGCTACTAATAATTTTTAATGGCCTTTTGAAAGGTTAAATCCTAAAAAGGTAGCCAGGTGTTTTTGAAAATGATGCTTTTACAATGTTAAGCAAATCAAGTTGTCGTTGTATCAAGGAAGATAGTACCAATTTGGGATGAATTTTTCTCACCCAAATCTCATGATCAAGAAAATTCATTAGGCCAAATTGTTGATTCTTATTCTTCACTAGAAACTCGTGAATTCTATAATCAAACCTAACAACCCATATTCCAATTATTATAACCTGAGTCGGAATTTTCATCCAAATTTTAACCTGGAATAACAATAATCGTGGTGGTGTTAATCAACAATGGGGGAACCACCAAGTAAACCCATTGGGGAATTGGAACAACCAAGGTAATAATAATAATAGATTAACTTATCCTTCTAATTATAACAATGCTTTACAATATAAAGAGAAGAAGTTGTCTATGGAAGAAGTAGTATCACATATGAGAAATCAATTACAAATTCAAGGAGCAACCATCAGAAATATTGAAAATCAATTAGGACAAATTGCAAATGCCTTTAGTAATAGATCCCAAGGAATGCTTCCAAGTAATATTGAAATGAATCCAAGAGAAAAGAATAAAGAATAAGTAAAAGCAATTCAACTGAGATGTGGAAAAGAATTGGAAGGTAGAGTTAAAAAAAAAACTGAAGTAGAGAAAGAAGAGATTGAAAGACCTAAAGAGGAGCTCCAAAAGGTTTTGAAAGACCTATTTCTCCACCTAGATTTGATTTAGAAAAACCACCACCTCCATTTCCTCAGAGACTTCATCAACAAAAGTTGGATAAGCAATTTTCAAAATTCTTGGAGATATTAAAGAAGCTTACCATTAATATTCCATTTGCTGAAACCCTAGAACAAATGCCAAGCTATGCAAAATTTATGAAGGGTATTCTTAATAAAAAGAGGAAGTTTAAAGAAAATGAGATTGTTGCACTTAGTGAGGAATGCAGTGCGATAATTCAGAAAAAGCTTCCTGAAAAACTTAAAGATCCTAGTAGTTTCACAATTCCATGTGCAATCGGAGAAAGATTCTATGGAAAAGCTTTACGTGGTGCAAGCATTAACCTTATGCCTCTATCAATATTTAAAAGACTGGGACTAGGAGAAATAACCCTAACTACTGTAACTCTGCAATTAGCAGATCGTTCGATCACATATCCTAAAGGAGTTATAGAAGATGTTTTGGTAAAAGTGGATCAATTTATTTTTCCTGTGGATTTTGTTGTGTTAGATATGAAGGAAGATAAAGAGATACCTATAATTTTGGGGAGACCTTTTCTAGCTACAGGTAGAGCCATAATAGATGTGCAAAAAGGGGAATTAACGATGAAGGTTAATGATCAGAATGTTACATTTAATATTTCAAAATTGATGAAATATCCTGCTAGAGGTAAAGAAGATGAGTGTTATAGGATGGATGTTATTGAATATTTAAGTGAATGTAATTTCAAATCAACTTATGAAGAGAAAACTGAAAGAGAAGAATGGGAATATAAGTAAGAAGAGGAGTTATTTGATTCTGAAGATTTTCAAGAGGAAGATTTAAAGTTTTTTCATGAAAGTTTTGAATTGTTGGATATGACTGAGAAAGATGAATCTTATGGTCCATCAATTGGAAAACCTCCTGAACTTGAGGTAAAAATGCTTTCTGATAATTTGAAGTGTGTTTTTCTAGGTGAATCCTCAACCTTGCCTGTTATAATTTCCTCTCAATTAACTGAAAAAGATAAAGAAAGTTTGCTTAAAATTCTGAAGAAGCACAAGAAAGCCTTTGGATGGACAATTGCTAATATTAAAGGAATCAGTCCTTCAATTTGTATGCACAGAATTCTTATGGAAGATAATTAAAAACCGAGCTGATCCCTAAAGGAGATTAAATCCTATCATGAAAGACGTTGTTAAGAAAGAAATTTTAAAATGGTTGGATGCTGGAATTATCTACCCTATTTCAGATAGTGATGGGTTAGTCCTATTCACTGTGTTCCTAAGAAAGGAGGAGTAACTGTGCCTATTAATGAAAAGAATGAAACGATACAAACAAGACAAGTTACAGGGTGGTGACTATGCATTGATTATAGAAAATTAAACCTTCCCACAAGGAAAGATCATTTTCCACTCCCTTTTCTAGATCAAATGTTGGATAGACTAGCTGGGCATAAATACTTTTGTTTTCTGGATAGATATACTGGTTACCACCAAATTCAAATTGCTCCTGAGGATCAAGAGAAAACTACGTTTACCAATCCTTATGGTACATTTGCTTTTAGAAAAATGCCCTTTGGTTTATGTAATGCCCCTGCTACATTTCAGAGATTTATGATGGTTATTTTTTGTGATTTGATTGAAAAAGGGATTGAAGTTTTTATGGATGACTTTTTCAGTGTTTGGAATTTCATTTGAATCATGTTTAGAACATCTATCTAAAGTTCTAAAATGTTGTGTAGAAACTAATTTGGTCCTTAATTGGGAAAAATGCCAATTTATGGTAGCAGGAGGAATTGTTTTGGGACATCGGATTTCAGAAAAAGGTTTAGAGGTAGATCCTGCAAAAATTCAAGTTATATCTAATTTACCTTGACCAACCAATGTAAGGGGAATTAGAAGTTTTTTAGGACATGTTGGATTCTACAGGCATTACATCAAAGAATTTTTAAAGATTACAAAACCTTTATGTCGTTTACAGGAAAAGGATGCAATTTTTAATTTTGATAATGACTATCGTAAAGCCTTTGAAACATTAAAAGAAAAATTAATCACTGCACCTGTAATAATTTCACCAAATTAGGAAAAACCCCGTTGAATTATTGTGTGATGCTAGTGATTATGCTATTGGTGTTGTTTTAGGTCAGAAATATGATAAAATTTTCAAAGTAATTTATTATGCTAGTAAAACTCTTAATGAAGCTCAAATTAATTATACGACTACTGAGAAAGAGTTATTAGCTATAGTATTTGCCTTTGATAACTTTTGATCATATTTAATTGGAAATAAATGTGTTGTGCATACTGATCATTCTGCTATCAAATATTTAATGAAGAAAAAAGATGCAAAACTGAGACTGATAAGATGGATTCTTCTTTTGCAAGAATTTGATTTTGAGATAGTAGATAGGAAGGGTTCTGATAATCAAATTACTGATCATTTGTCCAGGCTTGAACTTGAAAAATCTCTCTGTGATATTGAAGAAATTAATGAACAATTTCCTGATGAAAAACTGTTCATTGTTAAAGAATGGCGTGTTCCGTGGTATGTAGACATAGTAAACTTTATTGTTAGTAATATTATACCCTATGGTTTGACATGCCAAGAAAAGAAGAAATTTCTGTCTGATGCTAAGACTTTTTTTGGGATGACCCATTTTTATATAAACAAAGAAAGGATCTTATAATTTAAAGATGTGTACCTTTGGAAGAGACTTATGAAGTTATTCAAAAATGTCATGATTCTGATTATGGGGGACATTTTGGAAGTGATAAAACTGCATATAGAATATTACAATCAAGATTTTATTGGCCTACAACTTTTAAGGATGTGAATGTTTATATTAAAAATTGTGATAGATGTCAGCGTGTAGGAAATATTTCTAGAAGAAATGCGATGCCCCTCAATTATATGTTGGAAGTTGAAATATTTGATGTTTGGGGACTAGATTTTATGGGACCATTTACACCATCTTTCAGAAATATTTATATTTTGATAACAGTAGACTATGTTTCCAAATGGATTGAAGCTATTGCTTTACCTCGATGTGATGCTCAAAGTGTTGCAATGTTTTTAAAAAAAGAATATATTTTACAGATTTGGAATACCAAGAGTAATCATAAGTGATGGGGGAAGTCATTTTAGAAATGCGATTATTGGGAAGTTAGCAAAGAAATATCATATTAATCATTGCATTGCTACTGCTTATCATCCGCAGACAAGTGGTTTGGTTGAATTATCCAATCATGAAATTAAAAGAATATTGGAAAAAGCTGTTAATCCAAATAGAAAGGATTGTTCAATCAAACTGGATTATGCTTTGTGGGCCTATAAGATCGCTGTACGAACACATATAGGAATGTCCCCATATAGGCTGATTTTTGGAAAAGCTTGTCATTTACCTTTTGAACTTGAGTATAAAGCATATTGGGCTATTAAAAGTTCAATTATAATTTGAAAGGTGTTGCTGAAAAGAGATTATTTCAATTGAATGAGCTTGAAAAAATAAGGAATGAATCTTACGAAAATGCTATGATTTATAAGGAAAAGATGAAATTACGGCATGATCTGAAGATTCTTACTAAACATCTTGTACCAGGACAAAAAGTTTTACTGTATAATGCTAGATTGAGAATATTTTCTGGAAAACATAAGTTCAGGTGGATGGGTCCATTTATTGTGATAAAAGTTTATTCTTATGGAGCTGTAGATATTCATGATCTTAAGACTGGAAAAATATTTAAAGTTAACGGACATAGACTTAAATCATATTTTTTAGTCAATAAATCTAAATCTGATAATAATTTGATGTTGGGTCACTTAGAATGAGTTCTGGGTATGTCAGGCTGAAGACGTTAAAACAAGCGCTTTATGGGAGGCAACCCATAATTATCAGTGCACTTTGCTTAATGTTTGTTTAGTGTGCTTTTGTTTGCTTGGTTTGTTTTGTTTTTATGTTTTTAGTGTTAGTAATTTAGAGTTTTTAAACTATAGTAGAGTTTATTTGACCTTAATTAATGATTTAGAGAAGTCAGAATGAAAATTTGGACACTTAGCAGACCTGTGTTAAATTGAGCACTGGCGGCTAAGCGCCGACTGGTTGGCACTTAGGCACCGCAGTTATAAAAAATGTGAAAAATGAGGTTCTAGAAGCCTAGATCGTGGGGGAGTGGTTTTGAAAGTTATTTTGGAGTTTTAAAACGTCTTGGGGCAGTTTTAGCACTTCCCAACTCTATAAAAAGGACCTGATTTAAGAGAAACACTTGCCCCAAGTCCTATTTTCATTTCTGAGTCTTAAGAAGAGTATTTTGAGTGCATCATGTCTTCCTAGGAGAATGAGATGAAGAAGGAGCAAGATTCTGACAAGATTAAATTCGTTAGTGACAGTTCTAAAGAGTTATTCAACGGATATCTCGCTGTTAATATTTAAGGGATTGCTGAAATAATTGCAAAAATTGAAACCCGAGTGACTTTAATGGAAGCAAAAATCCATGAAAGTAACCTGCATTTGGAGCACATGGGATGGCAACTCATGATGCAATTAAGTCATTCAAGGTACGTGGAAGAAGCAAATAAGGCGTGTTTCTGAAGAACAAATGGATTGAAGAAGATGATTTAAGAATGAACAATTATCGACCGTTTTATCAGATTCATATTCCAGAAGGGTCAAATGAGAATCATAATGGTTCGGGATATAATCCGCCTAATGGAGAATGGAATTAAGAGTGCTTTGTTCTTATTTGTTTAGTGTTCTTATGTGTTATGTTTAGTGTTCATGTGTGTTATGTTTGGTATGTTTAGTGTTTATTTTTAAGTATTAACTAAGCTTGAAGATGTGATGGTTACATCCTAGAGATGTATACTTATCAAATTGAGATTAAATTCTCTTGTATTTAGAGAATTTCATCCTTTATGTGTGGATAGAAATTCTAGAATTGTATTAAGTGTTATGTTTGTTTTAATATAAGTTTGTGTTTGGGTGAAATTTGTGTGGAATCAATGGATATTAAATTTTGATTTGGAGTATTGGAAGATATGTGGGGAGAAATAATTATTTTGGAGTAATTAAGGATGATTAACAAAGTGATTTAGTGCATATACCTTAATTGTGAAAATCTGGGTACTGGCTGCTAAGCGCCAGAGTGCCGGCGCTTAAGCGCCAGATTTCGAGGCTAAGAGCCTAGGGGTTCGCGCTTAGGCACCAGTTCCCGAAAATTGGTTCCCAGCAGTTAAAAACCCGAAAATTGTCATTTTTAAACCACCCCATCGTCTTCAACCTTCAGTTTATTGCGAAAGAGGAGCCTAGGGAATCATATTGTGGATCATTTAAGAGCCGATCTTAACAAAAATTGCTAGATTTGGATTCCTTGAGGTAAGATCACTACTCTTAAGTAAAGTTTTTTAATTTTCACCATGTATTTTGAGTACATTTTGGAAAATCTTAAAATCACTATTCATGGTGAAAATTTGACGAAAAACTTGAGAAATTGATTGGATTTAGTGAAAATATCTTTTAGAAGATAATTTAGCAAGTTTAGTTTGATTTTGGAATTTATGGTGAATTTTTCGTGAATTTTTAGAGATGGCTCCAAAGTCAAAGCGTGCGAGAGAAAAGGAAAGATTGGATTCTGACAAATTTGTTAGCACGAGGGCTGACGAACGATAAGTTGACGCACTACAGTCACGTAAGTTGATTCCTGAGCGTGAAGCTAGGAGAAGTAATTGAAGATATGATTGCTAGAAGGAACCGGCATAATTACTGTTGCTTCTCTGCTGTTGCTGTTGTTTCTGTGTTCAGAGAATTTTATGTAAATTTGCCTGCTGCAGAAGAGAATCAAGTGATGGTTAGAAGTCATGAGGTCAACTTTTCTTCTGGGGCAATCAACACTTTTTATGGACTACCTCCTGACATGTTCTGTTTTTATTCTAACTATCATCCTACGGAAGGGGAATTAGATGAGATCATGGATTTTCTGATTGATGGAAGAGGATTATGGAAAATAACAAATGATAGAAGAGTGAACTTTCCTGCTTCCAAATTGAATGACACTTCTAAGGCATGACATTATTTTATCTCATCTAAATTGTTATCTTTGAGTCATACTAGTAAAGTAACGAGTGAGAGAGTTGTGTTGAACCATTGCATTCAGCAAGGGAAGCCTATTGACATTGGAGGTATAATTTATGATTATGTTTTGAACTGTGCTAGATCAACCACTACTGCAGGTATGTGATTTCCTTCCTTGATTCATTCATTATGTGAATGATCTGGAGTGAAGTTTGAAACCTGGGAAGAGGTACTTCAGCCATTGAGACCAATTACCAGCGTCAACGTTGGTGCTTACACTATACATTCAGAGTTTGGCTTAAGAGGAGGATTTGGTAGGGCTTCTACTACTTCTGCTGCATCTACTTCTCGTGCTACTACTTCACGTGCTTCATCATCTATAGATTCACAGACTGGTTTATTAAGAAAAATTTTGAAAAAAGTGACTCTTATTCGAGAGCATTTAAAAGATATGGATGGTAAGATGGATAATGTGGAAAGATATATTGTGAAACATGATGAGTATGAGGAGAGTTATCAGCAATATTTGGATAGACTGATTAGAGGTGATCAAAGTGCTGAGATGCCCCCTCATCCATTCTACATACTTTATGTGCCATCTAGGGATTGGAACGAGCAGGATGATGATAATGATGAGGATGATGAGTAGATTTGTGTTATTTGTTTTCGTTGTGGTGTTATTTTTGATATACTGATGTGTGTTTTGTTTAGTATTTAGTTTGATCATTGTGTTGTGATGTGAACCTTGATAATATGCAGACTGTAGTTTGTATTATTTTTCTGTTATGCATATTCAGATGTATTGTTGTTGTTGTATTGATGTTTTATATGTTGCTTTGTGGTAGTGTGTGTGTAATAGTAAATGTTTTTATGTGTATGTTATATCAGAGTTTTCAGTAGTGTGTACTTTAATTCAAAAACTGTTAGGAGGTTATAAACCACTATTGGGAACTTCTACTTAGGAAACTACATGTTTAAAATTTTTTAAATTCCACTATCATATGTTATTTGTATCAGTGTGTTATTTTAGTTGGTGTGTATTTGCTTTGAAAACCTCCACTACTGTAGAAGTCTTTTTTAAATTTTTACTTTTCTTTGTATTAAACGTCGACCACCTGATGATCTGATTAGGAGAATAGATGTTTTAAATACAACTTATGTTAAGAAAGGCAGAGGCAGACCTAGGAAAACTTGGGCTTATTGAATAAAAAATGATCTTAATTTATTAGAATTAAATGAAAATTTGACACTAAATAGGACGCAATGGAGAAAAAGGATTCATGTAGTCGACCCCACTTAGTTGGATTAAGCTTTGTTGTTGTTGTTGTTGTTGTTGTTTGTATAAAAGAAAATTGTTTTGAAAAAACTGAATTTGATTTCATTTTACTCCTGTTATTTGAATTTTTATACATGCATATTAGGATATTAAAAATTCCTGCAAGCATGATATGTTAGTTTTTATTTCTCACCCATGTATCATATCTTATGCTTAAATGTTTTATCTTAACTAAAAATTAAAGTTTTAGGGGGGGGATTTTAAAAACAAAAATTTTCATAAACCTAAAATTTTATTTTATTCTCAAGAATACTTAAAATAAATCTTATTTTTGATTGAGAACAATTATGTACATGAAGTTATATTTGGGGAACACAAATTTTTGAATATAGAAATGAATAACATAATTTTGTTGAATTTATAGTAATCATGAAAAACTTAAAGTTAAAATTTTCTTAATGAAGAGGTGTTAAATAAAGTTAAACTATCTTTAGTAAGAAGTTTTGTATTTTTGGATAAATAGAAGATTTGACTTTTATTCTTCAAAGCTTAAATTTCTTTTATTAAAGAGTAATTTTCAAATATTATTTTTATGATTTTTAAGTGAAAGATGTATTTCTGACCTTTATTTTAAATGGAAGGGTGGAATTCAAAATCATTAAAGGCCTATCCAGATATAGTAATCCTTGCCTTATAAAAAAAAGAAAAAAAAAGAGA
The DNA here is from genome assembly GCA_022702705.1 of Papilionanthe hookeriana x Papilionanthe teres. NCBI lineage: Eukaryota > Viridiplantae > Streptophyta > Magnoliopsida > Asparagales > Orchidaceae > Papilionanthe > Papilionanthe hookeriana x Papilionanthe teres. Next base: position 122,339,880 of record CM040421.1, on the reverse strand, counting down.
AAAAGAAAAAGAAAATAAAAAGTGAAAAATAATATATGAAAAGGGAGGAGAAGCTTGAGGATTTAAGGACCTAATCAAAAATTGGTTTCATACCTAAAGTTTAAGATATAAGTTCAGAGAAAATATAAAGCTTAAGGTTATAATATAGTAAGTAAAATTATTTTCAAATAATGATTTTTAAGTGAGGAAAATAAGTATTTGAGTCCTATATTTTGAAGAATCTACAAATATTTCTGAATTAGATAGAAACTTATATTTGTCATTTTCCTTTACTTAAGAACTTTCTAAACTTTATGTTCATTTTAATTACTGAAATTTTTTCTACATTAGACTATTCCATTTCTAGAACAAAATTTTGTTATCTTCCTAAGAAACTCATTACATAGTTTGCACGCTAAAATGTTCTATGAGATTAATTGTCACTTGAGGACAAGTAACATTTTAAGTTTGGGGGATTTTGATACACCTAAAATATATATTATTTTTATGCACATTTTTATACCTATTTTTAATGATATTGCACTTTAAATGAAATGTATTTTATGTTTTTCTTGCAGGTATGATGAAAATGGATGGTCATGATGAAAGGAGCAAAATTGGATTAAATTTGGAGCAAAAAATTGAAAAATCAAAATTTTGGCACTGGCGGCTAAGCGTCACTGGGCCAACGCTTAGCCGCTACAGTTAAAAGTGGAGATTAAATTGAATTTGGCACCATTTTGAAAAGGGTTGGGATGCAACTCTTGGTGGTAACTTCCATTACTTCATTTGGGCGGCAAGTTTGAATGAGGGGGTGCATTCTTTGGTGGATATATTGAATCTGGACACAATTTGAAGTGGCACCAAGGCACCTTTTGGTTTAATATTTAAAGAGAGTCTTAGAAAAGATTAGGGGACTCTTCCTTTGCACTTTGAAGGGTTCTTTTTTTCTTTTGCTCTCCCACTTGAATTTTAAAGAGAGTTTTTACAGTATTTTACTTTTATTTTGTGAGAGTTTTTATTAAGAGTAGGAGTAGAGAGTAGAAAGGAGAAAAGGGTAGGAGTGAAGTCTTCTTCTTCCCACTTCTTTTCTTTCTTTTAGTTTAGTTTCTATTGAAGTCTAAAGTTTATTCTGAGTCATCGAAGTTGGGAGATCCGCTCTGAGGAGTAGTTTAGTGAAGAGTTAAAGTTTCAGAGGAACTTCTTGAGTCTTGTGGAGAGAATTTTCAGATAAGTGTTTACTTTTGTTCTTACATTTAGTTTTTTTTCACTAATACTTGTTTTTGTTTTTTATTTTTCTTATGGTTTTTAATTTCAAATCTATGTGTTTTTGTATTTTCTTAATGCATTCTGAGTAGTTTTCTTTATCTTTTTCTTTCTTAAATGGAAAAGTTATTAGTTTATGAAGAATTGTTGTGGAAAGTATAAGTGTTTAAAGTTGGAAGAAGTTGTTAAGATTGATTCTGAAAACTTTGTTTACTTCTTAATTTGGCCTGTTAAGTTATAGAATTTCTCGAGATTATGTAAGATCCAATGTGATATTATCTCATAAAAGTTAGTAAGAATCACATGCAATTATTTGGGTGAGAATTGTAGTCGATATAATTGAATGCAATATTAGAAGATATTTTTATGGAAGGGAGTAAAGTTAGAGGATTTTAGAGTGACAGGCTAAAAACCCCTAATTTGGTTTGAAGTTTTGAGTTTTGTTATGAGAATTTAGCCCCCAGTTGGTGGGAATCGAGGGAACTCTAGTGTGAGAGACTGGTATCTTCCCTACCTAACCATGTTCAAAATGATAAAAATTTCAAATTAACCTATGTTCTTTATAGAACCAAGTAAGGGTAAAGAACACATTTGCTTCTATATGTCACAACAAATTTAAATACTTCCACAACAATACTTTAATAATTATTACTACTTCATAAAAGGAAAGAAAAAGATATTCTAGTTAATAGTGATCTACATACAGTGTTATTAGTTATTATAATTTTAATTTCTTGCTTAACATTTTATTAAGGAAATTTTAAAAGACGAATCAACTTTCAAAACTTTTCAAAATCAAGACATACTTTTCAAAAACCATTAAAAAAATGTAAAAAGATAATTTTCTGATTCCTTTAAATATTTTCATCCTTTCCCTGTGGGTTCGATATCTCGGGGCTTAATCAAAAAGTCTTATATTACTTGATAAACGATATGTATACTTGCGTAGTATCCACATTATAAATCAAAATTATCAGCATATATATATTCGATGCGGAATCATGTTTTTGTTAACGTTGCCAATTTTCATATCATAATTGTAAGTATAAATATTAGGTGGATCAGAGGTCTTGGGGAAGTTCTAGTAGCAATTTGGTAGAGTTTCCTTAGGAAAACTACAACACCCTAATTTGGCCGTGAAGAGCCCAATTTATAGTCATGGCCATTGGCCGAGCTCAAGGCCGCAATGCAGTGCATTAAGCCGCCAGTGGAGGGCGAATCACGCTCCAGAGGAGCAATCGGAGCTTAACACATCAGGTGGGCTCAATCGGGTTTTAGTTTGTATGGGTGGCTCTCGCTTTGAGGTGCTCGGCGACTAGTCCAGCCGACCAGTGCCATGGGAGGTGGCAAGTGGTCGGTAAGCTGCGAGGTCAGGCCATAAGTGCAGTGAGTATAAGTGGTTAATGATTCATTGCAAATCTCCCTTAAAGTTTTACTTATTTAAGGAAGGGCAACCCCTAATTTGAGGGACCCTTGGTCCATGGATCCACTAGAGTTGGCTAGGTGGATCTAGCTCAGTCTCTTAGGTCAACTTAGTGGATGTGGTGGACTTATGTTGGTCACATTTGGCTTGATTTAGTCACACTGAGTCATAGGTCCAATGTGGGTCACTTGGGTTCAAGTTGGGCTAGGTTGGGTTCAAACTTTGGTTAGGTCCAATTGATTGTTCAATATGGTGTGTATGATTGTCATAAAGTGTTTGTGAGAGGATTGGTGGGTTTTTGAATAGGTTGGCATGTTAATTTGGCTTGATTTAGGTATTTGTTCAATCTTGGAACATTTCGGCTAACCTAGGTTTAGGTTAGGCTAGAGTTGGATGCAAGGCCAATTAAAGGTTAAAAATGATATATGGGGATGTTATAAAGAGTTCTTCACATTAATTGAGTGGCAATTTTAGGGTTAGGGCATTCAATTTGATGGATTTTAGACATGTGATCAATTTGGGGTAAAATTGGAAATTTTAGGTTTGGTTGGACTTAGGTGAGATTTGGGCTCAAATTGGGGGCAATTGATGGTTCCATTTGGTGTAGGGGAATGTCATGAAAAGTTTAGAATTCAAAATTTGGGGAAATTGATTCACATTGGATTTAATTTGGGGAGATTTGGTCATATGGTCAAAACTGGTGCTTTTTGGTTTGGGTTCAAATGTGGGTGAAATTGGACTTGGATTTTGCTTATATTAGGATTAGAGATGTTTAATTTTGGTTTGGAGTGGAAATTGGGTAAGATTTAGGATTATTGGGTTGACATTGGGTGTAATTTCGACATTTTGGGCTTAAAGGGCAAATTTGGAGTTTTTGTTTAAAATGGGTCACGTTGGTCAAATCGGGTTAATTTGTGGCTCAAAATTGAAATTTGGAATATTTCAAGGGTTTTGGGAATTTTTAGGAATTTTTTGAAATTTCTGGGCTAGGAGGGGCATTATTGGGTAATTTAGGGTTATTTTGGGAATTGTGGTAAATTTGGGGTGTTATGAGTTTTTTGGGTGGTGAGAAATGTTTTGGGATGATTTTTGAGGGATTTTGGTAATTTTGGTTAATTTTTAGGAATTTTACGCAAAATTAGAGGTTTAGGGGTAATTTGGTCTTTTGGTAGAGTTTAGGGGCAAAGGAGTCAAAATTTAGGATTTTTGGTAAAATTGGGGTTGAATGAGATTGATAACCCATTTGTGCCATGGACCAAGGGAATTCCCCCTTTTGAACCCTCCATGTACTTGTACTAGCCAAGCCCTAGCATGTCACTAAAAGCTTGGGGAAACCACCCACAAGAGTTTTCAAAAAGAGTAGGGGATCAAGAGTAATTTTGGTTTAGCTTTGTGAGGTAGTGTGTGAGAGTGTAGTGTGCAAGTCTGTGTGTGAACCTCACGCAGACCACCAGGGCAAGTCCTAAGGCTTGACTATCCTGTAGGGAACTCCTTTGGAGCTTTCTAATGCTTGGTCTCATCACTCTAAATACTTAGAGGCTAGACCTCAAACATTTGAAAACTTCAAGTGAAGTAAAGAAGTGTTTTGATTTTCTATGGGGTGAGAGTTCCATTGCTAGTCCTCTAAGATAGTCACTAGGAAAGTCTTATGGTTAGACCCTAGGCTATTCTCAGTGAAGTGCTTGATTCTTTAATCTATTACATATATGAGATCAGTTTGATTTCAAATTTTTAAAAATTAAAATGATATTTTCCAAAAATTTATACATATATAGAGTAAATCTCCAAACACATTTTTAATGGCTGACAATTTTCTAGTGACTCCACTGGGGAATTAGTTTTTCTCTTCATTAAGATCAGGAAATGTTATATTCATACAACGGTAATGAGTTAATGTCCCTCAAGAACCAGGTTACCATTCTTCTGTTGACATACTTTTACTCATTTCCTTCTTGGGAAAGTATGATTAACTCTTCTCAATTTTAGGACCATCTGTTTAACCATCCTTAAACAGAGGGGTTCAAGGATCTTTAAGATTCTTCTTGATTTTGTGGGTGTGGAACCCCAATAGGTGTGTTGGTGAACAAGTTTCACCAGGGCAATATACGTTGTGCAAGGGATCCCAGACGGGGTCCCACACTTCACTTTCTCTTTGTGCCTCCTGGGCTTGATTTTGCTACCGGCAAATCGAACCATCTTTCCTTAAATTTTAAAGACTCCTTTAACGAACATACATAAAGATCAAAGATGAAATAAAACATTAGAAATAAATTGTGCCCATTTCACAGAACAACCTTCTTTTGTAGTGTTTACACTAAGATCATAAAGGGTTTAGGCCTTCACTATCTTTTGGAATGTTTCTTTCAGAAAAAGTCACAATGTCGACCCTGACGCTTACCTTCTCCTACAACTGGCCCACTTCTCATGATGCTCATCTTGCCACTCCCATGATTCAGTTTAGGTCCGACTTTAGTGAGTTCGAGGTCTTACTGGGAAAGGCCCCATTCATCATTGTGAAAGTTGCTTCCCCTGAAGTTCAAGAACCATCTGCCGAGTTCAACCTGAACTCCCACCATGATTTCCCTTCTGCTAAAAAGTTGAAAGTTGCTACTGCCCCTATTAAGTCAGTCATCTCAGTGCCTACGAGAGTTGTTACCTATACTGGTACCAGTTTTGCCATCACTGCACCTACTTTCTCGTCTGTCAAAGGGAATGAAATCCTGTATGAAGAAGATTCTGATAATTTCTTTCTCACCGTACCATCAATTTTCGAGATTGGCTCCAGCTCTAGAGCTCCCCCGCTAACTAATTCTCAGTGGCAGAACCGCAATTGCAGGATTCTCAAAGCCACCAGGACACAAGTTACAAGTCTGCTACTAATTGATGAGATTCCTCAGAAAGAGGAACTCGATTTACCGGAGACCTCTCCTCTCCTTCGAGATTGGTTGAAATTATTAGAGATGAGACCCTCCACAAGATTGTTGCTACTTTGTTATTACCACATGGTCGTGATGAGGTGAGGGAGAGACCCACACCCATCACCCGAGTCCGTACAATCTTCAAAAGATTAGCTGAAAATGAGGGATGTTCTGTTACTAAGCTCCTCAAGAGAATGAGATGTCCATTATCCCACAAAATGAAAAGTGAAATTCTAAAGATAGAAAGACCCGGCCGAGTTTTCGTTGATGCTACCACTACAGATACTCCTACTGCCACTCTGATTCCCGCAGTGCGCAGATTGGTCAAGTCTCGACATATTGGTTCCCGAGTCTGGTAGAAAGCATTGATACATTGAGGAGTAAACTCAACCATTTTTTCTCTAACAAGCACATACTCAGTCTCAGTCCATGTTATATTCGAATAGAACTCTCTAACCACTCCCATAACAACATTCGCAGTGAAATAAAAAAATTGCTCCCAATCCCGCTCTGCAATTAATTGTTCTACAGATCCTCCAGGACTATCAAAAGCTCTATCCTAGATACACTTCTTGTTATAGAGGTAAGAGTTATAGCGAAATTTGGCTTTGATGTTAACGAACTTCTCCTCATCAAAATCTAATTTCCTCTTCCCTTTACTTAACCTCGAAGCCATGTCAATTTCTAAAATTTGCAAGAAAATTCCAATAAATCCTAAAATCACAATGTAACAAACTCCAACCACTATTCTAAACAAGTAAGAGCAAAGTTCATCATGGAAATCTCAAAACCTCTTTAAAACTCCAAAAATTCCACCATAAGCAATGTGAGAGATTTCCATGGTGAAGATCCAAAAATTTTAACTTAAAGTGAAACTCTTACCAAGAGAAGTGTAGATCCAACCTTTAAAAGCTTTGAAATAGCCTTAAATCTGAGATTTAGCAAGCCCTAGTTCTTCAAAATCACGAAAATAGAGAAGGAAGATGAAGGAAAAGGAAAAATTTGCGGGTCCCAGGGTAAAAATCGCGAAAACGAGGGTTTTTGGGCTTTTATTGGGTTCGGGCGCCGGCGGCGCTCTATTTACAATAATTAGCCAAACTCTCTGGATTTGGGCGCCAGCAGTACCAGTCCAAAGTATTTTCTGGGTCCGAAATTTTTTTTGTAATTTCGATCGTTTCAATGTCCACAAAGATGTTTAACACTTCAATAGACATTTACATCATCCCATAAGTAATAATTAACACAATTCTTCATATAAACAATACACAACAATCTTATATATATAAAATCCAAGTTACATCATATACACGAAATATGTTCTTTCAAATCAACTACTCTTAGATATTTAGTGCAGCAAGTACTCTACGATAGGCAAACACTAAGATCTAGGCACACAATGAAAGTAAACACATCCAAATCCAAATTCAAAGCAAATACCACACAAACCAAACATAACTAAACAAAGCAAACTAAACATACAACAAACATAAGTAGAATCCATCAATTACTCCACATCAGTTTCAGAACTATCTTCACCTCTAATTTCTCCAATTGATTGTTGATGCACAAACGAATTATAGAATGGATGAATTGGAAATTCGTCAGATGATTCCTCAGCAATCACCGCATTCTTTTTTATCAAATTGATCAAGCCCATCTCAATTTGACCAGTGTGATCAAATTTCTCTTTCATTCTCCAATCTATATGATCAAATAAATCAGAAATATTATTGATCACATTCATAACGTTCCGTACCTCAGTCTCCAATTGATTGATCCTCTTCAATATCATTCTCGAACCTTCAGAAAAATAAGGTTTAATTGGTTGTGAAGTCTGTGATGGTTGATCGGCAAGCAAATTCATGTCATCTTCATCTCCAACTGTCTGGTAGTCATAGGGATTAGTTGGATCAATAGGCCTCCATGGAAGAAGAACCTTTTCCTAACTTTCATAAGGAACTTGTGACTGACTACAAAACAAAAATATGGTGGATGGGTGTCCAAGACCATATTTAGATCCATGCAAAATTAATCCCAGAACTGATTTCACAATGATATTACCAAAGTCAACCAGCCTCCCAGTTTGAATAACGAAATTCAAAATGACGCTTTCCTTAGTTACCTTGCTAATCTTCAATGTCGGAAATAACTTTGCCAAAATAAAGTAGTGCCACTGCTTCGATACTGGATTGAGAGATGCAGATGGGAAACTAATGTATGCATTCTCTCTAACTTCCCATTCATCATTCTCATCCGTCAGATATCGATACATATCATTTATATTATCCCTCGTGGAATTAAAATTAGAATAATGGCAAATAGGTACGTTCTCGATCATAAAGAGATCGTTAATTCGTGCAGGAGTGAATTGCACAAATTTACCATGCACAAATATGAACCCTTGATTGATCTCGTGAAGATTTGCATAGAACTCTTTCATGACTGGAATAACAATGGTAGTGGTAGTGTAGCAAAGAACTTCCCAAAATCTCTCCTTAATAATCTCTTCAATTCTAGTAGTAGGATTATCCATACCTCGATTTATGAAGCCTCTTTCCTTGATAATCCTTCTTTTCATCATCACTTTGTTGAACAAACACTGCGCTTCAAAACGTATGAACTTCCTTCAGTTGAAAACAAGAAATCGAGGGGTTTCAATGGGAAAGGAATCTTTAGGATACGAATTGGGATTGGTAGTTTCCATTTTTTTGGAGTTAAGAAGTCAAAAATGGAGTTTAGGGAGTTATAATGACAAAGATCCCGCCAAAAACCTCCAAAACTCGCATTTTAAAACTTAAAACCGTCAAACAGATTTTGGGCGCCGGCGGTGCTCAAACAGGCAAGTTCAGTGTATGGTCTGTGATAGGGCGCCGGCGGCTCCAGTGGTAAAAAATTCTCACCGAACTTCATTTGGCCTAAAATATTCCAATATCTCGGTTCGATCCATCATTTATCAATTTTTAAAGTATTTATGAGTAATTATGATTCAAAAATGATTATCTAAAAAGCACAACTACAACAAACAAGCAAACACACCTCAAAGATTAAGTTAATCGAGATGACTCAGCATTAAAACCTCTTTGAAGTTAAGGTGAAACCCGTTAAAGTAAGGCTTTAATTGATGCCCATTAACCTTGAAAATATTTCCAGTATCAGGATCTTTAATATCAACAGCTCCAAAAGAATAAGCTTTTACAACTGTAAAAGGTCCTAACCATCTAGAGTTGAGCTTTCCAGGAAATAACTTCAATCTTGTGTTGTATAATAAAACTTTTTGTCCAAATTCCATTTTCTTTTTCAATATCTTCCGATCATGCTATAATTTCCTTTTCTCTTTATAGATCCTATCATTGTGATAAGATGCATTTCTAATCTCTTTCAATTCATTCAATTGCATATTTTTTTTCCCTCCAGCATTTTTCAAATTAAAATTGAACTCTTTTATCACCCAATATGTTTTATGCTCCAATTCAACTGGTAAATGACAATTCTTACCAAACACTAGTCTATAAGGAGACATTCCAATAGGGGCTTTAAAAGCAGTCCTATAAGCCCATAAAGCAGTATCTAATCGAGCAGACCAATCTAGTTTATGATTATCCACTATTTTCTCCAAAATTCTTTTAATTTTACAATTATACACTTCCGCTAAACCATTAGTCTGGGGATGATAAGTAGTAGAGATTCTATGAATAATATTATTTTTCTCAATTAATCTCTTAATTCGATTATTCCTGAAATGGGATCCACCATCAGTTATGATCACTCTCGACATTCCATATCTTATAAATATATTTTTCTTTAAAAATTTTGAAACACTCCAAGCATCACATCTAGGTAAAGCAACAGCTTCAATCCATTTCGAGACATAATCAACGATAACCAATAAATATAAATTTCAAAATGAAGGAGTTAATGGTCCCATAAAATCTAATCCCCATACATAAAAAATTTCAACCTCCAAATTATAATTTAGAGGCATTTCATTTCTTCTAGAGATATTACCTACTCTCTAACATCGATCACATGATTTAATATATCTATAAACATATCTAAAAAGAGTAGGCCAATAAAATCCATATTATAAAATCTTAAAATCAGTTTTATCAACACCAAAATGACCTCCAAATTTAGAATCATGACATCATTGAATAATCAAATTTGTTTCTTCCTGTGGCACACATTTCCTAATAATTAGATCCTTACACTGTTTACATAGATAGGGCTTATTCCAAAAATATAATTTTTCATCATATTTAAACTTCTTTTGTTGTTGCCTTCTTAAATCAGGTGGTACAATATCGCTTACAATATAATTCACAATATCAGCATACCAAGACAAATTACTTCTCATAATAGTATAGAGTTGCTCATCAGGGAAAATTTCAATAATTTCTTTTTCAAATTCAGATAATTTATCATAATCTATTCTTGATAGATGATCAGCTATTTGATTATCAGCTCCCTTCCTATCAACTACCATAAAATCAAATTCTTGCAAAAGAAGTATCCATCTAATGAGTCTAGGTTTTGCATCCTTCTTTTGCATTAAATATTTGATAGCCGAATGGTCTGTATGCACAATAATTTTAGCTCCAATTAAATAAGGTCTAAATTTTTCAAAAGCAAATACTATAGCTAATAACTCTCTTTCAGTTGTGGTATAATTAATTTGAGCCTCATTAAGAGTTTTACTAGCATAGTAGATGACTTTGAAAACTTTATCATGCCTTTGCCCCAATGCTACTCCGATCGCTAATCATTAGCATCACGCATAAGTTTAAATGGTTTCTCTCAATCAGGTGAAATAATTATAGGTGCAGTGATTAATTTTTCTTTTAATAATTCGAAAGTTCTCAAGAATTCATCATTAAAATCAAATTTTCTATCATTTTCTAAAAGTCGGCACAAAGGTTTAGTAATTTTAGGAAAATCTTAAATATATCGCCTGTAAAATCCAACGTGTCCTAAGAAACTCCTCACCCCCCTCACAGTAGTGGGTGGAGGCAATCTCTCAATCACTCTAATTTTAGCAGGATCGACCTCCATACCATGTTCAAAAATTTTATGCCCAAGCACAATTCCTTCTACAACCATAAATTGACATTTCTCCCAATTCAGAACTAGATTTGTTTTTTCCAGACAAATTTCAAATGAAGTCCCAAATACAGAGAAATCATCCATAAAAACTTCTATTACCTTATCTATCATACTACTGAAGATAAACATCATACATCTCTGAAATGTTGCAGGTGCGTTACACAGTCCAAAAGGCATTCTTCGAAAAGCAAAGGTTCCATAAGGGCTAGTAAATGTTGTCTTTTCTTGATCCTCAAGAGCAATAGGTATTTGATGGTAACCAGTATATCCATCCGTAAAACAGTAGTACTTGTGTTCAGCAAGTCTATCTAGCATTTGATCGAGAAAAGGAAGAGGAAGTGATCTTTTCTGGTGGTGGCATTTAATTTCCTATAGTCAATACAAATTTGCCATCCATTAATTTGCCTTGTGGGTATAATTTCATTACATTCATTCACTTCAACAGTAACTTCTCCCTTTTTCAGTACACAATGTATTGGACTCACCCAAACACTATCCGATATAGGATAAATAATTCCAGCATCCAACCATTTAAAATCTCTTTCTTAACTACTTCTTTCATTATAGGATTCAATCTCCTTTGCGGATCAACTCTTGGTTTATGTTCTTCATCTAAAAAAATTTTGTGCATACAAATTGAAGGACTAACTCCTTTAATATCTACCAAAGTCCATCCGAAAGCTTTCTTGTATCTTTTTAAAGTTTCCACCAACTTCTGTTCTTGGTATTCGTTTAGTTCCGAAGATACAATAACTGGCAAGGTAGATGATTCTCCTAAAAACATATAATTTAAATGATTAGGGAGAATTTTCATCTCAAGTTCAGGAGGTTTTATGATAGATGTAATTAAGCTTTTATCTCCACCTTCTATAGTGTCTAATACTTCGAATCTCTCTTGAACATACTCCAAATCTTCATTCTTCTTGCTATCTAAATTTTCTTCATCTTCACTTTCTTCTTCAAACATATTTTTATATTCTTCTTCTTTTTCAAATATATTTTCAAAATGATTGTTTCTCAAGTAATCACAGACCTCCATCCTAAAACATTCATTATCTTTTTCCATTAAGGAATACTTCATAGATTTTAAAATATTAAAGGTCATCTCTTAATCATTAACTCTCATAATTAATTCTCCTTTTTTGAACATCAATTACCGCTCTTCCAGTAGCAAGGCATGGTATTCCTAAAATGATTAGAATTTCTTTATCTTCCTCCATATCAAGTATAATAAAATCCATATGAAAGATAAATTTATCCACTTTCCCTAACATATCTTCCACCACTCCTTTAGGGTAAGTAAAGGAACGATCGGCCAACTAAAGTGTCATAGATGTAGGAGAAATTTCTCCTATTCCTAACCTTTTGAAAGTTGATAAAGGCATAAAATTAATACTAGCTCCCATATCACATAAAGCTTTTCCGAAAAAATTTTCACCTATAACACACGAAATAGTGAAACTACCAGGATCTTTAAGTTTTTTCGGAAGCTTCTTCTGAATAATTCCACTACACTCTCTGCTAAGTGCAACAGTTTCATGATATGTAAACTTTCTTTTCTTTCTTAGAATATCCTTCGTAAACTTAGCATAGCCAGACATCTATTCTAATGCTTCAACAAAAGGAATATTTATCGTTAATTTCTTAAGGATCTCTAAAAATTTTCCAAATCTATTATCCCTGAATTGTGTCTTCAATCTTTGAGGAAATGGAGGTGGTGATTTTTCATCAGTTATATTCATTGGCTCAAGCGGATAATCCAAGTATGGATAAATCTTGTTTGAACCTTTTTTGATTTCCTCCTTCTCATTTTCTATTTCAACTTCTTTTTGCACTCTAGTTTCTAATTCTTTTCCACTCCTTAATTGAGTAACCTTAAGTTATTCCTTGTTTTGATCTTTTGGATTGATCTCAACATTACTTGGAAGTGTTCTAGAAGGTCTATTATTAAGTGCAGTGAAAATATGTCCCAATTGATTTTCAATATTTTTCATAGCAACACCTTGAGCTTGTAATTGATTTCCCATATTCAGAATCATTTCTTCAGTAGACAACTTCTTATCCTTAAATTGTGGGTTACTATTAAATCTAGGATGATAAGATGGTCTAAAATTAGTATTTCCTTGATTGTTTGAATTTCCAATTGGATTTATTGAGTTGTTAGCCTAATGTGGGTTAAAATTTGCATTTTTATTATTCCAATTGAAGTTTGGGTGATTCTTCCAACCAAGATTAATTTAATTCGAATAAGGATTGTTAGGTCTATTAATAGCAATTAAAGTCTCATAAGGTGTTTGAGATTCTGTTATCTGTCCAAATAAATTTTCCTCTAACACTTGAGGTGGTTGAGAATAATTCATTCCATATTGATTTATTTTCTTTGAAAGGGCTGCAATTTGAGAAACTACCATAGTCATCATATATGAATCATGAACACTAGATACTCTCTTAGGATTTACCCATTCAGAGGGCCATTAAAAATTATTAGTAGCCATTTCTTCAATTAATGTGTATGCTTCATCAAAAGGTTTTGACATTAATGATCCACTAGCAGCAGCATCTATAATAGATCTCAATGATCCCACTAATCCATTATAAAATATTTGAATTTTTAACCAATATGGTAAAACATGATATGTGCACTTCCTAAGAAGATCTTTATATCTCTCCCAAGCTTCATATATTGACTATCCTTCAAACTGACAAAAGGATGTAATATCATTTCTTAGTTTAGCAGTCTTTGATGGAGGGAAATATTTTGATAGAATTTTTTAAGATAATTCTCCCTAAGTTCTAGTAGATCCAGGTGTTAACAAGTTTAACCATGCCTTAGCTTTATCCCTTAATGAAAAAAGAAAAAGTCTAAGTCTGACATCATCAATAGACACTCCGTCATATTTAAAAGTAGCACACAGTTCTAGAATATTAGCGAGATGTAAATTTGGATCCTCATTAGGTGTTCGTTCAAATTGATTATTTTGTACCATTTGGATAATAGTAGGTTTAAGTTCAAATGAATTAGCAGCAACAACCGGATTTTCAATAGTTATGTGAATTTCATCTGCTGTTGAGTTAGCATAATCTCTTAAAGGTCTTGGAAAATCTCCAATATCATTTCTCTGATTATCTTGATTATTAGCCATTTTACAAGGATTTTCAATTTGTTTTTATTGTTTTCTAATTTTTTTGACAGTACGCCAATTTTTTTTGTTGTTTTCTAATTTTTCTGACAGTACGCTCTAACTCCGAATCGTAAGGCACTAAACCTATAGATCTGCTACTACGCATATACATATAAAATATTATAATAAAGTAAACAAACACATAAATACACACTACAAAATAAAGGTTTTCTGTTACTATATTATCAATAAATACCATTTATACTTTCTTACTTACTACTTAGTTAATTACTCCAATACCTTCCTACTTACTTTCTTTACTCTGTTACCCTCCCCGGCAACGACGCAAAAAACTTGATGCTTCGGACTTATATTGTAAGAATTTATGAACTCAAATTTATATATTTATGATGATTTTGTTAAGTCCAAGTATTTAATGCAAGTATACGTATCGTATCAAGTAATACATGGCTCTAATGGAGTTCTGGTTATTGATCTCAAATGGAAGATTGGAATATAAGAAAGTGTTCACTAAAGCACTAAAATCTAATATTTAATTTGCAATTAAAGTTTACTACTTACTACTACTACTACTATGCAGAAAATAGTAACAATTAACTAACCACAATTACTTCTAACAACTTTAGAAACAGAATTAACTAACAGACACACTAAACTAAGTATTTGAAAGGTTTTCGATATATGAGAAAAGTATATTTCCTCTTGCAATGAGAATATGATGTGTGGATTGATATGGAATAAATATTTATGTTATTGTGCCAAATAGGAGCATAAATGATTCTTTACCCTTAAAAGAGTACCCCCTCTTCTAAGTAAGAAAAGAACATTGACATATCCTAAGTTTAGTCACTAAATCTAAGGCTAGGCTAGGAGGATACCGGCTCTCACTTAGGAGCTCCCACTCACCCTTCACCCGAAGGCTAACCTTTGATATTAGTTACTAATCTTAGAACCAATTTCGGGATTTCAGCCAGTCACCCTGAAATCTCCACATTGAAGTCCATCAAAACATATTTCCCTTGTTATTTGCACTCAATTCCCATGAACTACGCAACTCATCCATAGAAATTAAACAGATCTTTCATTATTGTTGTAGGACATTAAATTCTTTCAAACTTAACGTTCAACAACATCTTTTAACATTTTAATTGGCCAAATAGAAAAGTAAATTAAGTTCGAAATGAAAAACCATCACAATTTCTTCATTACATTAAAAGCACATCAAATCCACATCAATCCATCATCACATCTCTATGCAAGAAGAAAAACAAGGGAGACTACATAGAATTCATGGAGAAGATACAATAAAACATGAATTTAATATATAAAAGAAAAGTCATAAAAACCACAAAAGAAAATACAACTTATCTCTTTCTCTTCCACAATTCAATTCCCTTGAAGTTCCTTTGAGTCCTCTTCTCTCTTCTTTACAACACTTGATTCTCTCTTTAGAATGGAAAGGACGAAGCAATCTCTCACTTTACCCCTTCTCCTTCACTCCTTAGAGAATAATTCCTCTCAAATCCTCACTCTACACACTCTTCTCCCAAACCCTAACACTTAACACTCACTAAAACAACTCTAGAAGACACCAAAGACACACACAAGACTCACAAAGACTCAAGAGACTCACACTTTTTGTCCAAAAATAGTTAATTATAAGATAGGGATGAAATCCCAACAGTTTCCATAGGCATCCCTTCAAATAGTTGCCAAAACTCTTCAAATTTGAATTACACCGACTTCGGGCGTCGGCGGCGCTCTATCATGCCAATTAAATGTTGAAGTCTCTGGATTCTGGCGCCGGCGGCGCCAGAACACCTTTTCCACCATTTTGCTCCTTTTGCTCATTTTTGCTCCTGATTTGTTCCTTTTTGCTTCTTTTCACTCCAATCACTTAAAATCATCATACCTGCAATAAATCATGAAAAATACCTTTCTCTAAACTGTAATATCACAAAAATGGGTAAAATTATATAGCAAAAACAGTATATATTTTTTTTGCATCAGAAATCAACCTCGGCACTGAGGAGCAAACTTGACCCACGTTTATAAGTTTGTTACTTAGTAAAGAGGAATCTGTGGATTTGATCAATTTATTATAAGAATTTAAAGATTGCTTCGCCTGAAGTTACGATGAAATGCCAGGATCATCCCCAAAGTTTGCAGTTCATCGACTCGGAGTGGATCAATGTACAACGCCAGTAAAGCAAGCTCCCAGAAGGATGCGCCTTGAAATAGAACAACAAGTCACAACCGAGATAAAGAAATTAATTGATGCTAACTTAGTACGAGAAGAATAGTGTCTGATATTGTTAGCTAATGTTGTACCTGTGAAGAATAAAAATGGACAGATTCGAGTGTGTGTCGACTTCAGAGATTTAAAAAAAAATGTCCAAAGGATGAGTTCTCATTACCAATACCGGAACTAATGGTGGATATTGCGTCGGCGCACAAGATTTTCTCTTTCATGGATGGATCTTCATGATATAATCAAATCAAGATGGCTTCAGAGGATGCAACGCTGACAACATTCAGAACTCCGATAGGGATTTAATATTACACTGTGATGTCGTTTAGACTGAAAAACACCGGAGCTACATACTAAAGAGCAATGACGAAGATCTTCGATGACCTCATCCAAAACCAAGTTGAGTGCTACGTGGATGATATGGTAATCAAGAGCAAAGTAATATGATTTGAGGATCGTATTTGAATGATTACGGAAATATAATCTCAAGATGAATCCCTTAAAGTGCGCTTTCAGTGTTACCTCCAAGAAATTTCTAGGATTCATTGTCCGTCATTAGAAAATTGAAATCCACCCAGAGAAGATTAAAGCTATCTTGGAAATGCCTCCTTCTAAAATTTTGAAGAAATTACGTTCATTTCAAGGTAAATTGGCATACCTAAGACGCTTTAGATCTAATATGCAGAAAGGTGTCTCCCCTTTTCGAACATACTTCAAAAGGATGCTAAATTCATTTGGGGAGAGCCATGCCAACGTGCTTTCGAGGATATTAAATGATACTTAACAACACCTTCTGTTTTTGCAGCCCTTATCCCGGGTAGACCGTTGATTCTTTATACCACGACCTTAGATGACTTCCTCGAAGCTTTACTTGCTCAATGATGAGGGTAAGGAGAATGCACTCTACTACTTAAGTCGACGTCTAATACAGGCAGAGGTAAAGTGTCCTCCTATTGAGAAGCATTGTCTAGCTTTGTTTTTCGTCGCTCAAAAGCGTAGGCATTACATTTTGCCTCATAAAGTCAACCTGATCTCGAAAGTTAATCCATTACAATATTTAATGACCTGATCAACTCTTTCTGGATGCTTAGCAAGATGGTCAATGACTTTATTATAATTCGATATAACTTTTGTGCCCCTTTGTGCTATCAAAGGACAAATTTTAGCAGACTTCCTTTCAGTGTACCCACTAGCAGCTGAGTCCCCTCTTAACAACAAACTACTAGACAAGCAGATATTACAAGTGCAATAGCCTAGTGCCAGATGTTGGGTAATGTACTTCGATGGAGCTTCATCGGCCAAAAGAGATAAAGGATAGCAGATAGTGATACCATGCAAAGCGGGCATTGGTCTGATCTTTATGACACGAGATCAGGGTATGCTAAGAGTTTCCTACCACGTGACAGAGCCGTGCATTAAAAACGAGGTAGAATATGAAGCATTAATCACCGGTCTGGAATTGACAATATTAATGGAAATTATAGACATTGCAATTTATGGTGACTCACAACTTGTCATTCAACAAGTGGCAGGATAATATAAGATTTTGAAGCCAAGATTAGAAAAACATCACCATTATATGATGATCCACTGGAACAAATTCCAAGTATAACGTTCTACAGGATTCCTTGAGTAGACAATGCCCATGCAGACGTTTTAGCTAAGCTGGATAAAGAATTTACGTGTCTACTAGAAGACTCCATAGACATTACAGTACAAGGATGGCATGTTTTGTCGCAAATCGATCTCGACAATTTGCATAAGCTTGGAAATGAAAAAATAGTAGCTACAATGTTAGATGATATAGAAGATTGGTGTCAATCGTTAATAGAATATTTACAAACGGGAATATTGCCATATGACAAGTCAGCAGGGCATCAAATTCAGAAGTGGGCTTTGTCGTATGACTTAATTGATAATGTTTTGTATAGAAGATCTTTTGACCAGATGTGGTTGAGATGCCTAAGCAGAGCATAAGCACAAAATATTGCCAAATAAGTACATGACGGAGTTTGTGGAACACACCAATCAGAGCTGAAAATGAAAATGAAAATCAAATGACTTGGATACTATTGGCCAGCAATGATGACAGATTATACGGACATAGTTAAGAAATATCATCAGTGCCAAGTGCATGGAGTGGTCTTTGATCCACTTAAAAGTACCTATTTTTATGCCTTATTTATGATTAAATTTTTAAGGATATTATGCTTTAATGAAAGATATTTTTATGTTTATGGTTATAGGTGATGAAAAAAGAGTTCAAGAAGGAAAAAGAAGCAAAAAGGATAGTAAATAGAGCTAAAAAGCAAATTTGCCAAAATTATAGGTCTGGCGCCTAGGCGCCAGAATTCGGCGCCTAAGCGCCAGTTCAATACTGAAGCAGTTAAGATTTTTGACAACTTTGGGCAGTTATTTTGACGGTGTTAAGCGGTTATGAGACCTTCTAGAAGAGTGGAAGTTACTCCTGATACATAGGACATGTGATACAATGCATCTGGACACAAGAAAATAGTTTTAATCGCAAAGAGGTGCGATCCAAAGTGAAGGGGTGAGAAGACCTGGTCATGGAGTCCGGCGCCTAGGTGCCAGATCCCGGCGCCTAGGCGCCACAGTTACTTTCTAGAAGATTCATTGAATTTGGACGAATTTTGAAGAGGTGCCTTAAGAAACCCCTGGTAATTTTTGAAGCTCTATAAATAGGAGACATTTCTACAGAGAACCGGGCCTCTCCTTTAGTTCTCCAGCATCTGGAGATAGTTTTAGAGAGCCACCATATTTTCTTCTTAAGTATTTAGTGAGTTTATTTTAGTTATTTTGAGTGTTACTACTCAATTCTTTGAGTAGTAAGTGAGAGTTTGTAAGTGTTGGAACTGTTGAAGTCTTGTGCTTTGGATTGGAGTCAGTAGGAGTCAAAGGATCACTTGAAGGAACATTCCAGATAAGTATTTGTAACTTGGTTCAAAGTTTTATAAATATGTTTTGTTGTGTGAATTCAATGTGTTCTGAATAGTTACTTTTCTTTCTCCTTTTAACTATGAAAAGATAATAAGATGATTTGATTTTGTTAGAGAACTTAACTTAATTCTAAAATTATTGCTATGATATTCATACCTGATCTTAATTTACTTTTTAAACTGGTCATTTAAATTGTTAAAACCTGTTGAAGAATTCTGAGACCTATCCGGAGATGAGTTATTAACAAGTAGATATCACATGAATCCTTGGGTAATCGAAGGCCATGAGCGGGTTATTCATGGTGAAGTACAAATAAATAGGGAAATATTGTTTATTGGGCATAGAATTAATTAGGATTTAGATTGACAGACTAAATTCTAATAATTTGGTTTATAGAAAGGGAACAGGTCATTAGTAGGGCCGACCATAGCCACCCTTGGACATCTAGAAGTGTGAGCCTAGATTAACCCATTCTACTAATAATACATCTTGAACCAATCTATAGATTAGCCAATGTTATTTATACTATCGAGCGAAGGTAATGAATAGGAATGCTTCTATTTGGCGCAATACCATAATCTCAAGTTCTTTACAAATGATAATTATTATGAAAAATCTTGGATTAGTTGAAAAGGAGAATGTTGTTTTATTTATACTTGCATTAACTTTATTGTTGCTTTACATATATTTAGTAGAAATTTCACAAAACGTAAACATCTGAATTTAGAAAAGAAATAAAAATTATAATTACTTTTAATTTGAAAATCTATTTATTAATTTCTTCAATTAATCTTCCCTTAATATTCCCTGTGGGATCGATAACCAGGACTCCACTAGAGCCCTGTATTACTTGAACGATACGTATACTTGCATTTGAAATTGAGACTTTATGAAAATTGCTATAAATATATAAATATAAGTTCATAAATTCTTACATATACTTAAAGACGTAAAGTGTCGTGGCATCAAGTTTTTGGCGCCGTTGCCGGGAAAGTGAAAGAAAGAAAGGAAGGAAGGATCTGAAAGACAATTTTTAGAATTTTCAAATTAAAAATATTTTATATACACTTTTATTTCTTTAAAAATAAAAAAAATATTTACAAAAATAAAAATAAAAATAAAAAAATAATATAATAATAAAAAATACCAAAAAGATTTTATTCTATTTTCAAGTCCTTTTATTTAATTTTTATGCGTAGTTTTGAATCTGAAGGATTATTACCTTTTGATTCTGAATTAAGAAAAACTGTTGAAAGAATTAGAAAAGGAAAACAAATTCAAAAATTTCAGGAAATGGCTAACTTACATAATAATAATCAAAATCCAACATAAATTAATGAACAAAATGTTTATAAACCATTAAGGAATTATGCAAACCCTACCGCTGATGAACTTCATATTAGTATTCAAATGCCTACTGTAGATGCTAATTCTTTGAAGCTTAAACCTTCTATTATTCAAATGGTTCAAAATAATCAATTTGGAGGAACACCAAATGAGGATCCAAATTTACATCTTGCTAGTTTCTTAGCGCTTTGTGCTACCTTTAAATATAATAATTTTTTTGATGATGATATTAGGCTTATACTCTTTCCTTTTTCCTTAAAAGATAAAGGAAAGATGTGGCTTAACTCATTAGCAACTAGTTCTATTAAAACTTGGGCAGATATGGCACAAAAATTCCTTGCTAAATATTTTCCTCCTTCTAAAACAGCTAAACTAAGAAATGATATTACTTCATTTATGCAATTTGATGGAGAGACAATTTATGAAACATGGGAAAGATTTAAAGAACTATTAAGAAAATGTCCTCATCATGCTTTACCATATTGGTTAATTATCCAAACATTTTATAACGGACTTATTGGATCACTTAGATCTATTATAGATGTTGCTGCTGGTGGTTCTTTAATGGCTAAGACATTTGATGAAGCTTATAACTTAATTGAAGAAATGGCTAACAATAATTTTCAATGGCCTTCTGAAAGGGTTAATCCTAAAGGAGTGGCAAGTATTCAAGATAATGAAGCCTTTTCTATTTTAGCTTCACAAGTGGCTGCGATATCTAAGAAATTGGATAATTTTTCTATTAACGTATCACATGTAAGTAATGACAATTCTGCAAATATTGATGATTCTCAAACAATGGAGACATTGCAAGCTATTGCTAGTAAAACTAATAACCCTTATTCGAATTATTATAATCCAGGTTGGAAAAATCACCCTAATTGGAATAATGGGCATCAACAATGGAGTAATAATCAAGTTAATCCAACCGAGAATTGGAACAATCAAGGAAATTCAAACTTTAGACCAACTTATCCTCCTAGTTTTAACAATCAACAGAATAAGTAATCTTTAGAAGAATTGATTTTGTAACTAGGTAATCAATTACAAAGTCAAAATACTGCTATTCGAAATATTAAGAATTAGATAAGGCAAATTGCTAATTTAATTAATTACACACCTCAAGGAACATTTCCTAGCAATGTTGAAATTAATCCAAAAGAAATTGGAAAAGACCATGAACAAGTAAAAGCTGTACAACTTAGAAATAGAAAGGAATTAAAAGAGAAAATACAGAATGAAATTGAAAAAGAGAGAGAGGTTGAAGAGGTTGAAAAACCTAAAGAAACTCTATCTCCAAGTAAAGATCAAACTGTAATTCCTATTGAAATGGAAGTTGAAAGACCACCACCACCTTTTCCTCAAAGACTAAAACAACATAAGCTTGACCATCAATTTTCTAAGTTCTTTGAGATTTTTAAGAAACTTACCATCAACATTCATTTTGCTAAAGTTTTGGAGCAAATGCCGAGTTATGCAAAATTTATGAAGGATATTTTAAGCAAGAAAAGGAAATTTGAAGCTTATGAAACTGTTGCATTAAGTGAAGAATGTAGCGTAATAATTTAAAAGAAATTACCTCAGAAGCTTAAAGATCATGGAAGTTTCACTATACCATGTTCTATTGGAGAAAAATTTTGTGGAAAGCCTTATGTGATTTAGGAGCAAGTATTAATCTCATGCCATTTTCTATCTTTTAAAGGTTAGATTTAGGAGAGATTTCTCCCACCACTGTAACCCTGCAGTTAGCTGATCAATCTATTACTTATCCTAAAGGAGTTATAGAGGATGTACTTGTTAAAGTGGATAAATTTATCTTCCCTGTGGATTTCATTGTACTGGATATGGAAGATGATAAAGAAATACCTATTATTTTAGGGAGACCTTTTCTAGCTACCAGACGTGCTATGATTGCTGTGCAAAAAGGAGAATTAACTATGAGAGTTAATGATCAAGAGATAACATTTAATGTTCTGAAATCAATGAGGTATCCTGACAAAGAAAAATGCTATCGGATGGATATTTTTTATCATATAATTGAAAAGCATTATCAAGAAAATGTAAAGTCATCTCTGAAGAAAAAAATAATGAATCTATGTTATATAATGAGTCATTAACTGAAGAAATTAAAGAAGTGAATGAAAAAAAAAATTATTTGAAGAAACTCATTATATTCATGATAATTGGGAAATTTTAGACACGACTAAAAATGATATACTTTTACCCTTAGTTGAAAAAGCCCCGGAACTGGAATTAAAAATGTTACCCACACATTTAAAGTATGCATTTCTTGGAAATTCATTAACTTTACCTGTGATTATATCTTCAGAACTAAGTAAAGACCAAGAAGAAAATTTAATAGGAGTTCTGAAGAACTATAAGAGCTTTTAGTTGTACTATCGCAGATATAAGAGGAATAAGCCCTTCAATCTGTATGCATAGGATTTTAATGGAAGAAAATTGTAAACCTACTATTGAACCTCAAAGAAGATTGAGTCCACTTATGACAGATGTTGTTAAAAAAGAGATTTTAAAATGGTTAGATGCTGGAATTATTTATCCTATTTCGGATAGTCAATGGGTAAGTCCTATTCATTGTGTTCTGAAGAAAGGAGGAGTAACTGTCAATGTTAATGATAAAAATGAATTAATCCCTACAAGACAAGTTATTGGATGGTGAATTTGCATGAATTAACGAAAATTAAACAACACCACTAGAAAGGATCATTTTCCTTTACCTTTCTTGGATCAAATGCTGGATAAATTAGCTGGACACTCATATTTCTATTTTTTGGATGGATATTCTAGTTATCATCAATTACTCGTTGCTCCTGAGGACCAAGAGAAAACAACATTTACAAGTCCTTATGGAACATTTGCTTTTAGAAGAATGTCTTTCGATTTATGTAATGCACCTGCAACGTTTTAGAGATGTATGATGTCAATATTTTGTGATCTAATTGAAAAAGGAATTGAAGTATTTATGGATGATTTTTTAGTATTTGGAACTTCTTTTGAGTCTCACTTGGAAAATATAGCAAAAGTTCTGAAAATATGTGAAGAAACAAATTTGGTTCTAAACTGGGAAAAATGTCAATTTATGGTCACAGACGAAATTGTACTTGAACATAAAAGTTCACAAAAAGGTATGGAAGTTGATTAGGCAAAAGTGAAAATTATTGCTGAACTTCAACCACCTACTACTATTTCTAATGTGAGAAGTTTTCTGGGTCATGCTGGATTTTATAGAAGATATATAAAGGATTTTTCTAAGATTTCTAAATCTCTTAGTTATTTATTAGAAAAAAAAGTTAAGTTTGAATTTAATGAAGATTGTCTGAATGCTTTCAATATTCTAAAGGAGAAATTAATCACTGCACCTGTCATTATTACACGTAATTGGAGTAAACCTTTTCAATTAATGTGTGATGCAAGTGATTATGCAATTAGAGCTGTATTGATACAAAAATATGAGAAAATTTTCAAATTTATATATTATTCTCGTAAAACTCTTAATGAAACTCAAACAAATTACACTACTACTGAGAAAGAGCTCTTAGCAATAGTATACGCCTTTGACAAATTTAGACCTTATCTTCTTAGGACCAAATGTATCGTACATACTAATCATTCCGCTATTAAGTATTTAATGTCTAAAAAAGATGCAAACCTAGATTGATAAGATGGATTTTACTTTTATAAGAATTTGATTTTCAAATAGTAGAAAGAAAATGAGCTAACAACCAAATTGCTAATCATTTATCAAAAATTAAAAATAATAGTGAGAAGAATACTGAAGAAAACATAAATGAGAAATTTCCTGATGAACAGTTATATGTTACTCAAGGATTACAAACGCCTTGGTATGCAGATATAGTTAACTATTTGGTTAGTAATATTTTACCGTATGGATTAAATAGCAAATATATTAAGAAATTCAGGTATGATTCTAAATCATATATTTGGGAAGATCCTCATTTATTTAAAATAGGTAGTGATTCTGTGATTCGAAGATGTGTACCTTATGAAGAAACTTTTGCAATTATTTAAAAATGTCAGGATTCTGAATTTGGAGGACACTTTGGAGTGGATAAAACTGCGTTTAAAATTTTAAATTCTGGATTTTATTGGCCTACATTATTCAAAGATGTTGGATATTATGTGAAAACTTGTGATTGATGTCAAAGAATGAGGAATATATCCAGAAAAGATGAAATGTCTCTAAGCTATATATTATAAATTGAGATTTTTGATGTATAGGGTTTAGACTTTACGGTACCTTTTATATCATCATCTGGAAAGATTTATATTTTATTAGCAGTTGATTATGTTTCAAAGTGGATTGAAGCTGTAGCTTTACCTAACTGTTATTCCAAAAGTGTTTCAAATTTTTTAAAGAAAATGATTTTTACTATATTAGGAATGCCAAGAGTAATTATCACAGATGGGGGAAGTCATTTCAGAAATATAAGAAATCAATCATTACTGGAAAAAATCGGAATTAAAATAGAATTGCAAGTACTTATCACCCACAAACAAGTGGAATGGCTGAAGTATCAAATAGAGAAATTAAAAGAATATTAGAGAAGATTGTTAATCCTAAAAGAACTGACTGAGTTAATAGATTTGATTCTGCATTATGGGCTTATAGAACAGCTTATAAGACACCTATCGGAATGTCACCTTATCGGTTAGTTTATGGTAAACATTGTCACTTACCTGTTGAACTGGAACATAAAAGCTTACTGGGTGATAAAGGAGTTCAATTATGATTTGAATGCTGCAGGAGAGAAACGACTGTTACAATTGAATGAAATGGAAGAGATAAGAAATGAGTCCTATGGAAATGCAAAGATTTATAGGAAAAAATGAAAAAATTGCACGATAAAAAGATTTCAAGAAAAATATTGGAGCTTGGACAAGAAGTATTATTATTTAATACTCATTTAAGACTTTTTCCTGGAAAATTAAGATCTAAATGGATGGGACCATTTATTTTTAAGAAATTATACCCTTATGGAGCTATGGATATTAAAGATCCCAAGACGGGAATAATATTTAAAGTTAACGGATTAAGACTGAAGCCTTATATGGGAGAAATGAAACCAATTTACAAGGAGGCTTACGAACTGAGTCTACCCGAATAAAATAAGTGATTAGGTCGAGCTGATGACGTTAAACCAAGCGCGTTGTGGGAGGCCACCCATATATTATCATGGTGATTGTTTGTGATTTGAATTTATCTTAATCGATGTGTGTGTATTGATCACACCATTTTAATAGACCTATTTTAAGACCGAAACTTTGTTAATATGACGATAGGAGAAATAGAGTCAAACATGGTTCCGGTGCCTAGGCTCCCAAACTTGGTGCCTAAACGCCAGAATAACCCATGTGTATCTATGGTCTGGTGCCTAAGCGCCCCAGTTACTATTCGTGCAAAAATAGAAAATTTTTCAGTTTTTCACACGAATTCTTCCTATAAATTCGTCCCCAATCCATAAGAAACCCTAATTTTGTTCAGAACAGTTGATTTTGGAGGAGAAAAGAGGAGTTTGGAAGTAATGGAGAGACGAGATCATGGCAATGCGATAAGAGATAAGTCTTCTAAAGATCCTCAACCTTATTTCAATGGATTTATTACTGTAAGTTTTGAGAAATTATTCAGTCGTTTAGATAAGATTGAGGCAAAATTTCTAAGCATTAGAAATCGTCTGCATGAGATGTATCACCAAATCGAGCACTTGGAATGACAGACGAAGCTTCAATTCGATCATATGCGGCCTTTCAAGATTCTCAAGTAGCAACGTATGCAAAGAACAAAAGTATTGACAAGAAGACGGCTTTGGAATTTCCAAGGGAGTCAATTTTTTATCCATGCGGGCCTAGCGAACTTCATTACGAGAGGGATGTAAATTCAAAGTTTGGAGAGGAATAGATCTTTGATGTGTTCTAGGTGTGATTGAGTCATGTTCTAGTGAGTTAAATATTTGGTTTGTGTGTTTTCTTTCATTATTCAAAGTGTGTTGTTTGATTGTGAATTTGCATTGAATTAGTGTTGTTTATTGAGTGATGAACCTTGTCATAGTACTTTTTCTAGAATTTCATGAGCTTGGAATGGAAAAATGTGAAATGAAATTGAGGAGTTTGATTATATCTTGTGTTTTAATATTGGATCTATCTTATCAGTTTAATTATTTTTGGAAATGTTTGGAAGTTAGAAATTCGAGTAATACTCTCATGTGAGTAACTAGAAGTCTAATTTGTTAAGTTTTGGTGGAAAATACAATTTTTAAATCAAATTTTTGGTAAGGCCAGTCTGGCACCTAGGCGCCAGAACTCGGTGCCTAAGCGCCGTTCGTCCTGCACCTGAAAAATCGATTTTTTAAACCCACTGATGCCATTAACGATGCCTAAGCTCCCTTCTTCTTCCCTTTTTCGTGAAAATCAACTTTAGGGATCCATTTTTAGGTCGATTTTTTGAGTTTTTGAGCTTGGAATCACTCGCTTTCTTCATCTCAAGGTCAAATCTACCTTCTAATCCATTTATTTTTTATTTTCACCATGGATTTTTCAACTTTTGAGCAAAACCAAAAATTTTTTATTTTTGGAGTTTAATCCATGGATTTGAAGCTTTATTTAAGTTTTTAAAGCTTAAATAAGCTTATCCTTTTGATTCTTTAATTTATTTTGCATTTTCTTTCTCTTACGTTTAGATGGCTCCAAAATCTAAGTGAGGGAAAGAACAAGAAAATTTCGATCGTAGCAAGTTTGCCACTATCGCAGCACATTTTCATTACAATGATTTTGCTACGACAAGAAAGTTTATATCGGAGAGGATTTTCTACAATCCTGGTGGAAGGACGCTCGTTGCACTGAACTGGTAACAATTCTGTTACTTTACTACTATTGCTGTTATCCCTGTCATTAGGGAATTTTATGCAAATTGCATGGATGCTGAAGATTACGAGATCTTCGTGAGAGGAGTTGGAGTAAAATTTACACCAGAGGGAATCAACATTTTCTATGGCCTGCCACTGAACATCGAGTGCTATTATTCTGGATTTTCTCTATCTGAGGGAGATTTGGATATGATTATTGCATACTTGACAGATGGTACTGGATCTTGGAAGATCAAGAACGAAAAACGGGTAAATTTTTCATCTTCTAAGCTAAATGGTGTTTCTAAGGCATGAAATTACTTTATTTTTGCTCGCCTCCTTCCATCCAACCATTTGAGTGAGGTTATAAAGGATAGAGCTATCCTCAATTACTGCATACAGGAGAGGAATTCGATTGATGTTGGGAGTATTATTTATGATTCTGTAGAGGCCACTACTCGTTCTAGCACTTATGTGGGATTGGAATTTCCATCTCTAATTTAATCTCTGTGCGAAAGCACTGGAGTTGTTGCTGAGCTTTCAGAGGAGAAGCTCAAGTCTACAAAGCCCATTGGACAAGAAAGTGTCAGTATTTATGATCTATTCCGAGGTAAGATTTCTACCGCACCCTCTAGTTCATTACCTACTTCTGGTAGACCTTCTACTTCTGGACCCTCTACTTCTGCTGTTAAGCCACCATCTAGTTTTTGGGAGAATATGCATGAGAAATTTATAGAGCAGCAGAATATGTTACTTTTGACCCAGTATAGAGTTGATACTCTTGATTTGAAATTTGATCATCTTTTTGAGTACACCTAGAGGAAGAGTGGTTTTGATGCTGAGTATTCTGAGTCTCTTGTTAGATTCCTAAAAGTTGATCATTCAGTTCAGTTCCCGACCTGCCCTAGATTCTCACCATTTGATCTTCAGAACAAGAATGTAGATTTTTCTTTTGATGATGATGAGGATGAGGAGACTGCTAGTGATGAGTAGATTCCTAGGATTGTGTATTTGTATTATTTATGTTATGTTTTCTTAGTGTGTTAGTTTTGCATGTGTGTGATGATTTGTTTGTTTTTATGTTTGATGCACTGTTCTAAGACACTTATTGTTGTATTAGTTAATTGTTGGATTGTTAGAGTTTATTTCTGTAAAGAGAAGTTTTATTTCTGTTTAGTATAGTGATCAATACACCTGTTTAGTTTAGTTATTTTTTGTTTAAAAATTATAAAAAAAAAATTTGTAGAAATTGATCCTGCTTACTAAACTTTTTCTACATATTCTTAGACCTTTACTTTATATTCATAAAAAGCACGTGCAGAAATAATATTTTCCTTTCTAGATTATTTTTCATATACTTAGAAAAATTCCTGATGGAAATATGATATTCTTTCTCTCATACTTTCGAAATTTTCATGATTTATGTTTATACCAAAACTAAAGTTTGGGGGAAGGGAAAATTCTTTGAAATTTAAATATTATTTGTCCTTAATGTACTAATATTTTCTTTAAAAATATTAACATAACATAAGGGATGAAAAATTTATTTAAGATTACTTAAAATTTTGAATTTATAAATAATTTAGTAAACTTAACTAAATTTAATAATTTTGATTGATTTTAAGAATAGAATTATTTAATTTAAAGAATAATAAGATTAAATTTTTTTCTATTTATAGTAAAGAGAATTGTATTTTTGAAATACTAAGTAATCAAGATTATTACTTCAAAAAGAAAAGATTGAAATAATTTTTGAAAAATACTTATGTCTTATTTATTAAGTGAAAATGTATAAGTTTTTAAATATAAGTTAAGGAAGCTGAAGTTTAAAACCATTAAAAGGCTATCCATATATAGTAATCCTCACAAATTGTGAAAAAGGGGATTGAAAAATATCCTTAAAAAAAGAAAAGAAAAAAAAATTGCAAAAAAAAAAAGAAATGTGAGGAGAGCTTGAGGAGATGCCTAATCAAAAATTGGCTTCACTTGAATTATCTTATAGGAAAAAAAACTAATTTCATTTTTAACTTAATTTTTATGTACAAGCATCTTTACTAGAAAAGTTTTCATGAAAGTCTTTTTCTTGTAAATTATCTATGTGACCTTCATATGATAAATTACAATTATTCTTGAAATAAATTAAAATTTTAAAGTCTTATGATTTGGTAGTTAAATATTCTTTAAATTCTTAAAATTAACCTTAATTAGTAAAATTTGGTTAAAAATTTACTAAAAGAATTTATAAAACCAAAAATTACATGGAATCTTAAATATTTAAAATTCATTCCAGATTTTATACATTCTATGTAATAAAAAGGGTTACTTGAGGACAAGTAACGTTTAAGTTTGGGGGAATTTAATCCACTTAAAAAGTACCTATTTTTATACCTTATTTATGATTCAATTTTTAAGGATATTATGCTTTAATAAAAAGGTATTTTTATGTTTTTGGATATAGGTGATGAAAAAAGAGTTCAAGAAGGAAAAAGAAGCAAAAAGGAGCAAAAATAGAGCTAAAAAAAAATTTGCCAAATTTATGAAGGTGTATGGCTGAGACTACGAGGGAAGCGAAGACGAGGGAGGGGGAAGGCAAGGTAAAGGCTGGAAAGGTTGCGGAGGAGTCAGGGAAGGAAACGTAAACATGCACCCCCCCTTAAAAACAGAATCCGGCGCCTAAGCGCCAGTTTGATACTGAAGCAGTTAAGATTTTTGACAACTTTGGGCAGTTATTTTGACGGTGTTAAGCGGTTATCAGACCTTTTAGAAGATTGGAAGTTACTCCTGATACATAGGACATGTGATACGATGCATCTGGACACAGGAAAACAATTTTAATCATGAAGAGGTGTGATCCAAAGTGAAGGGGTACGAAGACCTGGTCACGGAGTCCGGTGTCTAGGCGCCAGATCCCGACGCCTAGGCTCCACAGTTACTTTCTAGAAGATTCATTGAATTTGGACAAATTTTGAAGAGGTGCCTTAAACAACCCCTGGTCATTTTTGAATCTCTATAAATAGAAGACATTTCTATAGAGAACCGGGCCTATCCTTTAGTTCTCCAGCATCCTGAGATAGTTTTAGAGAGCTACCCTATTTTCTTCTTAAGTATTTAGTGAGTTTATTTTATTTATTTTGAGTGTTACTACTCAATTCCTTGAGTAGTAAATGAGAGTTTGTAAGTGTTGGTGCTGTTGAAGTCTTGTGTTTTGCATTGGAGTCAGTAGGAGTCAAAGGATCACTTGAAGGAACATTTCAGATAAGTATTTGTAACTTGGTTCAAAGGTTTATAAATATGTTTTGTTGTCTGAATTCAATGTGTTCTGAGTAGTTACTTTTCTTTCTCCTTTCAACTATGAAAAGATAATAAGATAATTTGATTTTGTTAGAGAACTTAACTTAATTCTAAAATTATTGTGATGATATTCATACCTGATCTTAATTTACTTTTTAAACTGTCCATTTAAATTGCTAAAATCTGTTGAAGATTTCAAAGACCTATCTGAAGATGAGTTTTTAACTAGTAGATATCACATGAATCCTTGGGTAATCGAAGGCCTTGAGTGGGTTATTCATGGTGAAGTATGAATAAATAGGGAGATATTGTTTATTGGGTGTAGAATTAATTAGTTTTTAGAGTGACAGACTAAATTCTAATAATTTGGTTTATAAAAAGGGAACGGGTCACTAGTAGGGCCGACCATAACCACCCTTGAACATCTAGAAGTGTGAGCCTAGATTAACTCATTCTACTAATAATACATCCTGAACCAATCTATAGATTAGCCATTGTTCTTTATACTATCGAGCGAAGGTAAAGAATAGGAAGGCTTCTATTTGGTGCAATACCATAATCTCAAGTTCTTTATAAATGATAATTATTCTGAAAAATCTTAGATTAGTTGAAAAGGAGAAAGTTGTTTTATTTATACTTGCATTAATTTTATTGCTGCTTTACTTACATTTAGTAGAAATTTCATAAATCTTAAAATCTGAATTTAGAAAAGAAAAAAAAATTATAATTACTTTTAATTTGAAAATCTATTTATTAATTTCTTCAATCAATCTTCCCTTAATCTTCCCTGTGGGATCGATAACCAGGACTCCACTAGAGCCCTGTATTACTTGAACGATACGTATACTTGTGTTTGAAATTGAGACTTTACGAAAATTACTATAAATATATAAATATAAGTTCATAAATTCTTACATATACTGAAAGACGTAAAGTATCGTGGCATCAGTCTTGCACCAACCTCCGAATATTCTACACCCCATGATTGCCTTGTGGCCATTTGAGTGTTGAGGCATGGATATATTGGGTCCGATAGGCCCTCCATCTTCTAAAGGACACATGTATATACTCACAACAACAAATTACTTCTCTAAATAGGCAGAGGTAGTTTCTTTACTAGAGGTTACAGCGCAGTAGGTGCTATAGTTCTTCAAGAATCAGATCTTCTACCGCTTCGGTGTACCATAAAGATTTAATTCAAATAATGGGTTTGCTTTCAAGAGTACCAAGATCAACAACTTCGTCAGATGTCATGGGATAAATTGGTCGTACTCTACAATCTACTACCCGAAAGCAAATGGCATGGAAGAAGCCTTCAACAAGACATTCGTGCAAATTTTGAAAAAGATGCTCGATGACAATAAAAGAGGATGGCACAAGAAGTTGCTAAAAGCTTTATGGGCATACAAGATAACAGTCAGAATGCCAACACAGTCTAAACCTTATGCACTTGTGTACATATACGAGGTAATGCTTCTACTAGAGGTTCAGCTACCGTCACTTAGGCTCGTCATCACCAATCAGATTACAATAGAAGAGATTGCCAAACTCTGACTTGCAGAGTTGGAAAGCCATGAAAGGAAAAGATTGCTTGCGCAACAGAATTTGGAACTCTATTAAGCGAAGATGATTCAAGCCCACGACAAATTGGCTCTTTCAAGGTCATTTAAATTCAGTGACTTTGTGCTCGTTCTTAGAAGACATATTCTTGCATACCGCAAGATAGGTGGAAAATTTGAACCAACTTAGGAAGGACCATTTGTGGTGGAGAAGGTTTACTCCGGAGGGGCGTATCAGCTAGCGGATTCTCAAAAGGATAGACCCATGTTGCCGATAAATGGACTTACCTGAAGAAGTATTACACAACATAAGGAAATTCTGAAAAAGGGATAATTATTCTGAAATGAGCCATATGGCCAGTGTCTGTGACTGGGTCCAAATTTTATAATAAAATAAAGTTGAATAAAATAAAATATATTTTCTCACAAGATAAAATATGCTTGTTAAACTCTAATGTCAAACTTTATAAAATTATATTAAATAATATATGGCATCAAAATAATTACAAAAATTGTAAAATAAATAATAATAAGTTTGTTAATACTCTTGTTCGTGCAATGTACCAGTCATTTCCCCTTATTTTCTTGTGTAGGAATTGTCAGGTCGCAAGTTGGTATTTGCTTTGAAAGACAGCTTGAATCTTGCACTCCGAGGAGGCTGCAAATATAAGATCAAAGATGAAAATTGGTTGTAAAGAGATCAGAAAAACTTTAGAACACGGAGGCACCAGAGGTTTTGTTAACTCACACCTTCGCGTCGGTGGACATAGTCGGATTCCTTCCATGAGCACTACTCCATAGGGTGGTCTTGTCGCCGCTACGTATGAGAGAGTTCCAGACATGTTGTTAGTGCATACGAACAGAAGAAAGGCAAATCACCGCAAGCATCGCCTCTTAGATTGGATGGAGAGGAGACATGCCCAAGAGTTAACCGCCGAGCTACCGCCTATTCCAGAGGAATTTTATGAGCCAAAAATGAAAGAAACTGATGACGGCTCGCCGCACACAGAGACAGAGCCGGAGACTACTAAGGACCCTGCTTTGACATGGGATCCAATGGAAGAGATTTTTACTGGGTGTTCGATCTGCAACTCGAGTCTACCCAGACACCCTTTAGTTACAGGGGAATTTTTGGAATGCCCGCAATGCCACGTTCTACATTTGGAAGAGTATGGCAAGTTCGAGGCATACGTTGCTGCCTTGATGTTACTCAGGAGCATGGAGCATCCTGATGTAGAGCCTTACGTACCATAGTTCATTCTGTCGCCACTACAACGAGGAGTCTCAAACTACGTGATGACCAAAAATAGAAGAGTCGAAAAGAAAGAATTCCAGCATTATGAGGAAGTCCAAGGAAGATTCATCAATATTTTGGAAGACCTCTAGCTTTACACAGACATATTTTCAAGAAATGATCAAGAAAAAATTCTGGATTGTGTTTTTGCTCTTCAAGACTTGGGAAGAGCGGGTCGTCTGAAGGAGTGGACATACACAGAGCCGACAAAATGGAAGAGAGGAAAGGGCAGGATCACCATTTAGTATGGATGATGCTATAACTGGTTTCAAATCACATCATTTTGACTTTGCAACTGGTTTCTCATTTACAATACCACTTCTTCTATAGACATATTCTTATCCTTAAGTTGTTGATCATTATTAGAGTCCAGTGGATATGAAGATCTATAGCTTGTGTTACTCTGATTATTCTAACTTCCATTAGGATTTGCATGATTATTTTCTCATTGTTAGTTTCCACCCTCAGTAGTATGATTCCAGTTAAAATTAAGATAATTCTTCCAACATGGGTTGTAAAAGTTAGAATACTGGTTGTTTATGGTATTTAAAGTCTCATATAATAAGTTGGAATTAATCATACGTCCTAATGAACTTTCCTCACTTACAAAAGTAAATTGAGGCTTGTTGACCTCATTTTTGATGAGGTCTTCCCTTCTTCTTTTTAGTGCTTAGGATCTAGCCTTAGGCTTTTCCTTTGACTATCTTAGAGGACTAGAATTGGGACCCGCCTTTTAGAAATTCAAACCACTTCTAAACTCCCCGCAAACTCCACAAACTCGACTATAGACCCCTAATCACCTAGAGGGTTGAAATCAAATATGGAAGTTTAAAGGATGAGTTCCTATAGGACTCTTTGGCCTTAAGATCGCCACAGGTGGCTCTGTCCGATGAAGGGCCGACTTACACACACATTACACTTATACACTACACTTACACACTACATTTCCACACACTTCCTAAAACCACACCCATACCCAACTTGACCTCCCGACTCATGTGAGTGATTCACATGGATGGTCCTTAACCCCCAAGCCCTCGCGTAAGAGGGTTAGGAACAACATAATGAATGCCTCAAATGAGTCCTTTCATGGCTCATATGGGCTTGAAATGGCTTCATGGCTCAACCAAAATGATTTCACCCCACCCAAATTCACCCAATCTTCAATTTCCCAAATTTTCAATTTTTGACCCCGGGACCCTACACCTACTAAACCTACCCAAAACCTCGAATTACCCAAATTTTTGCAAAATCTCCAAATTACCTAAAATCTTCCAAAATCAATCCCAAACACCTCCACATCACTCAAATTGATCATCCATACCCAAAAATACCAAAAATTCCAAGAAAACCCCCAATACCCTCCAAATACCCAAAATACCCTTCTTGGCCTAAAAATCCAAAAATTCAGAAAATTCCCAGAAAATTCCAGAAAATCCCAAATATTCCCAATTTCATTTTGTCCAACTACACCATGGGCCAATTTTGTCAATTTACCCTACTTTTGTCAAAACCCCCAAATTGACCCATTTTAACCCAAAGTGGACCCAATGTCAAACCAAACATACCCAATTGACCCCAATTTTGGTCCAATTCAATTCTAAACTTCAATTCAACATTCCCAATACCAATTTAGACCAAATCCAAGTCCAATTTGATTGACATTTGGATCCAATTTCACTTTGGGCCTTAAAGCCCAAATTTGGACCCATGACCCAAACTTAGCCCAAACTAACCCAATTCAACTCCAATTAACCCCAAATCTTTTCTAAACCTTCCTTAACATCCTCATAAACAAAACACTAACATGATTTGCCCAAGATTTTGACCCAAACCCCACTCAAATTCAACCCAAAATCAAAAAGCCCAATTTTGACCTAAACCCAAATCTAACCCAAATAGGCCCAAACCCCAAAATTAAAACCCAACCAAGAGCCAAAACCTCTTTGAAACACTCCCATAAACATTTCTTAACATTTATTTTACATCAATTTCAACCCTAGCCCAACATTGGCCCAAGTTAGCCTAATTTGACCTACATCGGCCCATTTACCAAATAAACCCAAATTCAACCCAATTCAAACCCAAACCACCTTAAATCTATTTCAAATTATTCATGAAACATCCCTAAACCAAAACCAACAACTATTTGGCCCAAACTTCTACAAAAATTCCCATCCATGAACACATCCTTAAACTTAAAAGCCCACTTCCCTTAAACCTTCTTAAAAGCCCATTTCCTTCAAAATTCAAAAGCCCAAATCTACCCTAAAGCCCACATGACATCTCCATTTGTCATCCATTTAATTAAATCCATTACCTAAGTCCTAAAATCATCATTGAATTATTCCAAATGAAGCCTCATGCCAAATCACCCCTAAATACTAAAATTTTCCTTAAATCCATTTCCATGAAATTGACTTTACTTTTCCCAAGCCAAATGGAGCCATGGAGCCATGCATAAGCCATATGCAAGCCATGAGAGCCTCTTTACATGTCACCATGCCATTTTGGGCAAAAGGAGGAGGCTCTTTCCTTAATTCCTAAAGGTGATTAACCACTTCCATGTTTCCACTAAACCATGCTTAAGCCTAATCGTGCTTGGATGGTGACTTGACCCTACCGATTATGCCGAGCCAAATCACTTTTCCCTCGACCAAAACCAGGCCTCGGGTGGTGCACCTAGCCCAAATGGGTGGGTTGACCCATTTAGGTTCAAATCTAGCCATGCCCCATTCCACTTTGGATCAAAGCCTTTACACATGTCCATGGCCAATTGATTGCACAAACCTCCGCCCCCGACCCACCCGACCTCGAGGGTGACCCATGCTCGGCCGGCCGGCCACTCGGGCCGCCGGAAAACACCATGGCCGAAAGTTCACATGTGAGCCAACATTGAAATTCTCACTTACTGAGCCGCCCCATCCCTAGCTGCTACCATGGCCGATCTTCTCCTCACCGGAGCGAGCGATCCCAAGCCCTAACTCCCCCGGGAGGCCTTCCACCCTCTCCTATTTAAACCCCTCACCCTCTCGGCCAAAGGAGAGCCAAGCACAAACCTTGCCGAAACTCGCCAAAATTGTTTCAAACCCTTCACCATCCCGAGAGCAGCTTGATCCCCAGGTGTCAATTTGCCCTAATCCCCACCAACGAGCCCAATTTCTCAACCGAAATTCCACCCAAAACCAGGACACTTTGCCACGCTGAGCCAATCCTCAAATCGACCGGTCCTACACCTTCACTCGGACCAAGAGGAGAAGTTTCCCACCGAAAGCCCCATCTCCGGAGCCACCCGGCTTGCTCCGACCTCCAAGCTTTGTGATCGGCCGTGGTCACTTTCATAGCTAGGCAATTCACCGGACCGGGAGACTTCATCCGGAGCTTGCCTGGGACCCAATCGAAGGTGCAACAACTCTCGTATCGAAGCCACACTTCTCTGAGCTAAGGTATGAGCTAACTCTTCATCCCGAGCTTTTGAAGATTCTCTATTTCAAATGCCTTAGTTTCAATGCATGTTAGCCGTATAGATGTGTTCGTCTCTTCAAGACGAATCCATAGAGCATAAGAACATGAAAATCCATTGAGAATCGAGTGAGATCTTAGGGATTTAGTGTGGACGGCTCTCGGGCGAGAACACTGGGGACGATGAACGGATGCCGTCCATTCGATACACGCGCGCACGGACGGCCGGGATTGCGTCGGACCGAGAGACGGTACGAGAACCGCGGGGCCCGGGCCGCCGACTCGGATGGCGGCGTCGAATGGGAGCGCGACACGCGGCGTTTCGGAGCCGCCGAGGTCGACGCGGCGCCGCGTGGATAAATAGAAAATTAGGGTATTTTCTTATTTATTTAATTCCCTAAACTTCAAAAATCCATATCTTTGTGTAGAAAAATCACAAAAATAAAATAAAAATACCCTCTCGCTCAGCTGAATAGAGGAGAATAATGTGGAAAAGAAATCATTTAATTTAATTAAGTATTTTATTTTTTATGATTTATTTACTCTCTGCATACATTTAATTCTCCATGCATGTATACAATTCACCATGGCATGAGACCATAGGGCTTTTGAAGCCTCTGAACTTGGGAACATTCCCCGAATTTTCCAAGGTCGAGGCCATCTCTGTGAAAAGTTATTTATTTTTCAAATGCATGTTCCTCGTTTTGAGTATTTTAATTCCAAAAATTAGCATGTTGTGAAATAAATTCTAGAAATATTTGGTGATGTTCCTTATGACCGAGAGAACTCTAGGAAAAATAGGACTTGAGTTAATTCACTCGAATTAACCCTAATCGGCTTAAACACCCAAAATAGGTCTTTAATTAATTAGAGTTAACCAGGCATCAAATTGACTTGAAATCAATTCTCCACTGACCTTTAGGATCAGAGGAATCCACCATAAAAATTTGAAGTCAATTGGACTTGGTTAACCCCACTAATTGGGTTGATTAAGCCACTTAGCCATTTTAAACTTTAAAAATTCATAACTTTTAAAATATTTTTTTAAAATTCACCAAATTGGTTTTGGAGCCTCTCTGATATCAGGGGAACCCAAGAAAATTAAAATTTCAATTTTCTAAAAAAATTGATTTTTAATAATATTTTAATATTTTTAATAATTAAAAAATAATAAAAATCACAAAAATAATAAAATTCACCAAAATGTCACATTTTGAATTTTAATCACTTAGGAACAAATCCCACATTTTTCCTAGGTCTATTTAGTGAGATATTAAATTTTAAAGCCCTAGGGTAATTTTAAAATTAAAAAAATGTATTTTCTAGCATTTTCACTAAAATAATTATTATAAATCATAGAAAAATCAGAAAATTGCAAAATTTGTTTCTCTGGTTTCCTTAATATCAGAGAGATTTTTGAAAAATATAAAATCCATTTTTCAACATTTATCTTATTTTTAAATTAATTAACACTCCAAAACTCAAAATAATTATAATAAAAATAATATAATTCAAAAAATCACCAAAATTGGTCCAAGTGCTTCTCTGGTCATTAGGAATGTCCCCTAATTTTCTTAAGGACAGAAACTTTTCCCTTGGTCATGTTATCAAATTTTCCTTGAAAATCTCTATTTTTCACCAAAAATAATTATATAAATAAATTAAATACAGAAAAATCACATTTTCTCCTCTCATGTCTTTATTGACATATGAGTAAAGTCACATAAAAATTTCAAGTTCATTTGAGTTCAATTTAGTGAGTTATGAAATTATTAAGCTTAAAGGGTAAAATGGTAATTAAAATCTTTAATCCTTAATTAAAACTTTAGGTTCAATAAAAAATCAACAAGTAAAATATTTGATCCTAATCTGATTTGGATGATTGAAATTTAAATAATTAAAGGGTAGAAACCCATTAAATAATTTTAAAATGATCAAACTTTAATTAAATAATAGATTAAATTTGGAAGAATAATAAAATTGGAATTATTAAAATAAGGGATCTTTATTAGGAAGAGATTTATTCTTTAATTTAAAAAATCCCTAAATTAATTATATCAACTAATACTCAATTTTTAATTAAAATGATAACTCAAATTTAAAATATTAAAAGACTTAATCATTAAACTAAAGTCAAATTATTAAACTCTTTCAAAAATTTCAATTAAAATTAAAAATAAAGTAAATTAAAGATAAATTAAATTAAAATTAAATTAAATTTAATAATTAAATTAAATTAAGACAAATTAAATTAAATTAAATTAAATTAAAATTAAATTAAATTAAATTAAACAATTAAATTAAATTAAATTAAATTAAATTAAAATTAAATTAAATTAAATTAAACAATTAAATTAAATTAAATTAAATTAAATTAAAATTAAATTAAATTAAATTAAACAATTAAATTAAATTAAATTAAATAATTAAAATTAAATTAAATTAAATTAAACAATTAAATTAAATTAAATTAAATAATTAAAATTAAATTAAATTAAATTAAATAATTAAATTAAAGTTAAATCAAATCAAATTAATTAAACACCAAGTCAAATTAAATTGAACTATGTTAAACTAAATTAAAACTCAATTAAATTAAGTTAAATTAAATATAACATCACCTAAGACATAAAAGAAATTAAATATAAAACAACTCGAACACTATTCCAAATTTAAACTCTTTAACTTAAATCAAATCACTCAATACTAATTTACCCTCGAAAGCTTTGATTATTATAACTCCTAAATAGAACATCAAGTGAAATGTTATCTCACTCATAGGATATTCAAATGTCCTAGTTCATCGAGCAAGTTAACAAGACTTGAAAACCTCGGACGATCGATTCATTTATATAATTAAATTCATTTGGACTTAAAACAATCCTAGAAATATTGAAAAGATGTTTAAGATCCTTCTTAAGCACTTTCTCAATATGATAGGATATTTATAAGAACAATCGAATTCGATTATTCTTCGATGAAGAAAATCGTCCTTAAACCAAAACACAAAGAACCTAGACGTCATAGGAGATGACTAGCTATAGGATTAGGAATTTGGTAGAAAACCATAACCTTTCCCCAGCTTTACCTAGGAACTTGTTTAAATATTCTAATTGTGTTTTAAGTGCAGCTTGGGATGACGGGAAGACCCTCCAGGTACGCTTTTATTTTATTGCAATTTACTTTCTTGCAATTTACTTTCTTGCAATTTACTTTCTTGCAATTTACTTTATTGCAAATGCATTTTACTTTTCTTGCATGATAAAACAACAATTGCATGAAAACCCACACCTTTAGGATAGTCCCTAAAACTAAAACCAAAACTAAGTTAAAAGTCATTCGCAAGATAAAATTCACCGCCACAACATTTCAAAAGATAAAACAACTCAAAATTTAATCACAAACGAACACAAAACTACAATTGCAACTAAATTAAAACGTCCCGTTGGATGATCGGGAATACCTCGGATGATGTAACCTACGTGTTGCTAACGGGATTTCCCACGGTCTAAATGAAAGTGTGGAACTCATTCAACTGAGTTTAGCAAATTCATCCGGACTAAGTGAATCCGATAAAATAACGATGCCGAAGGATGGAACCGCGGGATCTTAACCGGTGTCGTTATAATCAACTTTAAGATTTGTTTTAAATAAAACATAAAAAACACCTGGAAATTAAGATTTTCTCTAAACCAAAACACTTCTCTCATCCCCGATTTATGATTTCTAAAACTAAACCTCCGCAACAACAAGGAGCTCGGAGCATGGTGGGCAAAGCATGACCATCGTCATCAGCAGAAACCCGAGTCTACTTCACAGAAACTTTCCTAGAATTAAAATAACCAAGCCATAGGACTTCGAGGTAGCTTCGCCTAAGTGCAACATAAATCCTCAACTCTTCGTTAGTGCATTTCGCATTGCAAATTAAGCCCTAACCTGGTCTTAGGATTCCGAGGTAGTCGTCCGATACGACAATAAACCCTCACATCTTCTGTAGCTATTTGTTTGATTTTATCATACAAATATAAGCCCTAATTAATTGAAATCTAGCAAGATTGAAATATCAAATAAACATTAGGACTTTCCTAAATTCAAGACAAACAATAGGATAGTCGGAAATTATCGAAGTTCACTTCGAATCGGTGATTTCTCCTACCTCTCTTCCTTTGGATTCACAAAACAAAATGTTCCAAAATTTGATCCATTCCCTATCGAAATTCCAAAATTCAATCTTTGAAAACCTTAAACTTTCAAATTCTTGAGAGCGTAATCATCGATTATTATCGAGAGTTTTCTTAGGTGATTCCCTTCACTTAAGATGTAATTAACTATGGGGCTTGCCCTTATAAGGAATTTTAAAGAACCTGAGTAATATAAACCCCGTTTAATGTTTTCATATTAAGCTGTGGAAACTTGTTCAGCTTATAAAATTGGTTCGCAGACCAAACGGATGTCACAAATCTTCTAGTTTATTTAATCGAGCCCCACCATCAAGCAAGGTGTCTATCCTTAGGGATGTATACACTGGCCAGTGGTGTGGTATTCGTTTATATAAACTATTTGGGATGTGAGATCGGCTTGATTTCATATCTTAAAATTTTTCAAACTTAAAATTATTTTCAAAATCAAATACTACTTTTCAATTTATTTATTTAAACTAAATTAAAAATTTGCCGACAACTTCGTTAGGCGACCACTTTTCAAAATAAAACACACAACCTAAAAATATGCCGACGAGATTTCTCGGCGACTCCGCTGGGACAATTCCTCTCTCCATTATAATCAAATAATTCTCGCTTTCAAAATCGGTAGTGTATCCATGTCCCTAATGGATCAAACTACCCTTCTTTCCGTTGGAATACTATGTTCATTTCTATCTTCGAACAAGTATACCAACATTCTCTCGGATTTAGGAGCCACCGTTTAGACACCCCTAAACAGAGAGGTTCCGAGATCCTTTTACCTCATTTCCGAGGTGGGGTGGACCCCCATAGGTGTTAGTTTAGGAGTGATCCTTCGAGTCGGGAAGTCTTGCTTAAGACCTTCTTTTCCTTTCGAATCGGATTCCTTACCTTCTCTACACCTTCGAACGTTCCGTTCTAAATAAACAAACCCTCTAATAAGTGATTCTTTTAACAAATGATAAATACATGAACAAAGAATGAGTTCGGACTCTTTTCAATTCCTTTCTTTTCGTCCCGAAGAAAAGAAGCATAACTCGAGACCGACAACCGAATCTACCTCGCAGAAATGGAAGCCCCGAAACCGATTTTCTCCTTCACCAACGGACTGGACTTCGTCGTCTATAAGGATGAACTCGCCCGACAATGGGGTCATCCGATTCGGACGAGGGTTCGAAAACACGAACGTCAAGGTCACCGACGTCTCCCTCTTCGCACCGACAAACAAGGTATCCGAAGCCGAGGAACCACCGCTCGAGTTCAACCTTAGGTCGACCCAAGAGTTTCCTCCCCGCGAAGGGTCCCGACTAGGAGGAGTACCGCCGTCCGGCAGGAGGACTCGTTCTCACTACCCCCACCGGTCTAGTTGTTTCGCACCTACCCCGACTTCGCCAAATCAAAGGGGAAAGGAATCCGGAACTATGATAAACCCGTTACCGTGGAGGGTACGGATCTTCCCGTAAGACCTTCGTCTTCGAAATCGGGTCCAGCTTCGAAGATTCCTTCGCCGACAAAGACCCAAAGAAGAAATAGAAATAGAAGGATCGCCGTGGAAGCCGCTAGCCGCCGAGATCGCCTTCCCGAGGAAATTCCGCAGTTGCCGGAATATACACCGTTACTCGAATATACACCATCGCTCGACTACATACCACTTTTGGGAGGAAGCGAGTTCCATCCCCTCTCCGCCGCAGAGGATGAAGAGAATGTTCGAAAGATTGCTCGCCACATTACCACAAACCCGCATACTACAACGATAGCCGCAAGAAAAGAATCCGAACTACGCCGTTTCGCTCGACCGCAAACTTTGGTAGAAAAGCTAGCAAGGAAGGAAAACCGCCCCGTGCTCGGAAATTCTACGAAGGATGGGACGGGTGCTTGGTCGAATCCCGTCTCGGGCCCCGAGTAGAGCCCGTCGTCATGATAGAAAAGCCAAGCAAGAGAATGAAGGCTAGCCCGCCCGTCGTAGTATCGTGATTACGGATTAGGAGGATACCACCTTCCAGACATTCGGCCGATAGCACCATCCGGTCATAGACCTTCCGTCGCTGGAAGGATGGTGCGGCGTCCCACTACGGCGGCGACTGAGACCGAAACGAGCAGCCTCGAGAAAGAAAGTCTCG
Organism: Papilionanthe hookeriana x Papilionanthe teres; assembly: GCA_022702705.1. Lineage (NCBI taxonomy): Eukaryota > Viridiplantae > Streptophyta > Magnoliopsida > Asparagales > Orchidaceae > Papilionanthe > Papilionanthe hookeriana x Papilionanthe teres. The sequence continues at coordinate 122,296,707 of CM040421.1, read as the reverse complement.
CCGAGAGGCCGGAATCCGAAGAAAGTGCTACCGCGATGAAGGGGACTCGTGAAAAGGACCCGCAACCATCGCACGACAACCACAAAGATACACAGAAGCTCCGCTAGAAGATGCCATGGAAAAGCCGAGAACCGACATCCGACGGCTGGCAAAAGAAAGAGAAGAAAAGTTCGGAGATGAGATCGACTCATCGGAATTCATGGACAACGAATATGCGAAATCAACATGGTCGAGACACGAGCCTCATCGCCTTCTCAAGGTGCTCTCGCAGCCCGCAGAAGAGAGGAGCCGGAACCGATGAAGAGACAGCCTTCAGAAAAGGACGACACGATCGCTCAAATGGCGAAGAGGATGGAAGAGATGGCCGTAGCTCTAGCCACTCTCCAAAGTCAAGTACAACCACATGAGAGACACCCCCGAAGTCATTCACCTCGTAGACGGAGGGAAGGAAATTACATCCGTCAATGGGGATGACCAATCAAAAAGGATACAACACAAAGTATGATCCCCGAAAAGGATATCAAGAACTTCGTAGAATGCAGAGTGCGAGAAGCCCTAGCACAATCGAAGAACGGGACATCTATTCGGACGGGCAGCCTTACCCGAAGAATTCGACGCCGTCCAATACCCAAAGGGCTTCGTACCACCTCTCGTTTAAGACCTTCGACGGAACCGGGAACCCCCGACAGCATGTTGCACACTTTCGTGCCGCTTGTTGCAATGCCGGCGGAGCGATGCGCTACTCTTCCGACAGCTTCGTTAGCGAGCTCGTCGGAATCGCCTTCGACCGGTATGCGGAATTACCCAACGGATCCGTAAAGACATTCTCGCAGCTAGAGAGCCTCTTCATTAAGCGATTTGCCGGAGCTCAAGCACCACATCACTATAGGTGATTTAGTGGTAGAGAAACAAAGGCCGAATGAAACTCTAGTGGATTACATACTTCGATGGAGAAATTTAAGTATGAAGTGTGAACCACAACCGCAAGAACAACATGCAATCGGCATCTCGCTTAAAAGCATTCACGGCCCGATAAAGCACTTCTCCTCAAGGGATTCACTATTAAGACTTTTGAGAAGCCGTTAAGCAAGGCCGGAAGCTTGCAAGAAGAGGCGAAGCAATTAAGTTTTGCCGACAAGACGGACAAGCGTAGCTCGTGAAGACTTTCGAAAGAAATCCGTGGTCGTTGCAGCAGACTGACAAAGGCAAACAACCGATGCAAATACCACTCGTAACGGCCGCAAAGAACCACAACAAAATTACCAAGAACCCCGGTCCAGCTATCAGTCGTCTCCGCAAGATGAACAACCGTCTCGTCCGCAACGTACATCGAAGGAGCTTCGAGCGAGAATATCCGTTCAAAAATGAAGCAAGCATCGAAGATGTTCCGTAGCCTAATGAAAACTCCAGATTTCCAACTGCCGCAGCCCAAAAGACCAGAGGAAGTCAACAAGAAAGGTGATCCCAACTTTTGCCCCTACCATCTGGATGCTCGGGCACAAGATGGAAGACCGCATTACCTTCAAAAGTCGGCTCAACGACAACCTTCGGAAAGGAAATATAACAATCCCGAAGGAGTACATGAAGGAACCCCGTAAAGGAGGTTCCGTCAATGTTATCTCAACCGATCCCGTCATTCCGATAGATCCCTATGCAACCGACGATGGATGGACTACCGCCTCGGACGAGATCTTCGAAGAAGATTTTAGACAACATCCGAACCGCTTCGTGCGAGCTTCAATTCGTAGTTCGAGACCCGTTAAGCCGTACTATCACTCGCGATGGAAGAACCACCTCAACAGAGACAATCGAAGAGAAGAAGAAAATCGACGAAGAAGAGGGGACCGAGATTCCTAAGGCTAGCACTAGGGGCCGCTTATCCTAGGATAGTTGTTTCCGATTCGGGGAGAAATCCCTCGAACCTCCGATTTTGTATGATTATCTCGCTCACTTCGGTGGGATCATATAATGATAAGGGTGATGGCGTTGGCTACGTTTTGATCGTTTCTAACGATTACGTAACTAGCGACAATCCGGGCGTCGATTTCGATACCAACAACAATTCTCAAATCATACATGATCTCGACGATCAAAATGACGAAGAAGGCATCCATCAAGGAGGCTACGAGAGTTCAACAAGCAACGGATCTATCTCGCGAGTTTCGAGGAGCTCCGAGCATAATAGAGTTAGAGCCTTCGTATTTGGAAGATAATCCGTAAGAGCCGACCATTCCGATTCGGGAGGAGACACCGACAAACTCAATACTAGATTCGAAGAAATTACGAAGTCAACCTAAGAAGTGGAAAAGTTCTACCTCCAAGGATGGGTCCAAAAGACAAAGGAAAGCAGGTGGTTGTTCAAGAAGGACCAACCCCAGCAGAAGACATACCCATTCGAGAAGAAGCCGGGACGCAGGAGAACAAAGTGGACTACAACGTGCTAGCCCATCTTAGGAAACTACCCGCCAAACCGAGCATCTACGATGCTCTCATCTTATCAAAGGAGATGAGAGAAGCTCCGATCAAGGCCTTACTCGATCCGGAAATTTGCTTAACTCAAATGGCCGTGAGATTCCTTAGATGAGGTTTGCTCGTTAAAGGAACAACGAGGTGTCACCTTCACGTACAATGACCTACTACTGGGGATGACAGATCACAACCGACCGTTGTACATTTCAGCTATAATCGGGAAGTTTACGCTCTCCGCAGTATTGGTGGATCCAGGAGCATCAATCAATATAATGAGTCTTCGAACACTAAGATACTTGGAAATCGATGCTCGCGAGCTCGAGGCCGACAAAATGTTATTAAGAGGATTCAACCGTAAAGGAGAAAGAGCCCTCGGGTCAATAACGCTACCGATGAAGACCGGTGATTTAGCAAAGACAACCGCAAAATTTCATATAATCGATTCGTAAACATCGTTCAACGCTCTACCGGGCCGACCATGGATACATGAAAACAGTGATGGTACCATCATCTCTACACCAGATGCATCAAGTACTACGATGGAGGGGAACAGTGCATCAAAGGTGACTTACAACCATTCTCCATACATGAAATTGGAATCCATGAAGATGCAGCTTATTATGCACCGCCAAAGAAAACAATCTTCTCCGGAGATACCGTAACAAATAAAGCAAAGAAAGTTCGAGACAACGAAGAACCCGAAGTTCTAGTCCAACAGATCACTCACCACTCCCTTCCGGCGAGATGGTGAAGGTTTCTCCACAACTCGCATCCGAGGTCGAGGCCGGGGACGAGGCCGTGGTAGAGACACTAGGACAATCGGACGTAAGAAACCAGCCATCAATGTTGATTGGGAAGATAGTTCTGAAGAGGAAAAAGAAATCAAGCAAGAAGCAGCGACAATAAGTCGAAAGAAGCCGCAATACAAGATCTCCCTCGAAGATGAAAAGAACGAAGAATACAAATCAATGTACGAGAAGATTAACCACTACGTACATACTATGACCCTAACTCCGATCCATTCTAATAAGATCGAGGGTATGAAGGTCAAAGAGGTACGTAGTGACGGTGCAAAGCCGATCAAATTCTACCGTGGTGCTTCTTCCTCCAAAACCGAAAATAATGTACAATTCGAAGATGTCACTTCATCGAATTAATGGAATTACCTTTCGAGTGGTACTCTCCCGTGTTCAAAATTTAATTCAACGTGGTTTCTTACCTCGACAATGGACAAAAGGCCAATCACAACATTTTGAAAAGTTATGGAATAACTCCGCCGTCCTCCCAATTCAAAGTATGGACTCTGGATTCGTCACGCAGGGTCGCTCGACGATACCGAATTTTGCTTGGTTGTCACTCGCAAGTCCAATGAAAACCGCATGGAAACTACGTACGAACTCGAAGATTTACAAATCGGAGACGCTCCACCGAATTCGAAGAAGAAATTAAATCCACAATAGATGAATTAATGGAAGTTAACTCGGGTACTAACGAAGAGCCTAGACCTACCTTTGTTAGCTCCTTACTCAATAAAGAAGACTCCGAAGAAATAATCAAGTTATTAATGGAATTTAAAGACTCGTTTTGCTTGGAGCTACGATGAAATGCCAGGATTAGCCCAGCAGGTTGCAGTCCATAAGCTAGAGTGGATCCTACTTCGTTCCGACCGACAAGGTCCCGTAAGAATGCGTTTAGAAATCGAACAACAAGTTATACCGAAGTTAAAAAGCTAATAGACGCTAAATTTGTCCGCGAAGAACAATACTCGACTCGGTTAGCCAATGTGGTGCCGACCGTAAAGAAGAATGGTCGTATCGAATTTGTGTGGACTTTAGAGATTTAAACAAGGCATGTCCAAAAGATGAATTCCCTCTACCAATTCCAGAACCGATGATCGATATTGCTTCGACACATGAAATATTCTCATTCATGGATGGATCTTCGTGATACAACCAGATAAAAATGGCTCCGTAAGATGAAAAGCTTACAAGCATTCGTAACGCCGATCGGAGTATTTTGCTACACGATGATGCCATTCGGACCGAAGAACGCAGAGCAACTTACCAAAGAGTAATGACAAGAATTTTTGATGATCTCATCCACAATCAAGTCGAGTGCTACGTGGACGATGTCGTCATCAAAAGCAAAGTAAAGGAAAACCACCGTATGATTCGAGAATTGTTTTCGAACGATTAAGACAATTTAACCTTAAGATGAATCCCTTAAAATGCGCCTTCGGCGTCACCTCCGGAAATTCTTAGGATTCGTTGTCCGACATCGTGGAATTGAAATCGACCCGGAGAAGATTAAAGCCATCTTAGAAATGCCGCCTCCCAAAACCTTAAAACAACTACGATCTTTTCAAGGGAAGCCGGCATATCTTCGACGCTTTATCTCAAACCCGTCGTGCAGGTGTCACTTTCTCGGCACTAGTTAAAAAGGACGCCAAATTTATTTGGGAAGAGAAATGCCGAAGGCCTTCGAAGACATTAAACAATATTTAATGACACCTCCCGTCTTAGCAGACCCCAGCCTCGGTAGCATCATCGATACTTTACACCGCGGCTCTAGACGACTTCCCTGAGCCCCGTTAGCCTGTGTCAATGATGAGGGTAAAGAAAATGCTCTTTACTACTTAAGCCGTCGTTTACTTCCGACGGAGGTAAGGTATCCCGCAATCGAAAAGCATTGTTTCGTCCCCGATCTTCGCCGCTCAAAAGCTCGTGCATTACATGCTTTCTCATAAGGTCAACTCCGATCTCGAAGTTTAATCCATCGCAATACTCGATGACTCGTCCAACACTTTCCTGCAGACTTGCCGATGGTCAATGATATTATCGCAATTCGATATAACTTTCGTGCCTCGCGTGCCGTAAAGGGACAAGTCTTAGCAGACTTCCTCGCAAGACACCCTTCGCGGCCGAATCTCCTCTCAATGATGATCCGCCGGATGAACAAATAATGAGCCTAGAAGACCCCGATGATCGACGTTGGGAATTGTATTTCGACGGAGCATCTTCAAGACACAAAGACGAAGAATCGCAAGTGATAGTGCCCGTAAAGGCAGAATCGGCTAATCTTTATAACACCGGAGCGGGGGATGTTAAGATACTCCTACCACTCGACGTAACCGTGTACAAACAACGAAGCGTAATACGAAGCCCTCATAACGGGATTGGAATTAACCATTCAAATCGGGGATAACGTGACATCAACATCTACGGGATTCACGATTAATCATTCAACGGATCGCCGACAATACAGGATTTTTAAACCAAGACTCGAACAATACTTCCAAGATGCCATACAAATTGTTGAAATGCATTCCAAATGCGACAATCTACAAAATTCCTAGAAAAGAGAATGCTTTAGCAGATGCTTTAACTCGTCTCGCAAAAGAATTTGCTCGTTTGCAAGATGAATCAATGGAAGTGTCGCTCACGGACGTCGTGTCCTATCACAACTGACATGTACATGATACACAAATCGAAAAAGAAAAAGAATCAACAGAAGAAGTGATAGAAAACACGAAGATCAGGCGACGACCATCGATGCACTCACCCGCAAACAGAAAGCTACCGGAGGATAGGTCGTCGGCCCATCGGATCAAGAAAAGAACTCTGTCCTACGCATTAATAAACAACATATTATACAGAAGGTCTTTTGATCAAATGTGGCTAAGGTGCCTAAGCGGGTCCGAGGCCCGTGAAATCGTTAAAGAGGTGCATTCGAGACTCCGTGGCGCTCACTCGACGGGTCCAAAGATGGAAATGAAAATTAAAAGACTAGGGTACTACCGGCCCTCGATGATGACCGACCGCATGAAAATCGCCAAGAGCCGTCACCAATGCCAAGTGCACGGAGTGGTTCTACATCAACCTCCAAATGTGCTACACCCGACAATCGCGTCGTGGCCATTCGAATGTTGGGGCACGTATATAGTGGGTCCGATGGAACCACCATCTTCAAAAGGACATCGTTTCATTCTTGCAGCCTACAGATTACTTTTCCAAGTGCGGCGGAGCCCACTTAGAGAAGTGAAAGCACACCACGTGCTACGCTTTTCAAGAACCAAGTTGTCTACCGTTTCGGAGTGCCGCGCAGATCATCTCGTATAATGGGTCGCATTCGAAGCACACAAATCAACAATTTTGTCGTGAGACACTGAATCGACCGGCGATACTCAACAATTTACTACCCAAGAGCAAACGGCCTCGCCGAGGCTTTTAATAAAACTCTCGTTCAAATCTTAAAGAAAACCTTGGACGATAATAAGAGAAATTGGCACGAGAAATTGTTAGAAGCCTTATGGGCCTACCGGACAACCTTCGAACCCCTACTCAAGCTACACCTTACGCTCCGGTGTATGGGTCCGAGGCAATGTTACCTTTTAGAGGTTCAGCCTTCCTTCACTCGTAATCGCAGCTGCAAACAAGATCACGACGAAGAAAACGCCGTACTACGACTCGAAGAATTAGAAAGCTTGGAAGGGAAAAGACTTGCAGCAAGCAACGAATTTAGAACTATACCAAGCTAAGATGGTTCAAGCCCATGACAAACCGGTCCGCCCAAGAACCTTCAAGGTTGGTGACTTAGTTCTCGTTCTCAAGAGACCTATTCTCGCACACCGCAAGATAGGAGGAAAATTTGAACCCACTCGGGAAGGACCGTTTCGTGGTTGAAGCAAGATACTCGGGAGGTTCCTACCAGCCTAGTGAATTGCCAAGGAGAACGACATATGCTTCCAATCAACGGACGATACTTGAAAAAATATTATGCTACCCGATGTTTCGAAGGAATGAATTCTTCATCCCTAAGAAACACGGGTGAAGTAATTACTTGTGATCGGGTCCGAACCCAAAAATAATAAAATGTGCTAAGATAAATAAAATCATGATAATTAAGTTTTCCTTGTTTCCTTCTCCAAATCAAGATCTCTTTCCGGATCTTATCCTACTTCATTCCTGTTAAATTTCAAAATATAAGAATAATGAAAAATGTATCTTTAATAAACATTTTCTTAATGTTCTTGTTCTTAGTACAGCCCCTGATCCTTTTCCTTGTCTTTTCGCAGGGGAAATGTCGAACGGCGGTTGGTCTTGAACTTTAAGAATGGCGTAAGCCTCGCACTCGATGAAAAGAGGGTGAAAGATGGAGCGATAATCGAGATCGACTCGCATTTCGCACCAGCAGCCTACAAGACGAGGAAAGTGACCGGGTCCCGCTAACCGAGAAGAACTACCCGGCGGACAAGTGATGAAAGTGGGTGGCCCAAGCCACCAATCCAACAACAAGAAAAGAAAAGCAAACACCGAAGAAGACAAGAAAATGAAGTCCGTAGTCACTACAAGTGGAGGGCAGGCTTGTCGCCGCCGCGCCCGCAGATGCAAGAAGTTCGGAGGGCTACTCTCACGGCCACGCAACGAAGAAATAAGAATCGCCGCATCCGTAAAATGTTAACAAAACTAGCTGCGGATCAGACGCGATGAGACAACTCGTTAATGCCAACGACATACATTTCAAGGACACCGGCTCACCAGTAACTCGAAAAAGGAGGCCACCTCCTAGAATAACAGAAAGAACTGTGGAAATCTCCGGAAGATCGAAGAAAGAAGGCTACCACGCCACCGGATAGAACCACCAAGCAGTGCATGACCTTGTTGCAGAAGCAACCCCGGGGATGTCCCGACAGCATCATCCCCGAGGAGCCGAGGTGTGCAGGGAACGTGAAGGGATTGAACCATATATCCCACAATACGTCACAAGGCCTCGCCATCTCGAGCATCATTCCGGAATACGAGCCGGAGAGGATGCGAATGTTGAAAAGAAAACTTTCGAATACTTCGAGAGAATTAAAGGAAGAAGAATCAACATACTAGAAGGCCTCGAGCTACACACCGACGTATTCTCGCAGTATGAACAACAAGAAATTGTGGACTCGTATCCGGATCCGAAAAGAATGGGCCGAGCAGGCCGCCCGAGGGAAAACACATACTCTGAACCCCGGAGATGGATGCCGTGGAAAGGAAGAATCACAATACAATGTGGATGCCGCTACAACTTCGTCGAAGACGTAAAAGGAAACCCACCGTGGATACTCCGTCATGGGCAAGTAGATCCGATGCCATCGGCTATCAAGAGAATGGTAAAAAGATTGATAACATGGAGGGTATTGCCGCAGATTGCATACCCAATAGCCGCATTATCAACATCTACAAACAAAGGTGACCGCATACCCCCACATATCGATCATCACGACTTCGTCGACCTTTCGCACCGGCCTCTTTCGAATGAGTGTAACATCATGTTCGGATCCGACCTCCGGATAGCAGTGCCCGGTGAGTTCCGAGGGCCAAGAAAGATACCTTTACCGTGGGTTCCGTCATGATACCGCAAGGTAACGGAGCAGATATCGCAAAGCATCGCATACCGTAGGTGCCATGGAGCGAATCTCGCTACTTTCGTGAGGATGGACGACAAAGAAATACCTTACCATTTCCAACCGTATCCGTAGCTAGAGAACCTCCGCCTTACGAGCCGTGAGTTACATGGGAAATATCACACCTCCAATGTACATCCAACTCGCATCCTCGCCAAGGATGGCTTGGAAGGTGATGTTATCGACCATGTACCTCACTATTCGTACATGGATTTTTGACAGATGATTCTTTCTATGGATCAACAAAGATCATACACAAATCCGTTTCGAGTCTACATGGATTGTATGAAATATATTCCGTATCGAGTCGTACGACGTATTTTCAACATGATTGGAATGAAAGTGACCATGTCACGTTTTTGGCCTTCACCTCTTTTGTGCAAATTGATTGGGAAACGCCATTAAAGTTAAATGAACTTCGAACAAAGAAATGTAAAAGAAAAAAGAGAATAAAAGAAAATTTTTTTTAAAAAAAAAATCTGAAAATGACAAACACCAAGTTCACATGAACATTAAATAAACAACAAAATAAAATTTGAACCATTAAAAGATAAACGAAATCAACACAAATCTCAAATTCCATCCTTCCAAACTTCAAAATCAAATTCCATCCTTCCAAATTCCAAATCAAATTTCATCTTTACAAATTCCAAATCAAATTCTCAATCAAAATCTAAATCCAATCTCGATCAAGTTTCAAACTCGATCTTTCAAATTTCAAATCAAATCTTAAATCAAATTTCAATCGAGTTCAAACTCATCCTTTCAAATTCAAACTCAAAACTTTCGGGTCGAGGATTTTACATCCAAGACCGCACCGCTTTAGGATTCTCTTCCTATCGCACTCGAAATACATCAAAATTCAAACTCTCGAGGTCGAGGATTTTACATCCAAGACCGCACCGCTTTAGGATCCTTTTCCTATTGCACCGAAATACATCAAAATTCAAACTTTCGAGTCGAGGATTTTACATCCAAGATCGCACCGCTTTAGGATCCTTTTCCTATCGCACCGAAATACATCAAAACTCAAAACTCTCGAGGTCGAGGATTTTACATCCAAGACCGCATCGCTTTAGGATCCTTTTCCTATCGCACCGAAATACATCAAAATTCAAAACTTTCGAGGTCGAGGATTTTACATCCAAGACCGCACCGCTTTAGGATCCTTTTCCTATCGTACCGAAATACATCAAAATTCAAAACTTTTCGAGGTCGAGGATTTTACATCCAAGACCGCATCGCTTTAGGATCCTTTTCCTATCGCACCGAAATACATCAAAATTCAAAACTTTTGGGTCGAGGATTTTACATCCAAGACCGCACCGCTTTAGGATTCTCTTCCTATCGCACCGAAATACATCAAAATTCAAAACTTTTGGGTCGAGGATTTTACATCCAAGACCGCACCGCTTTAGGATTCTCTTCCTATCGCACCGAAATACATCAAAATTCAAAACTTTTGGGTCGAGGATTTTACATCCAAGACTCGCACCGCTTTAGGATTCTCTTCCTATCAGCACCGAAATACATCAAAATTCAAAACTTTTGGGTCGAGGATTTTACATCCAAGATCGCACCGCTTTAGGATTCTCTTCCTATCGCACCGAAATACATCAAAATTCAAACTTTCGAGTCGAGGATTTTACATCCAAGACCGCACCGCTTTAGGATTCTCTTCCTATCGCACCGAAATACATCAAAATTCAAATTTTCGAGTCGAGGATTTTACATCCAAGACCGCACCGCTTTAGGATTCTCTTCCTATCGCACCGAAATACATCAAAATTCAACTTTTGGGTCGAGGATTTTACATTCGAGATCGCATCGCTTTAGGATCTTTTCCCTATCGCAATGAAATACATCAAATCGAAATCAAACTCTCGAGGTTAAGGATTTTACATCCAACACCACTTCGCTTCCGAGATATCTTCTCATCGCAACGATTCAATCTAATCAATTCAATTTTCTTTCGAGGTCGGAGATGTTACATCTAAAACCTCAAAATCCTAATTTTCATTTCAAATCAAATCCTTCAAATTAATTTCGACAAAACTTCAATCTAAATCGAAACTCCAAACTAAAATTTAAACTCACACATCAAAACATAAATCGAAACAAAATAAAATCTAAATCAAAATTCCCTCGCATCATGTGATTTGGGATTTACCTCCTTTTCCTTTCCCCAGCCGAGAGTTCAAGAATCTCCAGGCTCCGCAGATATACTCGACACTCCCCAGCCAGAACTCCTTCTACTTCGTCCTAAGTTCGTCACTTGACATCCGTGTTGGTTTCGTTGATCGCTTCGGCCAACACCAATACGCGCGTGTGCTCCGTCACCACCACACCTATCGGGGTCCATTTGTCGACCTCATTTTCGATGAGGTCTTCCCTTCTTCTTTTAGTGCTTAGGATCTAGCCTTAGGCTTTTCCTTCGACTATCTTAGAGGACTAGAATCGGGACCCGCCTTTTAGAAATTCAAACCACTTCTAAACTCCCCGCAAACTCCACAAACTCGACTATAGACCCCTAATCACCTAGCAGGGTCGAAATCAAATATGGAAGTTTAAAGGATGAGTTCCTATAGGACTCTTCGGCCTTAAGACCGCCCCAGCGGCCTCGGTCCGATGAAGGGGCCGACTTACACACACATTACACTTATACACTACACTTACACACTACATTTCCACACACTTCCTAAAACCACACCCATACCCAACTTCGACCTCCCCGACTCATGTAGGTGATTCACATGGATGGTCCTTAACCCCTAAGCCCTCGCTAAGAGGTTAGAACAACATAATGAATGCCTCAAATGAGTCCTTTCATGGCTCATATGGGCTTCGAAATGGCTTCATGGCTCAACCAAAATGATTTCACCCCACCCAAATTCACCCAATCTTCAATTTCCCAAATTTTCAATTTTCGACTCCCGGACCCTACACCTACTAAACCTACCCAAAACCCTCGAATTACCCAAATTTTCGCAAAATCTCCAAATTACCTAAAATCTTCCAAAATCAATCCCAAACACCTCCACATCACTCAAATTGATCATCCATACCCAAAAATACCAAAAATTCCAAGAAAACCCCCCAATACCCTCCAAATACCAAAAATACCCTTCTCTGCCTAAAAATCCAAAAATTCAGAAAATTCCCAGAAAATTCCAGAAAATCCCAAATATTCCCAATTTCATTTTGTCCAACTACACCATGGGCCAATTTTGTCAATTTACCCTACTTTTGTCAAAACCCCCAAATTGACCCATTTTAACCCAAAGTGGACCCAATGTCAAACCAAACATACCCAATCGACCCCAATTTTGGTCCAATTCAATTCTAAACTTCAATTCAACATTCCCAATACCAATTTAGACCAAATCCAAGTCCAATTTGATTGACATTTGGATCCAATTTCACTTTGGGCCTTAAAGCCCAAATTAGGACCCATGACCCAAACTAAGCCCAAACTAACCCAATTCAACTCCAATTAACCCCAAATCTTTTCTAAACCTTCCTTAACATCCTCATAAACAAAACACTAACATGATTTGCCCAAGATTTTGACCCAAACCCCACTCAAATTCAACCCAAAATCAAAAAGCCCAATTTCGACCTAAACCCAAATCTAACCCAAATAGGCCCAAACCCCAAAATTAAAACCCAACCAGAGCCAAAACCTCTTTGAAACACTCCCATAAACATTTCTTAACATTTATTTTACATCAATTTCAACCCTAGCCCAACATTGGCCCAAGTTAGCCTAATTCGACCTACATCGGCCCATTTACCAAATAAACCCAAATTCAACCCAATTCAAACCCAAACCACCTTAAATCTATTTCAAATTATTCATGAAACATCCCTAAACCAAAACCAACAACTATTTGGCCCAAACTTCTACAAAAATTCCCATCCATGAACACATCCTTAAACTTAAAAGCCCACTTCCCTTAAACCTTCTTAAAAGCCCATTTCCTTCAAAATTCAAAAGCCCAAATCTACCCTAAAGCCCACATGACATCTCCATTTGTCATCCATTTAATTAAATCCATTACCTAAGTCCTAAAATCATCATTGAATTATTCCAAATGAAGCCTCATGCCAAATCACCCCTAAATACTAAAATTTTCCTTAAATCCATTTCCATGAAATCGACTTTACTTTTCCCAAGCCAAATGGAGCCATGGAGCCATGCATAAGCCATATGCAAGCCATGAGAGCCTCTTTACATGTCACCATGCCATTTTGGGCAAAAGGAGGAGGCTCTTTCCTTAATTCCTAAAGGTGATTAACCACTTCCATGTTTCCACTAAACCATGCTTAAGCCTAATCGTGCTTGGATGGTGACTCGACCCTACCGATTATGCCGAGCCAAATCACTTTTCCTCAGCTCAAAACCAGGCCTCGGGTGGTGCACCTAGCCCAAATGGGTGGGTCGACCCATTTAGGTTCAAATCTAGCCATGCCCCATTCCACTTCGGATCAAAGCCTTTACACATGTCCATGGCCAATCGATCAGCACAAACCTCCAGCCCCGACCCACCCGACCTCGAGGGTGACCCATGCTCGGCCGGCCGGCCACCGTGCCGCCGGAAAACACCATGGCCGAAAGTTCACATGTGAGCCAACATCGAAATTCTCACTCGCCGAGCCGCCCCATCCCCACGTGCTACCATGGCCGATCTTCTCCTCACCAGCAGCACTCGATCCCAAGCCCTAACTCCCCCCGGAGGCCTTCCACCCTCTCCTATTTAAACCCCTCACCCTCTCGGCCAAAGGAGAGCCAAGCACAAACCTCGCCGAAACTCCGCCAAAATTGTTTCAAACCCTTCACCATCCCGAGAGCAGCTTGATCCTCGATGTCAATTTGCCCTAATCCCCACCAACGGAGCCCAATTTCTCAACCGAAATTCCACCCAAAACCAGGACACTTTGCCACAAGTGAGCCAATCCTCAAATCGACCGGTCCTACACCTTCACCGGACCAAGAGGAGAAGTTTCCCACCGAAAGCCCCATCTCCAAAGCCACCTGAGCTGCTCCAGCCTCCAAGCTTTGTGATCGACCGTGGTCACTTTCATAGCTAGGCAATTCACCGCACTCGGAGACTTCATCCGGAGCTCGTCGGGACCCAATCGAAGGTGCAACAACTCTCGCATCAAGCCACACTTCTCCGAGCTAAGGTACGAGCTAACTCTTCATCCCGAGCTTTTCAAGATTCTCTATTTCAAATGCCTTAGTTTCAATGCATGTTAGCCGTATAGATGTGTTCGTCTCTTCAAGACGAATCCATAGAGCATAAGAACATGAAAATCCATCGAGAATCGAGCGAGATCTAGGGATTTAGTGTGGACGCGCTCTCGAGCGAGAACACTGGGGACGATGAACGGATGCCGTCCATTCGATACACGCGCGCACGGACGGCCAGGATCGCGCTCGGACCGGAGACGCGCACGAGAACCGCGGGGCCCGGCCGCCGACTCGGATGGCGGCGTCGAACGGGAGCGCGACACGCGGCGTTTCTGAGTCGCCGAGGCCGACGCGGCGCCGCGTGGATAAATAGAAAATTAGGTATTTTCTTATTTATTTAATTCCCTAAACTTCAAAAATCCATATCTTCGTGTAGAAAAATCACAAAAATAAAATAAAAATACCCTCTCGCTCGATGAATAGTAGGAGAATAATGTGGAAAAGAAATCATTTAATTTAATTAAGTATTTTATTTTTTATGATTTATTTACTCTCCGCATACATTTAATTCTCCATGCATGTATACAATTCACCATGGCATGAGACCATAGTGCTTAAGCCTCCGAACTCGGGAACATTCCCCGAATTTTCCAAGGTCGAGGCCATCTCTCGTGAAAAGTTATTTATTTTTCAAATGCATGTTCCTGTTTTGAGTATTTTAATTCCAAAAATTAGCATGTTGTGAAATAAATTCTAGAAATATTTGGTGATGTTCCTTGCGACCGCAGAACTCTGGAAAAATAGGACTTCGAGTTAATTCACTCGCATTAACCCTAATCTGGCTTAAACACCCAAAATAGTCTTTAATTAATTAGAGTTAACCAGGCATCAAATTGACTTGAAATCAATTCTCCACTGACCTTTAGGATCAGAGGAATCCACCATAAAAATTTGAAGTCAATTGGACTCGGTTAACCCCACTAATCGGGTCTGATTAAGCCACTTACCCATTTTAAACTTTAAAAATTCATAACTTTTAAAATATTTTTTTAAAATTCACCAAATTGGTTTTGGAGCCTCTCTGATATCAGGGGAACCCAAGAAAATTAAAATTTCAATTTTCTAAAAAAATTGATTTTTAATAATATTTTAATATTTTTAATAATTAAAAAATAATAAAAATCACAAAAATAATAAAATTCACCAAAATGTCACATTTTGAATTTTAATCACTTAGGAACAAATCCCACATTTTTCCTAGTGTCTATTTAGTGAGATATTAAATTTTAAAGCCCTAGGGTAATTTTAAAATTAAAAAAATGTATTTTCTAGCATTTTCACTAAAATAATTATTATAAATCATAGAAAAATCAGAAAATTGCAAAATTTGTTTCTCTGGTTTCCTTAATATCAGAGAGATTTTTGAAAAATATAAAATCCATTTTTCAACATTTATCTTATTTTTAAATTAATTAACACTCCAAAACTCAAAATAATTATAATAAAAATAATATAATTCAAAAAATCACCAAAATTGGTCCAAGTGCTTCTCTGGTCATTAGGAATGTCCCCTAATTTTCTTAAGGACAGAAACTTTTCCCTTGGTCATGTTATCAAATTTTCCTTGAAAATCTCTATTTTTCACCAAAAATAATTATATAAATAAATTAAATACAGAAAAATCACATTTTCTCCTCTCATGTCTTTATTGACATATGAGTAAAGTCACATAAAAATTTCAAGTTCATTTGAGTTCAATTTAGTGAGTTATGAAATTATTAAGCTTAAAGGGTAAAATGGTAATTAAAATCTTTAATCCTTAATTAAAACTTTAGGTTCAATAAAAAATCAACAAGTAAAATATTTGATCCTAATCTGATTTGATGATTGAAATTTAAATAATTAAAGGGTAGAAACCCATTAAATAATTTTAAAATGATCAAACTTTAATTAAATAATAGATTAAATTTGGAAGAATAATAAAATCGGAATTATTAAAATAAGGGATCTTTATTAGGAAGAGATTTATTCTTTAATTTAAAAAATCCCTAAATTAATTATATCAACTAATACTCAATTTTTAATTAAAATGATAACTCAAATTTAAAATATTAAAAGACTTAATCATTAAACTAAAGTCAAATTATTAAACTCTTTCAAAAATTTCAATTAAAATTAAAAATAAAGTAAATTAAAGATAAATTAAATTAAAATTAAATTAAATTTAATAATTAAATTAAATTAAGACAAATTAAATTAAATTAAATTAAATTAAAATTAAATTAAATTAAATTAAACAATTAAATTAAATTAAATTAAATTAAATTAAAATTAAATTAAATTAAATTAAACAATTAAATTAAATTAAATTAAATTAAATTAAAATTAAATTAAATTAAATTAAACAATTAAACTAAATTAAATTAAATAATTAAAATTAAATTAAATTAAATTAAACAATTAAATTAAATTAAATTAAATAATTAAAATTAAATTAAATTAAATTAAATAATTAAATTAAAGTTAAATCAAATCAAATTAATTAAACACCAAGTCAAATTAAATTGAACTATGTTAAACTAAATTAAAACTCAATTAAATTAAGTTAAATTAAATATAACATCACCTAAGACATAAAAGAAATTAAATATAAAACAACTCGAACACTATTCCAAATTTAAACTCTTTAACTTAAATCAAATCACTCAATACTAATTTACCCTCGAAAGCTTTGATTATTATAACTCCTAAATGTAACATCAAGTGAAATGTTATCTCACTCATAGGATATTCAAATGTCCTAGTTTATCGAGCAAGTTAACAAGACTTGAAAACCTCTGGACGATCGATTCATTTATATAATTAAATTCATTTGGACTTAAAACAATCCTAGAAATATCGAAAAGATGTTTAAGATCCTTCTTAAGCACTTTCTCAATATGATAGGATATTTATAAGAACAATCGAATTCGATTATTCTTCGATGAAGAAAATCGTCCTTAAACCAAAACCCAAAGAACCTGCAGACGTCATAGGAGACGACTAGCCATAGGATTAGGAATTTGGTAGAAAACCATAACCTTTCCCCTAGCTTTACCTAGGAACTTGTTTAAATATTCTAATTGTGTTTTAAGTGCAGCTTGGGATGACGGGAAGACCCTCCGTGTACGCTTTTATTTTATCGCAATTTACTTTCTTGCAATTTACTTTCTTGCAATTTACTTTCTTGCAATTTACTTTATTGCAAATGCATTTTACTTTTCTTGCATGATAAAACAACGATTGCATGAAAACCCACACCTTTAGGATAGTCCCTAAAACTAAAACCAAAACTAAGTTAAAAGTCATCAGTAAGATAAAATTCACCGCCACAACATTTCAAAAGATAAAACAACTCAAAATTTAATCACAAACAGAACACAAAACTACAATTGCAACTAAATTAAAACGTCCCGTTGGATGATCGGGAATACCTCTGATGATGTAACCTACGTGTTGCTAACGGGATTTCCACGGTCTAAATGAAAGTGTGGAACTCATTCAAGTCGAGTTTAGCAAATTCATCCGGACTAAGTGAATCCGATAAAATAACGATGCCGAAGGATGGAACCGCGGGATCTTAACCGGTGTCGTTATAATCAACTTTAAGATTTGTTTTAAATAAAACATAAAAAACACTCGGAAATTAAGATTTTCTCTAAACCAAAACACTTCTCTCATCCCCCGATTTATGATTTCTAAAACTAAACCTCCGCAACAACAAGGAGCTCGGAGCATGGTGGGCAAGCATGACCATCGTCATCACAGAAACCCGAGTCTACTTCAAGAAAACTTTCCTAGAATTAAAATAACCAAGCCATAGGACTTCGAGGTAGCTTGCCTAGTGCAACATAAATCCTCAACTCTTCGTTAGGCATTTCGCATTGCAAATTAAGCCCTAACCGGTCTTAGGATTCCGAGGTAGTCGTCCGATACGACAATAAACCCTCACATCTTCTAAAGCTATTTGTTTGATTTTATCATACAAATATAAGCCCTAATTAATTGAAATTGGCAAGATCGAAATATCAAATAAACATTAGGACTTTCCTAAATTCAAGACAAACAATAAGATAGTCGGGAAATTATCGAAGTTCACTTCGAATCGCTGATTTCTCCTACCTCTCTTCCTTTGGATTCACAAAACAAAATGTTCCAAAATTTGATCCATTCCCTATCGAAATTCCAAAATTCAATCTTCGAAAACCTTAAACTTTGAAATTCTCGAGAGCAGAATCATCGATTATTATCGAGAGTTTTCTTAGGTGATTCCCTTCACTTAAGATGTAATTAACTATGTGGCTTGCCCTTATAGGAATTTTAAAGAACCTGAGTAATATAAACCCCGTTTAATGTTTTCATATTAAGCAGGGAAACTTGTCGGCTTATAAAATTGGTTCGTGTACCAAACGGATGTCACAAATCTTCTAGTTTATTTAATCGAGCCCCACCATCATGCGCGTGTGTCTATCCTCGTGGATGTATACACGATGTCATGGTGTGGTATTCGTTTATATAAACTATTTGGGATGTGAGATCGGCTTGATTTCATATCTTAAAATTTTTCAAACTTAAAATTATTTTCAAAATCAAATACTACTTTTCAATTTATTTATTTAAACTAAATTAAAAATTTGCCGACAACTTCTGTTAGGCGACCACTTTTCAAAATAAAACACACAACCTAAAAATATGCCGACAAGGCTGGTTCATTCCAAATTGGTTGAGCTTCCTTGATATTGCAGCAACCTGAGATGCAAGATTTTCAATCACATATGTATCATGACCACTGGCTACCTTTTTAGGATTTACTCTTATAGAGGGCCATTGAAATTCATTTGCAGTCATTTCTTCAATTAATGCATATGCTTCATCAAAAGATTTTTGTAAATTTGATAGATCAAAAAATGGTCCCCCGACAAAAGAGGTGACTTGAATTTGACGAAGCTCGATTTGTTAATGCTAATGCCCAATCAAGGTATACTTCTATCTTCCAAGGAAAGAGGTGTATACAAGATCGAGTTTTTGATAATCCTGGAGGAGAAGTGGAACGAGTTATTAGAGAAAGAAGTGGGAAACTTCTGTTACTCTACGAACAAAGCTGCTATTGAAGTTGTAAAAGAATTCTATACCAATCTGACTCAGCTTGAGGACAAGCTTGTAAAAGTAAGAGGATTTTCTATTGATTTTAATGCTATCTGCATTATTTCTTTTTACGAACTTCACAATTTCTACTCTAGCAAGTATGAGACATTTGGAACTATGGAAGGTCTGTTAGACGATGTCATTGACTTTCTCACTGATGGGAAAGGAACTTGGAAAGTTAAACAGTGTGAATGGATTAATTTTCCTCTTTCTTTGTTGAATGCCACAGCTAAGGCAAGACATTATTTCATTTATTATACTCTGCTACCTACCTATAACCATAGTGAAGTGTCAAGAGATAGAGCTGTTTTGAATTTTTGTATTCAAAACAATAGAAGTATAAATGTGGGTAATATAATTTATAAGAATATTTTGGTTACGACAAAGAGTGAATCAAGTGGAGGATTAGGACATCCTGGCCTCATTTATGCACTTTTCCAATTATCTGGAGTGGAAGCTAGAGATGATGAAGAATGGGTGTATCCTATGAAACCCATTAGTAAAGGTAATTTGAAAACATACGAATCCCATGAAGAATGTAGATCTGGGAGTAGGAGTAAATCACCTTCAACCAGTAGAGATATCCTCTCTACTAGTTATGATCCTCCTTCCTCTAGCTCCCCTACTCTTTATGATTTGATGAATGAGATGACCCTGCAGTGAAAAAGTTTTGAAAAGTTAGATGAATGACTTGAAAGAATAGATCAAATGATTGAAGGATTAGAGCGGAGACACGATTATGATAGTGAGTATCTTCAGCAGCATTCTGATTTCAAGATTGCTTATTACGATGCTCAGGCCAGATACTATAGAGGTGAGCCTGATGTTACTTTTCCTGAATGCCCCCGTTATACTCTCTATCAGCCCAATCCACCTGCTGACCAGGTGACCCACAATTTTATATTATGATATTTTTAATTTAATTGCAACGACGCCTAAAACTTGACCACGCTATATTATATGTATAGAATTGTAATTGTTAATGTTGTGGATGCTACGCAAGTATACGTATCTTATCAAGTAATACATGGCTCTAGTGGAGTCCTGGTTATCGATCCCACAGGGAAATAGAAAATTAAATAACAACTAATTTTAAAATAATAATAATAATAATTTTAAAATAAGTATACGAAAATTTGGAATTCTAAATTTAAGCGCAATAAATTAAACTAAGTATTTTAATTAGGTAACTTAACTAAGTAGAAAATTAATACGTATTGAAAGTGCAGGAAATTAAACTAATTGCTAAATAAGTCTTAACTATTCGAAAAAGTATCTTTCCCTTGTTTAGAAATTTAAGTGATTGATGAATTTAAATAGATAGTTTTAAGGTATTGTGACAACTAGGAGCATTCCTATTCTTTACCCTTTGGTCCGAGTGTAAAGAATATTGACTAATCCTATGTTTGATTACCGAATCCGCGGCTAGGCTGGGAGGATACCGATCGCCACTTCGCAGCTCCCACGTTCCCCTCGCCCGAGGCCTAACATCTACACTTCGACTCTCAAACAATAGGACCGAATTGAATATTTTAGTCTCGTCACACTAAAATGCTCAATTCTACGCCCAGAGGATATTATTTCCCTATTTATTTGCACCTTCCTTCCAAGGCTTTTGAATTCCCCGAATATCCGATGTAATTTTTACTATAGTTGATATTCAACATATTTTAACAAATCAAATGGCCATTTGAAAGTAAATTAAGTTTTAAGTAAAAATTATCACAATTTATTAATATATAAAAGTACTTCGTTTTAAGTTCATCAAGTCACTTAATTTCATAACAGGGAGAAAGACTAACAAACTACTCGTAATGCATGGGAACTAAACTAAGCATGGATTTCATTTAAAGTTAAAAACAATAAATATAAATACTTATCTCGATTTATCCCTGACGTACTCCTCGCAGTTCCTTTCGACTCTTCCTTCCAAGATGCAGAAGACTCACTAAAAACTCACTAACTCACTAAAGACTCACTAATTACACTAATTAAGACTCTAAAGATCGCTCACACATAAATAAAAGACTCTTAAGACACAAATTGACACACACTTCACAAAATAACACACTTCGAGGCTGAACTTCGGCCTCTATATATAGAGGTGAGCAAAGGACCAAGAGGTGTGTAAGCATCCCTTCAAAAAGTGTCCAGGTTCAATGTATCTGCGCCATTTTAACTACCTCGCCGTCGGCGACGAACTACCTCGCTGTCAGCGAGGCTTCTAGAAGGTCTTCGAACCGCTCTATCTCGCTGTCGGCGGGCTCGGGCACGCTGTCAGCGAGACAGTTATAAATCCTTCAGAATTTTCTTCCTCGTACCCTCGCCGTCGGCGACTTAGCACAAATTTCATTATTTTCTTCCTTTTTGCTCCAAATCCGCTCCTTTTTATGATTTTTGCTTTTATCACCTAAATTCTCCATTCCTGCAATAAAATAAAGAAAATACCTTTCTTTAAAGTGCAATTTCATCAAAAATAGGTATGAATTTCTTAATAAAATTTTCAGTGATTAAAATCCCCCAAACTTACTTATTACTTGTCCTCAAGTAATTTTAGTACTACATAAAAATAATGAGTTCTATAATAAGATTTTTCAATTTAAATAAACTATGAATTAGATTAAATAATATCATAATAAAGTTAAATAAAAATAATTCATGTAATTTAATTAATCTTATAGAAATAAATTATTTAGTTATCGAGTCTAAGATTTCTAGCTTACTATTTATTTCGGGAATGACTATATTTAAAAGAATAACTACTTAAGATATTCATATGATAAGAAATTCAAGAAAACACTATTAGGTAAAATTCTAATCCATAAACATAAGTTTGGAAATATCTAAGTTTTTCCCTTTAGGTTAATTCAAATGAAGCCAATTTTCGATAAGGCATCTCGCTCAAGCTTCTCCTCATTTTTCTTTTTCTTTTTCTTTTTCTTTTTCTTTTTCTTTTTTCTAATGAGGATTACCGTATCCGGAGAGCCTCGTTAATAATTTTGAACTTCATTTTCATCTTCCTAAATTTGAAACTTAGAAATATTTCTTAGCTTATATATACTTCATTGTTTTTACTTCATTGATTTTCAATCTTTTCTTTTTCACTTGAATACTTAAGAATTTTAATTTTAGAATATAGTTTTCCTTACTAAAAATAGTTTACTATATTCTTATTCCCTTTAACCAAATATTTTATTCTATTTAATTAATTAAAGCACTAGAAATATTTCATTTAACCTTTTATAATAATTAAATAAAATAATTTATATTAATTAAATTGAAAAATTTGCTATAAAAATCATTTTATAATAATTTGAAAATAGAAATCGAGAACAAGTTAATAACTAAATTTGTATTTTACTCCCCCTCAAACTTAAATTTTTATATCTACTCTAAATAATGAAAAAAGGAAAGTAAATAAATCATACCTTTGAAGTTTAGGTATTTCTTTTTCTTTGAAATTTTTGCGAGCTTTTTCATTTTTCATTGAACTCTGTACTTTTAGTATTCTCCATATATATATAACAATTTAAAGAAAATGCGAGGATAAAATCCGAGATAAGTATTAAATACAACAATTAAAATTAACTCTACACTACACATATGAATTACTAACATATTAAAAACATTGAACTAACAGATTAACAATTTTAAAAACTTAAAACAATACAGAATAAAATAAAAACATACTAAAGAAAACTAACATCCTATTTAACATAAAAACAAATGCAATTAACTAACACAAAAAACAATAACTAAACTATTATAACAATTCAAGCAAATAATCTAACAAACATCCAATGGCTCACAACATAAAGTACTGAATATTACAAACATATAAAAGTTTCCAAAATAACTTAACATCAAACAAACAAAACAAATAAAGTCCTAATCTTCTATATTGAAGTCCCAAACTATATTGTCATCCCCTCCTTGATCCGCAGTGCTGAGAAGACCGAGCGAGGATGATACCGAGTATACCGGGGCATTCTGGAAAGATGACATCTAAATCTCCACTCCTGTAGCGACGTTCAGCTTCATGATATGCTATCTCGTACTCTGAATGTCTCTGCAGGTACTTACTATCATAATCATGTCTCCTCTTCAGATTATCAATCATTTGAACAAAATGATCAAATCTTCTCCCCATTGTCTCTCCAAACTGCTCAAAACTCCTCCTATGCAGGGTCAACTCATTCATCAGATCTTGTAGGGTAGGGGTGGTAGGCTCGGGAGGTTCATGGCTAGTAGAGGGTATATCTCTACTTGATCGAGTGAAATAACTTCTCACTCCCGATCTCCACCCTTCATGAGACTCATATTTCTTAATATTGTCGCCGTGAGTGGGTTCATGGGTTCTATCCACTCCCGATCATCTGCTCGCCTCAACTCCGCAGAGTTGCGCATTGCATAAATCAACCCAAGATGTCCCAATCCCCTCCACTTTCATTTCCAAGCAGTGGCTAAGATATTTCTATAGATGACACTTCCAATGTTTATACTTCTATTGTTCCGAATACGTAAATTCGGAATCGCTCTATCCCTTGTTACCTCACTGTGGTGGTATGTAGGTAATAAAGTAGAACAAATAAAATAGTGCCATGCTTTAGAATTTGCATTTAACTTAGAAAGAGGAAAATTCACTCTTTCCCACTGCTTTATCTTCCAAACTCCAGTCCCGTCAGTAAGAAAATTTATCACCTCTTCTAGAGGTTCCGGCATCGTTCCAAATGTTTCGTACTCATTTGGACCGTCCCGAACTTCATAGAAGGCGTTAATTATAGCAACGCTGAAGTCAAACATAAATCCACGTACCTTTACTGGTGCGTCCTCTACAGCAGTCAGGTTAGAATAAAATTCCGTTATTACTTCCATAGCAGCTCTATTGGTGATGTAGCAGAGATTTTCCCAACCTCGTTCTTTAATGATCCGCTTAACTTTGCCTCCCGGATTCTTAAAAACTCAATTCGCAATGCACTTTCTTGCTTGAATGTTTTGGAAATACCAATTTTGTGCTCGTGCATTGACAAATCGGTCGATATCGTAATCTACTCGTCTTTTCCGTCGCGGAGCCATTTTTCGATCGATCTACGAAATTCACAAAAATCGTCACTAAACTTCCTAATATTACTAAGGAGGCTTCCTACAACATCTAAGATCGAATTAAAACAAATTTTATGGATTTCTACCGAGTAATTCTTCCACATTTAGGATTTTTCAAAATTTTTTAATGTGGAGAAAATACATGGTGAAAAAAAAAAAATTTTGCATAGGAGTGAAGCACTTACCAAGAGAAGATGAAATTCGGTATTTTTGAGTGATGAAATCGCCTCTAAATCCGAAATTTCGTGAGCCCTAGGGTAGTTTTTGCGAAAATGAGAGGTTGGGGATGATGAATAGTGTTTTTGACCGGTCAATTAAAGTGTTTTTCGCGACCTCGCTGTCAGCGAGATTTTTCTCACCGTCGGCGAGCTAATATTTTTCGGAACAAAAAACTCTCGGGAAAAATCCACTGTCGGCGATAAATTTTTGCTCTAACCTTCACTGTCAGCGAGATCGATCTCACTGTCGGCGGGATTTTTCTCGCCGTCGGTGAGATTCCAAAAAATTTAATTTTTGAAATTCGTCACTCATTTTCATCCTTGATTTGCCTTATATTATATTTCCGATCACATCATTTATTAATTTAATATGAAGATTAGCTACTTATACACAAACAAATTCACACAACACAACAAATTAACTTTAATATTAAAATCCATGAGATGTACAAACTAACATAATTTTAAACTCTATAATCAAACTTCAATTCTTCAATCCTTACTCGCTAATCGACGATCGCAAACCAATCCACAACACACTAAATGCTCGATACAAAACTATGACGCATATCTCAATTAAGTTTGAGATATTCAAATCATCACTCCACACATAATAAAATCTAAATCAAATCAAATAACATAAATACAAACATACTATGGAAATCTTAACTACTACTCTTCAATGTCAGAATCTTCATCTTCTCTGATATTTTCGATATGACGATGATGCACAAATAAGTTATAGAAAGGCCTGAAGGGGAATTCTGCAATAGATTATTCATTAATCCATCCTTTCTGTCTTAGTAGATGAATAAAACTGGCCTCCAGATGTCCAGTATGATCAAAGTGCTCCTTCATTCTCCAATCAATATGATCAAACATATTAGATATATTGTCGATTGAATCTCTCACATTCTGCAGTTCTTTCTTCATTCCTTTAATTTTCTTCATAAGTAACTCCGTTTTATCTGAAATAGGCCTTGCTATAGGTTTATTCTGTGAAGCTCTATCAGAGATAAATGTAATTTCATCATTATTGTCCAAAGTAGGGAACATATCTGTAGGATCAAGCGACTTCCAAGGTAACACAACATTTTCCCAAGCTTCATAAAAAACCTGGTACTGACTGCATAATGCAAAAATAGTAGATGGGTGTCCTAGTCCGTGAACTGACCCATGCACAATTAAACCCAATGCAGACTTAATAATTATTGATCCAACATCAATAGGCAATCCATTTTGAATACAATAATTCAATATAACGCATTCCTTCGAAACCTTGTTTACCCTCATAGTAGGTAACAATTTAGATGAGATGAAAAAGTGCCGGTGCTTTGAGACGAGGATTCAAAAGTGATGCGAGAGAAACTAACATACCCGTCTTCACGCATTTCCCAATCTTCCGGTTCATCAGTCAGATATCGAAATATCTCATTCATATTATATCGAGAAGGCACAAAATTTAAATAGTGATATACCGAGGTGTTTTCTATAGAGAATAATTCATTTACTCTTGATGGAGTAAAAGTCACCCATCTTCCTCAGACGTAGACATTCCCATTGTTGATCGCATGTAAGTTAGAGTAGAACTCTTTCACAACTGGAATAACAACAAGCGAGACGTAGTGTAACAAAATACCTCCCGTGCAGGTACCGCGCGATCGTTTCTTCTATCTTCGTAGTGGAATTCTCTAATCCTTGATTGACAAATCCCCTTTCCTTGATAACTCTTTTCTTTACCAAAACCTTGTTGAAGATCCGCTGCGCTCCGCACTCACAAATTTCCTCCGGTTAAACACTACAGAATTAGAGTAATATAAGAATTTGGAGGCCATTATGGTGAATGGAATGAATTCTAGTGAAGAAGGCAGATCTAGAATGATTTAAGAATGGGTTTTCACAAAGGAATTGGTGTTGAAACCATCCAAATCGGCATTCAAATTATAAATAACTCATCTTTATAACTTCCTCGCTGTCGGCGAGAAATTTCTCGCCGTCGGCGACTCGCTTATAAAACCGCCTCCCATGTTCTCGCCGGTCGGTGGGACGTTCTCGCCGTCGGCGAGCTCGATAAATAAACCGAATTTAATTTAGGCACGAACCTCGCTCGTCGGCGAGTATCGACCTCACCGTCGGCGAGATTCCAAAATAATGTCCAATTTCGCTCTAAATCGAATAATTTCTTTTCTCATCATAATGGTTCGAATATGTGATGATTCTTAATAATAATTGAGTAGTAAAGTTTCAATCATATAGACTAACTATTATGATACAATAAAATAGATAACTAATATGGGTTGCCTCCCATAAAGTGCTTGGTTTAACGTCGTCAGCCCGACCTAATTTCAATTATTAATCGAGTCGACTAAGCATTAAAACCTCTTTATAGTTAGGTCTTATACCTTCGAAATATGGTTTTAATCTATGTCCATTAACTTTAAATTTATGTCCAGTTTTTTGATCTTCGATTTCTATAGTTCCGTATGAAAATATTTGAGTTATGGTGAAAGGTCCTAACCATCGAGACTTCAATTTTCCAGGAAATAATTTCAATCTAGTATTATATAGTAAAACTTCCTATCCTGGTTCAAAATTTCTCTGATTAATCTTCCGATCATGTCATAATTTCATCTTTTCTTTATAAATCCGATCATTATCATATGATTCATTTCTTAATTCTTTCAGTTCATTTAATTGCAGCAATCTTTTCTCACTAGCTTCCTTCATATTATAATTAAATTCTTTAATCGCCCAATATGCTTTATGTTCTAATTCAACTGGTAAGTGACATGTTTTTCCATATATAAGCCTGTAAGGAGTAATTCCAATCGGAGTTTTATAAGCAGTCCTATAAGCCCATAATGCAGTGTCTAATCTAATAGACCAATCTAACCTATTTGGGTTTACAGATTTTTCTAAAATACGTTTAATCTCACGATTAGATACTTCAACTAATCCGCTAGTCCGTGGATGATAAGCGATGAATATCTTATGAGTAATATTGTATTTTTCTACTAGTTTGTGAATGTATTTATTTCTAAAATGAGTTCCTCCGTCGGTGATAATCACTCTCGGCATTCCAAATCTAGTAAAAATATTTTTCATCAGAAATTTTGAAACACTCTTAGCATCACACCTAGGTAAAGCTTGTGCCTCAATCCATTTGGAAACATAATCAACAGCTACTAATATATATGAGTTTCCAAATGAAGGAATAAAAGTTCCCATAAAATCTAATCCCCAAACATCAAAAATTTCAACTTCTAATATAAAATTCAGAGGCATTTCGTTTCTTCTAGATATATTTCCTACTCTTTCGACATTTATCGCAAGTTTTAATATATCCGTATACATCTCTAAATAGAGTAGGCCAGTAAAATCCGTATCGTAGAATCTTATAAGCAGCTTTATCGGTCCCAAAATGTCCTCCAAAATCAGAATCATGACATTTTTGAATAATTGGTTCAGTTTCTTCATAAGGTACACATCTTCTAATAATTAAATCCTTACATTGCTTATATAAATATGGTTCATCCCAAAAATAGGTTTTCGTATCATGGATGAATTTTTCTATTTTTGCAAATTTAGCATAGGTGGTAAAATATTACTAACTATATAGTTTACTATATCAGCATACCATGGTATTTTCCACTCATTGATATTATATAGTTGTTCATCAGGAAAACTGTCTATAATTTCATTTTCAATATCAAATAATTCATGATTTTCTAATCTTGATAAATGATCCGCAATTTGATTATCAGTTCCTTTCTTATTAACGATCTCAAAATCAAATTCTTGCATTAATAGCATCCATCTAATTAATCTTGGTTTAGAATCTTTCTTTTGCATTAAATATTTGATAGCAGAATGATCAGTATGCACGATACATTTTCTTCCAATCAGATAAGGTCTAAATTTATTAAAACCATATACTACCGCTAATAATTCTCTTTCTGTAACTGTATAATTTATTTCAGCATCGTTTAGAGTTTTACTAGTATAGTATATAACTTTAAAAATCTTTTCATATCTTTGCCTAAGAATCGCTCCTACAACGATAATCACTAGCATAACACATAAGCTCAAATGGTTTCTCCCGGTTAGGTGAAACTATTATAGAGTCTCGTAATTAATTTTTCTTTTAAGAATTCAAAAGCATTCGAGCATTCGATTGTAAATTCAAATTTCTTGTCCTTTTCGAGAAGTTGGCATAGAGGTTTAGTAATTTTTGAAAAATCTTTTATATAGCGTCTGTAAAATCTAGCATGTCCAAGAAAACTTCTTACCCCTTTTACCGTAGTTGGAGGTGGTAATTTAGCTATAACTTGAATTTTTGCGAGGTCCACTTCCATGCCTTTTTCCGAAATTTTATGCCCTAATACAATGCCGCCCGCAACCATAAATCGACATTTCTCCCAATTTAGAACTAAATTTGTTTTCTCACATATTTCTAATACTTTTTCAAGATGACTTAAGCATGTGTCAAATGATGTTCCAAATACGGAGAAATCATCCATAAATACTTCTATTCCATTGTCAATTAACTTACTAAATATAGACATCATACATCTCCGGAATGTTCTTCGGTGCATTACATAATTCAAAAGGCATTCTTCGAAAAGCGAAAGTTCCATAAGGACTAGTAAATGTAGTTTTCTCTTGATCCTCAGGAGCAATTTGTATTTGATGATAACTGGTGTATCCATCTTGAAAACAAAAATACTTATGTCCGGCTAATCTATCTAACATCTGGTCTAGAAATGGTAAAGGGAAGTGATCTTTCCTGGTGGCGGTATTTAATTTCCTATAATCAATACATATACGCCAACCGTAACTTGTCTTATAGGAATAAGATCGTTATTTTCATTGGCGATGACGGTCACTCCTCCCTTCTTAGGAACACGAGTGAATCGGGCTTACCCAAGCATCGTCGAAATAGGATATATAATACCATTATCTAACCATTTTAAAATTTCTTTCTTAACTACTTCTTTCATTATCGGGTTTAATCTCCTTTGGGGATCTGCTTTAGGTTTATGTTCATCATCTAAAATGATTCTATGCATACAGATTGAAGGACTAATTTCTTAACTACTTCTTTCATTATCGGGTTTAATCTCCTTTAGGGATCTGCTTTAGGTTTATGTTCATCATCTAAAATAATTATATGCATACAGATTGAAGGACTAATTCCTTTAATATCTGCTAAAGTCCAACCAAAAGTTTTCTTATATTTTTTTAAAGTTTCTAAAAGTTTTTGTTCTTGAGATTCGTTTAATGCAGATGAAATAATAACTGGTAAAGTTGAAGAATTACCTAAATAAGCATATTTTAAATTATCAGGTAATATTTTTAGCTCAAGTTCAGGAGGTTTAATAATTGATGGAACTATATTCTTGTCAGTGTTTTCAGTATTATCCAAAAATTCAAATTTTTCCTGAATATAATGTAGTTCTTCATTATTATCTTCAATTAATTCAGTGTTTTCTTTTTCTAATTTATCTTCATAATATTCCTTAAAATGTTCTTGTTGTAAATGTTCAAGTATTTCCATCCGAAAACATTCATCATCTTTTTCTAGTGCAGGGATATTTCATTGATTTTGCAATATTAAATGTAACTTTTTGGTCATTTACTCTCATAGTTAATTCTCCTTTCGAACATCAATCATAGCTTTTCCAGTAGCTAAAAATGGTCTTCCTAAAATGATAGGAATTTCTTTATCTTCCTCCATATCTAAAACAATAAAATCTACCGGGAAGATAAATTTATCCACTTTTACTAACACATCTTCAATAACTCCCTTAGGATAGGTAACCGAACGATCGACTAATTTAAGGGTTACCGAAGTAGGTGTAATTTTTCATAATCCTAATCTCTTAAAAATCGATAGAGGCATTAGATTGATGCTTACTCCTAAGTCACACAAAGCTTTTCCATAAAATTTTTCTCCTATAACGCAGGGTATAGTGAAACTACAAGGATCTTTCAATTTTTCAGGAAGCTTCTTCGAATAATAAGCACTACACTCTTCACTAAGTGCGACTGTTTCATTATTAGTGAATTTTCTTTTCTTATTTAGAATATCTTTCATAAATTTTACATAATTTGGCATCTGATCTAAAGCTTCGACAAAAGGTATATTAATTGTTAATTTCTTTAATATTTCAAGGAATTTAGCAAATTATTTATCTTTTTTATGTTGAGCTAGTCGTTGAGGAAATGGTGGTGGAGGTTTTTCAACAGAAATTTTCATAGGTATTAAAGGATGTTCTAAGTTTGAATCTTGTCGAAGTGTTTCCTTTTCAATTTCCACTTCCTCTTTTTGGCTTTCAAGTTCTTTTTGAATTTGAGGTTCTAATTCTTTTCCACTCCTTAGTTGTATTGCTTTAATTTGTTCTTTTCCTTGATCTTTAGGATTTATCTCCACATTACTAGGAAAAGTTCCAGGTATTCAATTATTTAGCGCAGTAGCAATATGTCCAAGTTGAGTTTTGATATTTTTAATAGATGTTCCTTGAATTTGTAGTTGATTTCCTTGAATTTGTAGTTGATTTCCTTGATTTTGTAGTTGATGACCCATATTCAAAATTAATTCATCCATAGATAATTTCTTATCTTTGAATTGAGGGTTATTGTTATTAAATCCAGGTGGGTAATTATGTTTATAGTTTGGAGTTGCTTGATTAGGTTGATTCATCCATTGTTGATTAGATGTGTTATTCCAATTAAAATTTGGATGAGTTTTCCAACCAGGATTATAATAGTTTGAATAAGGGTTATTAGTTCTATTATTAATAACATTTAAAGTTTCATAATTAGATTGAGATTCTATGATTTGTCCAGATGAGTTTTCTTCTAAAGTAGGAGAGTAGTTCATTCCAAAATGATCTAATTTCTTAGATATAGAAGCAATTTGAGAAGCTAACATAGATATTGCATCGTTTTCATGAATGCTAGCTATCTTTTTTGGATTTACTCTATCAGCAGGCCATTGGAAATTATTTGTTGTCATTTCTTCGATTAGTGCATAAGCTTCATCAAATGATTTAGACATTAATGAACCTCCAGCAGCAGCATCGATGATTGATCTTAAAGATCCTACTAATCCATTATAAAAGGTTTGAATAATCAGCCAATTTGGTAGCGCATGATGTGGGCATTTCCTAAGAAGTTTTAATAGATCCAGGTGCTAATGAATTCAACCACATTTTAGCCTTATCCCTTAATGAAAAAGGAAAAGTCTAAGTCTTATAGCATCGTCAGATACTCCTTGATATTTAAAAAGTAGCACAAAGTTCTAGAAAACTAGCAAGATGTAAGTTTGGATCTTCAGTAGGTGAACCACTAAATTGATTGTTTTGTACCATTTGGATAATTGCAGGTTTAAGTTCAAATGAATTAGCAGTCTACATCGGGGTTTTGAATAGTTAAATGAATTTCATCCGATGTAGGGTTGGCATAATCTCTTAATGGTCTTTGTTGGTTCATATTTTGAATTTCGGGAATATTCGCCATTTGTGTTAAATTTATAATTTGTTTCTTTTGTTTTCTAATTCTTTTAATTGTACACTCTAATTCAGAATCGTAAGGTATTAAATTTTCGTTTCCAAATTTGTGCATACAATTTTAGAATAGATATTAATTTATTATGATTATTTTAAAATAGTCCGTTACTCTAGTAAATTTTTCTTACTTTCCCCGGCAACGGCGCCAAAAACTTGACCCATTTTAATTTAATTGCAACGACGCCAAAAACTTGACCCCGCTATATTATATGTATAGAATTGTAATTGTTTATGTTGTGGATGCTACGCAAGTATACGTATCGTATCAAGTAATACAGGGCTCTAGTGGAGTCCTGGTTATCGATCCCACAAGGAAATAGAAAATTAAATAACAACTAATTTTAAAATAATAATAATAATAATTTTAAAATAGTATACAAAAATTTGGAATTCTAAATTTAAGCGCAATAAAGTAAACTAAGTATTTTAATTAGGTAACTTAACTAAGTAGAAAATTAATATGTATTGAAAGTGCAGGAAATTAAACTAATTGCTAAATAAGTCTTAACTATTCAGAAAAAGTATCTTTCCCTTTGTTTAGAAATTTAAGTGATTGATGAATTTAAATAGATAATTTTAAGGTATCGTGACAAATAGGAGCATTCCTATTCTTTACCCTTTGGTCAGGTGTAAAGAATATTGACTAATCCTATGTTTGATTACCGAATCATGCGGCTAAGTCGGGAGGATATCGACCGCCACTCGAGCTCCCACATTCCCCTCGCCTGAGGGCTAACATCTACACTTCAGCTGTCAAACAATAGGACAAAATTGAATATTTTAGTCTGTCACCCTAAATGCTCAATTCTACGCCCAGTGATATTATTTCCTTATTTATTTGCACCTTCCTTCCAAGGCTTTTGAATTCCCCGAATATTCGATGTAATTTTTACTATAGTTGATATTCAACATATTTTAACAAATCAAATGGCCGCTTGAAAGTAAATTAAGTTTTAAGTAAAAATTATCACAATTTATTAATATATAAAAGTACTTCGTTTTAAGTTCATCGAGTCACTTAATTTCATAACGAGGAGAAAGACTAATAAACTACTCGTAATGCATGGGAACTAAACTAAGCATGGATTTCATTTAAAGTTAAAAATAATAAATATAAATAATTATCTCGATTTATCGCTAAGCGGACTCCTCGCAGTTCCTTTCGAGTCTTCCTTCCGAGCATGACAAGACTCACTAAAAACTCACTAACTCACTAAAGACTCACTAATTACAATAATTAAGACTCTAAAGACTGCTCACACATAAATAAAAGACTCTTAAGACACAAATTGACAAACACTTCACAAAATAACACACTTCAAGGCTGAATTTCGGCCTCTATATATAGAGGTGAGCAAAGGACCAAGAGGTGTGTAAGCATCCCTTCAAAAAGTGTCCAGGTTCAATGTATCTGCGCCATTTTAACTACCTCGCCGTCGGCGACGAACTACCTCGCATTGTCGGCGAGGCTTCTAGAAGGTCTTCGAACCGCGCTATCTCGCTGTCGGCGGGCTCGAGCTCAGTTGTCGGCGAGACGGTTATAAATCCTTCGAATTTTCTTCCTCGTACCCTCGCCGTCGGCGGGCTCGATCTCGCCGT
The DNA here is from genome assembly GCA_022702705.1 of Papilionanthe hookeriana x Papilionanthe teres. Classification (NCBI taxonomy): domain Eukaryota; kingdom Viridiplantae; phylum Streptophyta; class Magnoliopsida; order Asparagales; family Orchidaceae; genus Papilionanthe; species Papilionanthe hookeriana x Papilionanthe teres. The sequence continues at coordinate 122,262,930 of CM040421.1, read as the reverse complement.
CGGCGACTTAGCACAAATTGCATTATTTTCTTCCTTTTTGCTCCAAATCCGCTCCTTTTTATGATTTTTTCTTTTATCACCTAAATCTCCATTCCTGCAATAAAATAAAGAAAATACCTTTCTTTAAAGTGCAATTTCATCAAAAATAGGTATGAATTTCTTAATAAAATTTTCAGTGATCACCATGGAGATGAAGACATAGCATGGGATTTTGATATCTGATTTTAAAATTAGATGATTGTGATGTGATGTATGTGTTTTTTTGTTGCAGTATTTTTAATTTGTATTTTGTATGCTGATACACCTAAAATATATAGTATTTTTATGCACATTTTTATACATAATGAAGGGGTGCATTCTTTGGTGGATACATTGAATCTGGACACATTTTGAAGAGACATGACCTCGATCCGCAAACAACGCAGTAATTTATGCTTTCAAAAATATGTTAAAGCCAATACTTTGAACCAAATAGTAATAGCAGTTAGTGTATATAAATATAATTTTATGGAAAATATTTTACACACTAGAGGTACTACGCAAGTATACGTATCGTTTCAAGTAATATAGGGCTTTAAATAAGGACCCTAGTATCGATCCCACGAGGAGGTTTATAGATTTTTAAATATTTTAATTTTATTTTTATGTATTTCTTTTAAAGTTTTAAATTTAATTTACTAAATACAGAATTAAGGTAATAATAAAATAAATGAGTGATGTAAATAATACTAAGCAAACAACTTTCTTTCATTCAATTTATCCAAGACTTTTTAGATAATATAATATTCGTGGAGAATATAAATTAATGGTATTGTGCCAAATAGAAGCAGTCCTATTCTTTACCTTGGCTCGATAATATAAAGAACATTGGCTAATCTATAGATCAGGTCTGGATGTATTGTTAGTAGAATGAGTTGATCTAGGCTCACACTACTAGATGTCCAAGGGTGGCTATGGTCGGCCTTACTAGTGACCCGTTCCCTCTCTATAAACGAAATTACAAGAATTTAGTCTGTCACTCTAAAAACTTATTAATTCTATGCCCATTGAATAATATTTTCCTATTTATTTGCACTTCACCTTGAATAACACGCACAAGGCCTTCGACTACCTAAGGATTCATGTGATATCTACTAGTTAAAAATTCATCTCCTTCTAGGTCTCAAAATTCTTTAACAGATTTTAACAATTTAAATGGCCAATTTAAATAGTAAATTAAGATTTGGTATTAATATCATCACAATATTTAAAACATATTTTAGTTTCTAATTCTCCAACGAATTTTAGATTATCTTATTTATCTTTTCATAATTGAAAGGAGAAAGTAAGGTAACTACTCAGAATAAATTGAATCTAAATAACAAAACATTTAAATAAAACTTTGAATAAAATTACAAATACTTATCTCAAGTGTTTCTCCAACTGAACCTCTGATTCCTTCTGACTCCAAAGTGAAATAGACTTCATAAGCACCAACTCTTTCAAACTCTCAATACAAACTCTAAATAAAATAAACTCACTAATTTATGAAGGAAAGTAAACTAAAAGTGCGGCCCTTAAAATTATCTCTCTAATTTTTAGATTTCTTATTTGGCTACTTGGGTTGGGCATTTTTCTCTGTAGAAATAGCCTCCTATTTATAGGCTTCAAGGGTTGCCTAAGGCACCTCATCAAAATGTGTCCAAGTTCAATGAATCTTCTCGAAAGTGTGTCTGGCACCTAGCGTCAGCATCTGGCTCCTAGGCGCCAAACTCCGCGTCCAGTCCTTCGTACCCCTTCACTTTGGATCGCACCTCTTCACGATCCAAACCGTTTCTAAGCGTCTAAATACAATGTAACACATGTCCTATAATCCAAGAATAACTGCCAATCTTCTAGATGGTCCAATACCCGCTCCGTCAAAATAACCATCCAAAGTAGTTACAAAACCGTCATAGATTTGGTATCGAGCTAGCACTTAGGCGTCGGATTCTGACGCCTAGGCGCCAGGCTCAATATTTTGGCAATTTTGCATTTTGGCTCCATTTTTGCCCCTTTTTCATCCTTTTTCATCTTTTTTTCCTTTTTGAACATTTTTTGCATCACCTACATCCAAAAACATAAAATACCTTTCATTAAAGCATAATATCCTTAAAAACTTGTAAAAATCAAGGCATAAAAACAGGTATTTTTTTTTATGGATCAAAATCTCCTAGACTTAAACGTTACTTGTCCTCAAGTAACCCTTTTTACTATAAAAAATGTATAACATTTGGAATAAAAGGTAAATATTTAAGATTCCTTGTAATTTTTGATTTTATAAAGACTTTAGCAAATCATTAACTAAATTTCACTAAGTTTAATTTTAAGAATTTAAAGAATATTTAACTACCAAATTGTAAGACTTAAAAAATTTTTCATTCATTTCGAAAGTAATTGTAGTTTATTATATTAAGATCACATAAATTATTACAAGAAAAAGATCTTCATGAAAATCTTTTCTAATAATGATGCATGCGTAAAAATTAAGTAAAATAAGTAATTAGTTTTCTTTTTATAAGATAATTCAAGTGAAGCCAATTTTTGATTAGGCATTTCCTCAAGCTTCTCCTCACTTTTTTTTTTGTTTTTTTTCACAGTGAGGATTACTGTATATGGATAGCCTGTTAATGATTTTGAACTTCACTATCCTTAACTTATATTTTCAAACTTATACATTTTCACCTAAATACTATAACATGAATAGTTTTCAAAAAGACTTTCAATCTTTTTCTTTTTCAAGTTATAATTCTTAATTTCTTAATATTTCTAAAATTCAATTATCTCTAACATGAATAGAAAAAATTCTTAATCTTACTCTTCTTTAAGTTGAATAATTCTATTCTTAAAATCAATCAAAGTTATTAAAATTTTGGTTTAGTCACTAAATTATCTATAATTTCAAAAATTTAAGTGGTCTTAAAAAGATTTTTCATTCCTTATGTTATGTTAATATTTTTTTAGAAAATACTAGCACTTTTAAGGACAAATAAAATTTAAATTTGCATGTATTTTCCTTTCCCCCAAACTTAAGTATTGATATATCATGAAAAATTTTAAAGTATGAGAGAAAGAAAGGCATAATTTTAAAAAGGAATTTTTTATAAGTATGCAAAAACAGTCTACAAAGAAAAATTTACTTCTACACATGCTTTTTATGAATATTACTGAAATAATGAAGCATATATAAAAGTAAGCAAGCTCAATTTTTATACCATTAGCAAAATTAAACGACTATACTAATTACAATAATAGAAGCAAAACAACATCAATAACTATATAAGAATACTAAACAGTAGGCTGAAAACAAAAATAAACATTTATCATAGAAAATGAAAAAAATTCATCCATATTTCAGTCTTAAACACATATCAAACTAGATACTCTAAAAATAGTCTCAACATAAAAAAATCCACACAAAGTTACTTAAACAAATCGACCCTAACTAACAACAAACTAATCAGCACTAACAATCAAGAAATAAACTAAAAACAGATTCAACTCATCTCCAGTGGTAAATCAAGCTACTAATCACTATCTGTCGCCTCGTCATCGTCATCACCAAAAGAAAATTCCACATCCTTTGGATCAACATAAGGTGAAAATCTAGGACAGGTAGGGAACTGAACATCATGCCCACCCTTCAAGAATCTAACTAAAGACTCCGAATACTCAGCATTATAATCACTCTTTCTTTGGGTATATTTAGATAGATGATCAATCTTCTTGTCTATAATATCTACTCTGCAGTGAGTTAAAATAACTTATTCTGTTGCTCCAGAAATTGATCATGCATGGATTCCCAAAAACTAGATGGTGGCTCAGCAGTAGAAGTAGAAGCTCTACCTGGAGTAGGTAGAGAAGTAGAAGGAGCAGTAGATCTCTTCCCGCGAAGACGATCATAAATACTAACACTCTCCTGCCCAATAGGCTTTGTAGTCTTCAGCTTCTCCTCTGAAATATTAGCAGTAACTCCATTGTTCACACATAAAGAATATATCAAGGATGGGAATCCTAATCCCACAGAAGTGCTGGATCTAGCAATAGACTCCACAGAATCATAGATAATGCTACCAACATCTATCGGCTTCCTCTCCTGAATGCCGTAGATCAGGATAGCTCTATCTCTGGTAACTTCACTCAGGTGGTTGGAAGGAAGTAGTCTAGCAGAAATAAAATAGTGCCAGGCCTTTGAAATACCATTCAGCTTAAAAGATTTAAAGTTTACCCATTTATCATTTTGGATCTTCCAAGCTCCAGTGCCATCAGTCAGATAAGCAATAATCACCTCCAGATCTCCTTCAGATGGAGATAGACCAGAATAGTAGCACTCGACGGTAGGTGGTAGGCCGTAGAAAATATTGATTCGTTCCGGAGTGAATCTCACTCCGACACCTCTAATGAAGACTTCATAGTCTTCCACATACATAAAGTTGGCATAAAACTCTCGTACAACAGGAATAACAACAACGACAGTGAAATAACAGAATCACTGCCAGTTGTGTGCAATGATCGTGTTTACGATAATTTCTCCAGGATTGTAAAAACTGCGCTCCGAGATAAATTTCCTTGTTGACGCAAATTTGTGATAATGAAAGTGCGCTGCCGCAGTAGCAAACTTGCAGCTGTCGAAAATTTTCTCGTGCTTTTCCGCGCTTAGATTTAGGTGCCATCTAAACATGAAGGAAAACACAAATAAATTAAGGAATCAAAGATCTAAACTCTTTTAAGCTTGAGAAACTTAAAATGAGTTTAAAAATTCATGGAGAATTTCTAAAAATCAAAATTTCTCTCCAAAATATCAGTTTTTAGCAAAAATAGGAAAATCCATGGTAGAAATAAAAAATAAATGGATTAGAAGGTAGATTTGACCTTAAGATGAAGAAATCGAGTGATTTCGGGCTCAAATAAGTGACGTTTTGACCTCAAGATGGATCTAGTGGGTGTATTTTCACAAAAATGAGGAAGAGGATGAAGCTTAGGCGTCGGCCATGGCTTTTGGGGTTTAAATCTCGATTTTTCGGGTAGCAGGCCGAACCGGCGCTTAGGCGCCGAATTCTGGCACCTAGGCGCCATACTTGCCTTTCACAAAAATCACTTTAAAAATTTTATTTTCCACCAAAACTCATAAATTCAACTTCTAATTACTCATATAAGAGTATTGCTTCAGTTTCCAACTTCCAAAATATTTTCTAAAAAATTTAAAAATTTAAAATTAAATCCATCAATTAAACACAAGTTTAAGTTAAACTCTTTTAATTCCATTCATAATCTTCAATTTTGGGCTCAATACATTTCAGATAAGTACAATAATAAGATTCAAGTCTTACTAACAATCAAACAAAACAATTTTAAAGCAAATACAACACACATTGAACAATAAAACAAACACACAAACAATACAATCGATTTACTAAATCGATACAACGACACACTAGATAAAGTCTCGATCTAACCACTTTTACTATCTAATCTTCAAATTTGAAATTTCCATTTTCGTCGCAATGAAGATTACTAGTCCTACTTGGGAAGAACACTAATGCCCTTGGAAAATCCATAGCCATTTTCTTGTCGATCCATTTGTTTCTTCGCATACATCTCCACTTGAGCATCTTGATAGGCCGCTAGATGATCGAATTGAAGCTTTGCCTGCCATTCCAGATGCTCAATTTGATGATACATCTCATGGAGGCGATCTCCAATGCTTTTGAATTTCGCTTCAAAATTATCTAAGCGACTAGAAAACTTCTCCAAACTAACATCAATGAAACCATTGAAGTAAGGTTGAGGATCCTTAGAATACTTATCTCTAGCCTCTTCTCCATGATTTCTTCTCTCCATTTCTTCAAAATCCTCTCTTATCTCCTCAACTATGAAGTGTAAAGGTTGTAACTATGTTTGCTTAGGGATTGGGGACAAAGATGGGGTAGTTTATAGGAGAAAATTGTGTAAAAAACTGAAAATTTTCGGTTTTTACACGACCTAGTAACTGTGGCGCTTAGGCACCAAATCTGGCGCCTAGGCGCCGGACCCATCATTACATAGTTTACTCTGATGCTTAGGCACCGGATATTAGCGCCTAGGCGCCGGAACCATGTTTGAATCTGTTTCGCCTAACGTTAAATTTCAAAGTTTCGATCTCAAAAATAAGTAAATTAGAATGGTATGATCAATATAAACTCAATAATTAAAATAATCATAATGAAGGTTAACTTGATCTCCTTTTTACTCACATACAAAATGGAGTGATCCAAAGTCCAAACTTTATAGACTTCGAGATAATCTTTAGCTTAAGTCAATAAAGACTTGTTAGCATCCAATTTTCTGAAGTTATATAAAATTAGTCAAGATCGAGGCATAACCTTACATTAAAAATTTAAAAACACACGAAAATAACTATGGGTTGTCTCCCACAAAGCGCTTGGTTTAACGTCGTCAGCCCAACCTATTTAAGTCTTTAATCATGTAGACTCAACTTGTAAGCCTCTTTATAAATCATTTTAATGTCTCCCAAATAAGGCTTCAGTCTTAATCTGTTAACTTTAAATATTTTTCCCCATTTTGGGGTCTTTAATATCCACAGTTCCGTAATGGTATACTTTCTTAATTATATATGGTCCCATCCATTTAGATCTTAATTTTCCAGGAAAAAGTCTTAAACGAGTATTAAATAATAATACTTCTTGTCCAGGCTTGAATATTTTTCCTGAAATCTTTTTATCATGTAATATCTACATTTTCTATTTATAAATCTTTCCATTTTCATATGACTCATTTCTTATTTCATCCATCTCATTTAATTGTAATAATCATTTTTCTCCTGCAGTATTCAAATCAAAATTAAACTCTTTTATTGCCCAATAAGTTTTATGTTCAAGTTCAAAAGGTAAGTGACAATGTTTACTATAAACTAACCGGTAAGGTGACATTCCGATTGGTATCTTATAAGCTGTTCTATAAGCCCATAATGCAGAATCAAGTCTATCAACACAATCAGTTCTTTTAGGATTAACAGTCTTCTCTAAAATTCTTTTAAATTCTCTGTTTGATACTTCATCCATTCCACTTGTTTGTGGGTGATAAGCAGTTGCAATTCTATGTTTGATTCCAAATTTTTCAAGTAATGATTGAATTCTTATATTTCTAAAATGACTTCCACCATCTGTGATAATTACTTTAGGCATTCCAAATCTAGAAAAAATCATTTTCTTTAAAAATTTTGAAACACTTTTGGAATCACAGTTAGGTAAAGCTACAGCTTCAATCCACTTTGAAACATAATCAACTGCTAATAAAATATAAATCTTTCCAGATGATGGTACAAATGGTTCCATAAAGTCTAAACCTCATATATCAAAAATTTTAACTTCTAATATATAGTTTAAAGGCATTTCATCTTTCCTAGATATATTTCCCATCCTTTGACATCGATCACATGTTTTAACATAATGTCTCACATCTTTGAACAAGGTAGGCCAATAAAATCCTGAATTTAAAATTTTAAATGCAGTTTTATCTACTCCAAAGTGTCCTCCAAATTCAGAATCATGACTTTTTTAAATAATAACAAAAGTTTCTTCATAAGGTACACATCTTCGAATTACAGAATCTCTACCCAATTTAAATAAATGAGAATCTTCCCAAATATAAGATTTAGCATCATTTTTAAATTTCTTAATATATTTGTTATTCAATCCATAAGGCAGAATATTGCTAACTAAATAGTTAACTATATCCGCATACCAAGGTGTTTGGCATCCTTGAATAACATATAACTGTTCATCAGGAAATTTCTCATTTATATTTTCTTCAATAAAAATATCATTCTTAATTCTAGATAAATGATCAGCAATTTAGTTATCAGTTCCTTTTTTATTCACTATTTGAAAATCAAATTCTTGTAGAAGTAAAACCCATCTTATCAGTCTAGGTTTAGCATCTTTCTTTGACATTAAATATTTAATAGCGGAATGATCAGTATGAATTATGCAAATGGTACAAGAAGATAATGTCTAAATTTATCAAAGGCATAGACTATAACTAAAAGCTATTTCTCAGTAGTAGTGTAATTTCTTTGAGTTTCAGTAAGAGTTTTACTTGCATAATATATAACTCTGAAAATTTTCTCATATTTTTGTCCCAATACAGCTCCAATTACAAAATCACTTGCATCGCACATTAATTCAAAAGGTTTATTCCAGTTAGGTGCAATAATTATAGGTGCAGTTATTAATTTTTCTTTTAAAATATTGACTAAGAGGTTAACTTCAACGTTAACTTCTTTTTCCAATAAATGACTAAGAGGTTTAGCAATTTTAGATAAATCCTTTATATATCTTCTATAAAATCCAGCATGAACCAAAAAACTTCTCACATCAGTAACAGTAGTAGGTGGTTGTAGTTCAACAATAATTTTCACTTTTCCTTGATCAACTTCCACCCCTTTTTGTGAAATTTTGCGACCAAGTAAAATGCCTTATATGACCATAAATTGACACTTTTCCCAGTTAATAACTTAGTTTGTTTCTTCACATCTTTTCAGAACTTTGGATATATTTCCAAATAAGATTCAAAAGATGTTCCAAAAACTGAAAAATCGTCCATAAATATTTCAATTCCTTTGTCAATCAAATCACAAAATATTGACATCATACATCTTTGAAAAGTTGCAGGTGCATTACATAAACCGAAAGGCATTCTTCTAAACGAACATGTTCCATAAGGACTTGTAAATATTATTTTCTCTTGGTCCTCAGGAGCGACAAGTAATTGATGATAACCAGAATATCCATCCAGAAAACAGAAATATGAGTGTCCTGCTAATTTATCAATCATTTGATCCAAGAAAGGTAAAGGAAAATGATCCTTTCTAGTGGCATTATTTAATTTCTAATAATCAATGCAAATTTGCCATCCAGTAACTTGTCTTGTAGGAATTAGTTCATTTTTATCATTGACAATGACAATTACTCCTTTCTTCGGAACACAATGAATAGGACTCACCCATTGACTATCCGAAATAGGATAAATAATTCCAGCATCTAACCATTTTAAAATTTCTTTTTTAACAACCTCTTTCATAATAGGATTTAATCTTCTTTGAGGTTCAATAGTAGGTTTAAAATCTTCTTCCATTAAAATCCTATGCATACAGATGGAAGGGCTTATTCCTCTTATATCAGCAATAGTCCAACCAAAAACTTTCTTATAATTCTTTAACACTCCTATTAATTTTTCTTCTTGATCTAAGCTTAGTTTAGAAGAAATAATAGCATGTAAAGTTAATGAATTTCCAAGAAAAACATACTTTAAATGTGCAGGTAACATTTTTAATTCCAATTCAGGGGCTTTTTTAATCGACGGTAAAAGTATTCATTTTGAGTTATGTCTAAAATTTCCCAGTTATCTTTAATATAATGAGTTTCTTTAAATAATTCTTCTTCTTTTAGTTCTTTTTTTTCGTTAGTTAATAATTCAAATTTTTCTTCAGAAATGACTTTACATTTTTCTTGATAATGTTTTTCAATTATATAATCAATAATATCCATTTGATGGCATTTTTATTTATCAGGGTACTTCATTGGTTTAAGGACATTGAATTTAATATCTTGATCATTAACTCTCATAGTTAATTCTCCTTTTTGTACATCAATCATAGCCCGTCTGGTAGCTAGAAAAGGTCTCCCTAAAATAATTGGTATTTCTTTATCTTCTTCCATATCAAGTATAATGAAATCCACAGGGCAAATAAATTTATCCACTTTAACAAGAACATCCTCTATAACTCCTTTAGGGTAAGTGATAGATCGATCAGCTAACTGAAGGGTTACAGTGGTGGGAGTAATCTCTCCTAAATTCAACCTTCGAAAAATAGAAAATGGCATGAGATTAATACTTGCTCCTAAATCACATAAAGCTTTTCCACAACACTTTTTTTCAATAGCACAAGGTATAGTGAAACTTCCAGGATCTTTAAATTTCTGAGGTAATTTCTTTTGAATTATTGTACTACATTCTTCACTTAATGCAACAGTTTCAAAAGCTTCAAATTTTCATTTTTTACTTAAAATATCCTTCATATATTTTGCATAAGTTGGCATCTGTTCCAAAGCTTGAGCAAAAGGTATGTTAATAGTAAGTTTCTTAAAAATTTCAAAGAACTTAGAAAATCGATGATCAAGCTTCGCTTGTTTTAATCTTTGAGGAAAAGGTGGTGGTGGTTTTTCAACTTCCACATTAATAGGAATAACAGTCTGATCTTTACTAGGAGAAGGAGTTTCTTTAGGTTTTTCAATCTCTTCAACCTCAATCTCATTTTCAATTTCATTCTGAATTCTTTCTTTTAATTCCTTTCAACTTCTAAGTTGTACAGCTTTAACATGTTCATGTTCTTTCTAGTTTCTTTTGAATTGATTTCAACATTACTAGGAAGTGTTCCTGGAGGTCTGTAATTAATTAAATTAGCGATTTGTCCCATTTGATTCTCAATATTACGAATAACAGTGTTTTGATTTTGTAATTAACTACTCAGTTGTAAAATTAATTCTTCTATAGATAACTTCTTTTGTTGATTATTAAATCCAGGAGGTTTATAGTTTGAATTTACTTAATTATTCCAATTTCTAGTTGGATGAGTTTGATTATTACCCCATTGTTGTTGTGAATTATTTCAGTTAAAATTAGGGTGATTTTTCCATCCAGGATTATAATAATTTAAATAAAGATTATTTTTACTAGCAATAGCTTGTAAAGTTTCAATAGTTTGAGAATCTTCAATATTAGCAAAGTTGTTATGTAATACATTGATAGAAAAATTATCTAATTTCTTAGATATTGCAGCTACTTGTGAAGCTAAGATAGAAAAGGCTTCGTTATCATGAATACTTGCCATTCTTTTAGGATTAATCCTTTCAGAAGGCCATTGAAAATTATTGTTAACCATTTCTTCAATTAAAGTATAAGCTTCTTCAAATGATTTAGCCATTAAAGAACTTCCAGCAGCAGCATTAATAATTGATTTTAGCGATCCATTGAATAATTAACCAATCAGGTAAAGCATGATGAGGACACTTTCTTTATAGTGCTTTAAATCTTTCCCAAGTTTCATAAATTGTCTCCCCGTCAAATTGACTAAATTAAGTAATGTCATTTCTTAATTTAGCAGTTTTAGAAGGAGGAAAATATTTAGCAAGAAATTTTTGTGCCATTTCAGCCCATGTTTTAATAGATCCTGTTGCTAATGAGTTCAACCATATCTTTGCTTTATCTCTTAAAGAGAAAGGAAAGAGTCTAAGTCTAATAACATCATCAGAAACATTGTTATATTTAAAGGTAGCTCAAAGTTCTAAAAAACTAGTAAGGTGTAAATTTGGATCCTCATTTGGTGTTCCCCCAATTTGATTATTTTGAACCATTTGAATTATAGCTGGTTTAAGCTCAAACGAAGTAGCATCTACAGCAGGTATTTGAATACTATTATGAAGTTCATCAACTGTAGGGTTAGCATAATCCCTTAATGGTTTGTAAAAATTTTGTTCATTAATTTCAATTGGATTTTGTAAATTGTTATGTAAATTAGCTATCTCTTGATATTTTTGAATTTGTCTTTCTTTTTTTGATTCTTCAAACTGTTCTTTCTAATTCAGAATCTAAAGGTACTAATCCTTCAGAACCAGAACTATGCATAAAAAGTAAATAAAAAGTAAAATAAAATAACAAGAAATAAAATATCTACTTCCTTCTTTTTTTATTTTTGTTTTTATAAATGTTTTTGTATTTTTATATTTTTTTATTTTTTTTGTATTTTGATAATAAAAGAAATAAATAAAATAAAATAAATATTAAAAATCTAAAAATTTGCATCCCCGGCAACGGCGCCAAAAACTTGACCTCGATCCGCGAACAACACAGTATTTATGCTTTCAAAAATATGTCATAGCCAATACTTTGACCCAAATAATAATAGCGGCTAGTGTATATAAATATAATTTTATGAAAAATATTTTACACACTAGAGGTACTACGCAAGTATACGTATCGTTTCAAGTAATATAGGGCTTTAAATAAAGACCCCAATATCGATCCCACAAGGAGGTTTATAGATTTTTAAATATTTTAATTTTATTTTTATGTATTTCTTTTAAAGTTTTAAATTTAATTTACTAAATGTAGAATTAAGGCAATAATAAAATAAATGAGTGATGTAAATAATACTAAGCAAATAACTTTCTTCCTTTCAATTAATCCAAGACTTTTTAGATAATATAATATTCGTGGAGAATATAAATTAATGGTATTGTGCTAATTAGAAGCAGTCCTATTCTTTACTTTCGCTCGATAGTATAAAGAACATTGGCTAGTCTATAGATCAGGTGGATGTATTGTTATTAGAATGGGTTGATCTAGGCTCACACTACTAGATGTCCAAGGGTGGCTATGGTCGGCCCTACTAGTGACCCGTTCCCTCTCTATAAACCAAATTACAAGAATTTAGTCTGTCACTCCAAAAATTTATTAATTCTACGCCCATTGAATAATATTTTCCTATTTATTTGCACTTCACCTTGAATAACCCGCACAAGACCTTCGACTACCCAAGAATTCATGTGATATCTACTAGTTAAAAATTCATCTCCTTCTAGGTCTCAAAATTCTTCAACATATTTTAACAATTTAAATGGCCAATTTAAATAGTAAATTAAGATCCGGTATTAATATCATCACAATATTTAAAACATATTTTAATTTCTAATTCTCCAAAGAATTTTAGATTATCTTACTTATCTTTTCATAATTGAAAGGAGAAAGTAAGGTAACTACTCAGAACACATTGAATCTAAATAAAAAAACATATAAATAAAACTTTGAATAAATGTACAAATACTTATCTCAAGTGTTTCTCCAACTGAACCTCTGATTCGTTCTGACTTCAAAGCGAAATAGACTTCACAAGCACCAACTTTTTCAAACTCTCAATACAAACTCTAAATAAAATAAAATCACTAATTTATAAAGGAAAGTAAACTAAAGGTGTGGCCCTTAAAATTATCTCTCTAATTTTTAGATTTCTTATTAGGCTACTTGGGTTGGGCGTTTTTCTTTGTAGAAATAGCCTCCTATTTATAGGCTTCAAGGGTTGCCTAAGGCACCTCTTCAAAATGTGTCCTAGTTCAATGAATCTTCTAGAAAGTGTGTCTGGCACCTAGGCGCCGGTATCTGGCACCTAGGAGCTGGACTCAGCGTCCAGTTCTTCGTACCTCTTCACTTTGGATTGCACCTCTTCGCGATCCAAACCGTTTCCAAGCATCTAAATACAATGTATCACATGTCCTATAATCCAGGAATAACTGCCCATCTTCTAGATGGTCCAATAACCGCTCAAACTGTCAAAATTACCGTACAAAGTAGTTACAAAAACTATCACAAATTTGGTATCGAGCTGGCGCTTAGGCGCCGGATTCTAGCGCCTAGGCGCCAGGCTCAATATTTTGGTAATTTTGCATTTTGGCTCCATTTTTGCTCATTTTTGCTCCTTTTTCATCATTTTTCATCCTTTTTTCCTTTTTGAACATTTTTGCATCACCTACATTAAAAAACATACAATACCTTTCATTAAAGCATAATATCCTTAAAAATGTGATAAAAATCAAGGCATAAAAACAGGTATTTTTTTATGGATCAAGACACCAAGGCACCTTTTGGTCTACTATTTAAAGAGAGTCTTAGGAATGACTAAGTGCTCTTCCACTTGCATTTCAAGAGAGTTTTCATTGGGAGTAGGAGTAGAGAGTAGAGAAGGAGCCTTTCCTTTGCATTTTGAAGGGTTCTTCCATTGCATTTTTACAGAGTTTTATTTTAGTTTTTATTAAGAGTAGGAGTAGAGAGTAGAGAGTAGAAAAGGGTCGGAGTGAAGTCTTCTTCTTCCCACTTCTTTTCTTTCTTTTTAGTTTAGTTTTTATTGAAGCCTGAAGTTATTCTGAGTCATCAGAGTTGGGAGATCCGCTCTGAGGAGTAGTTTAGTAAAGAGTTAAAGTTTCAGAGGAACTTCCTGAGTCTTGTGGAGAGAATTTTCAGATAAGTGTTTATTTTTGTTCTTACATTTAGTTTTTAATTCATACTTATTTCTGTTTGTTGTTTTTCTTATGGTTTTTAATTTCAAATCAATGTGTTTTTGTATTTTCTCAATGCATTCTGAGTAGATTACTTTATCTTTTTCTTACGTAAATGGAGAAGTAATTAATTTATAGAGAATTGTTGTGGAAAGTATAAGTGTTTAAAAGTTGGAAGAAGTTGTGAAAATTGATTCTAAAAACTTTGTTTACTTATTAATTTGGCCTGTTAAGTTGTAAAATTTCTTGAGATTATATAAGATCCAATGCAGTATTGTCTCAAAAAAGTTAGTAAGAATCACATGCAATTATATGGGTGAGAATTGTAGTCCATATAATTGAATGTAATATTAGAAGATATTTTTATGGAAGGGAGTAAAATTAGAAGATTTTAGAGTGACAGGCTAAAACCCCCTTATTTAGTTTGAAGTTTTGAGTTTTGTTATGTGAAGTTAGCCCCTAGGTGGTGGGAATCGAGGGAACTCTAAAGTGAGAGACTGATATCTACCCTGCCTAACCATGTTCAAAATGATAAAAATTTCAAATTAACCTATGTTCTTTATAGAACCAAGTAAGGGTAAAGAACACATTTTTTCTATCTGTCACAACAAAATTTAAATACTTCCACAACAATACTTTAATAATTATTACTACTTCATAAAAGGAAAGAAAAAGATATTCTTGTTAATAGTATTTTACATACAGTGTTTTTAGTTATTATAATTTTAATTTCTTGCTTAACATTTTATTCAACTTTCAAAACTTTTCAAAATCAACACATACTTTCAAAAGCCATAAAAAAGTAAAAAAAATAATTTTTTATTTCTTTAAAGATTTTACATTTTCCCTGTGGGTTCGATATCTCGGGGCTTAATCGGAAAGTCCTATATTACTTGATAAATGATACGTATACTTGCGTAGTATCCACATTATAAATCAAAATCATCAGCATATATATATATATATCAGTGCGGAATCAAGTTTTTGGTGTCATTGCCAATTTTCATATCATATTTGTAAGTATAAATATCAGGTGGATCAAGTTTTTGGCGTCGTTGCCAGGGGAAACAATTAAATTGCATTTTAAAGAGAATTAATAAATTTTAAATTTTTACTTTTCTTTGTTTTTTGTTAGTGTGTTGTGCTTTATTTTATTTTATTGTTATATGCGTAGTTCAGGTTCTGAAGGACTTGTGCCTTACGATTCTGAATTAGAAAGAACTATCAGAAAAATAAAAAAATTAAAAATATAGAAAAAAATAAAAATAATCAAGAAATGGAAAATCATCAAAATCAAAATGTAGGCATCCATCAAGAATTAAGACCTTTAAGAGATTATGTTAACCCAACAGTAGATGAATTTCGTGGTAGTATTCAAAATCCTGCTGTAGCTACTAATTCTTTTGAGCTTAAACCTGCTATTATCCAAATGGTGTCTAATAATCGGTTTGGGGGAGCAACAACTGAAGATCCTAATTTGCATCTTGCTAATTTTCTAGAGTTGTGTGCTACTTTTAAATATGATGGTGTTTCGGATGATGCTATTAGAATTAGACTTTTTCCTTTCTCACTAGGGATAAAGCTAAAATATGGTTACATTCATTACCACCTGGATCAATAAGAACTTGGGGTGAACAGTCACAAAAATTCCTTGTTAAATGTTTTCCACCATCTAAGACTGCTAAGTTGAGAAATGATATAACATCTTTTTGTCAGTTTGAAGGGGAATCAATGTATGAAGCATGGGAAAGATTTAAAGATCTCCTCGAGAAATGTCCACATCATGCGATACCGTATTGGTTAATAATTCAAACTTTTTATAATAAATTAGTTGGATCTCTTAGATCAATCATCGATGCTCTGCTGGTGGATCATTAATGTCTAAACCATTTTCTGATGCTTATGCTTTAATTGCAGAAATGTGTACTAATAATTTTCAATGGACATCTAAAAGGTGAAATCCTAAAAAGGTAGCCAGTGTTTATAAGAATGATGCTTTTAAAATGTTAGTAAATCAAGTTGTTGCTGTATCAAGGAAGATAGACCAATTTGGGATGAATTTTTCTTAGCAAAATCTCATGATTGAAGAAAATTTATTAGGCTAAATGGTTGATTCTTATTCTTCACCAGAAACTGTGAATACAATAAGTAAACCTAACAACCCATATTCTAATTATTATAACCTAGGTTGGAAGAATCATCCAAATTTTAACTGGAATAACAATAATCAGGCTGGTGTTAATCAACAATGGGGGAACCACCAAGTAAACCCATTGGGGAATTGGAACAACCAAGGTAATAATAATAATAGACTAACTTATCCTTCAGGTTATAACAATGCTTAACAATTAAAGGAGATGAAGTTGTCTATGGAAGAAGTAGTATCACATATGGGAAATCAATTAAAAATTCAAGGAGCAACCATCAGAAATATTGAAAATCAATTGGGACAAATTGCAAATGCATTAAGAAATAGATCCCAAGGAATGCTTCCAAGAAATACTGAAGTGAATTTAAGAGAAAAGAATAAAGAACAAGTAAAAGCAATTCAACTGAGAAGTGGAAAAGAATTGGAAGGTAGAGTTCAAAAAGAAACTGAAGTAGAGAAAGAAGAGATTGAAAGACCTAAAGAGGACGCTCCAAAAGGTTTTGAAAGACCTATTTCTCCACCTAAGGTTAATTTAGAAAAACCACAACCTCCTTTTCCTTAGAGACTTCATCAACAAAAAGTTAGATAAGCAATTTTCAAAATTCTTGGAGATATTAAAGAAGCTTACCATTAATATTCCATTTGCTGAAGCCTTAGAACAAATGCTAAGCTATGCGAAATTTATGAAAGATATTCTTAATAAAAAAAGGAAGTTTGAAGAAAATGAGACTGTTGCACTTAGTGAGGAGTGCAGTGCCATAATTCAGAAAAAGCTTCTTGAAAAACTTAAAGATCTTGGAAGTTTCACAATTCCATGTGCAATCAGACAAAGATTCTATGGAAAAGCTTTATGTGATTTGGGTGCAAGCATTAACCTTATACCTCTATCAATATTCAAAAGACTGGGACTAGGAGAAATAACCCCAACTACTGTAACTCTGCAATTAGCAGATCGTTTGATCACATGTCCTAAAGAAGTTATAGATGATGTTTTGGTAAAAGTGGATCAATTTATTTTTCCTGTGGATTTCATTGTGTTAAATATAGAGGAAGATAAATAGATACCCTTAATTTTGGGGAGACCTTTTCTAGCTACAGGCAGAGCCATGATAGATGTGCAAAAAGGGGAATTAACAATGAGGGTTAATGATCAGATTGTTAAATTTAATATTTCAAAATCGATGAAATATCCTGCTAAAGGTAAAGAAGATGAGTGTTATAGGATGAATGTTATTGAATATTTACGTGAATGTCATTTCAAATCAACTTATGAAGAGAAAGCTAAAAGAGAAGAATTGGAATATAAGAAAAAAGAGGAATTATTTGATTCTGAAGATTTTCAAGAGAAAAATTTAAAGTATGTTCATGAAAGTTTTGAATTGTTGGATATGGCTGAAAAAGATGAATCTTATGGTCCATCAATTGAAAAACCTCATGAACTTGAGCTAAAAATGCTTCCTGATCATTTGAAGTATGTTTTTCTAGGTGCATCCTCAACCTTGCCTGTTATAATTTCTTCTCAATTAACTGAAAAAGAAGAAGAGAGTTTGCTTGAAATTTTGAAGAAGCACAAGAAAGCCTTTGGATGGACAATTGTTGATATTAAAGGAATCAGTCCTTCAATTTGTATGCACATAATTTCTATGGAAGATAATTGCTAACCGCGGGCTGATCCCCAAAGGAGATTAAATCCTATTATGAAAGACATTGTTGAGAAAGAAATTTTAAAATGGTTGGATGCTGAAATTATCTACCATATTTCAGATAATGCATGGGTTAGTCCTATTCACTGTGTTCCTAAGAAAGGAGGAGTAACTGTGACTGTTAATGAGAAGAATGAAATGATACCAACAAGACAAGTTACAGGGTGGCGAATATGCAATGATTATAGAAAATTAAACCTTGCCGCAAGGAAAGATCATTTTCTACTCCCTTTTCTAGATCAAATGTTGGATAGACTGGCTGGGCATAAATACTTTTATTTTCTGGATGGATATACTGGTTACCACCAAATTCAAATTGCTCCTAAGGATCAAGAGAAACTACGTTTACCAGTCCTTATGGTACGTTTGCTTTTAGAAGAAGCCCTTTGGTTTATGTAATGCCCCTGCTACATTTCAGAGATGTATGATGGCTATTTTTTGTGATTTAATTGAAAAAGGGATTAAAGTTTTTATGGATGACTTTTCAGTGTTTGGAATTTCATTTGAATCATGTTTAGAACATTTATCTAAAATTCTAAAACACTGTGAAGAATCTAATTTGGTCCTTAATTGGGAAAAATGCCAATTTATGGTAGCATGAGGAATTATTTTGGGATATCGGATTTCAGAAAAAGGTTTAGAGGTAGATCCTGCAAAAACTTAAGTTATATCTAATTTACCTTGCCCATCCAATGTAAGGGGAATTAGAAGTTTTTTAGGACATGCTGGATTCTACAGGCGTTACATCAAAGACTTTTCAAAGATTTCAAAACCTTTATGCCGTTTACTGGAAAAGGATGCAATTTTTAATTTTGATGATGATTTCCTCAAAGCGTTTGAAACATTAAAAGAAAAATTAAATACTGCACCTGTAATAATTTCACCAAATTGAGAAAAACCTTTTGAATTAATGTGTGATGCTAGTGATTATGCTATTGGTGCTGTTTTAGTCAGAAATATGATAAAATTTTCAAAGTAATTTATTATGCTAGTAAAACTCTTAATGAAGCTCAAATTAATTATACCACTACGGAGAAAGAGTTATTAGGTATAGTATTTTCTTTTGATAAATTTCGATCATATTTAATTGGAACTAAATGTGTGGTGCATACTGATCATTCTGCTATTAAATATTTAATGAAGAAAAATGATGCAAAACCGAGACTGATAAGATGAATTCTTCTTTTCCAATAATTTGATTTTAAGATAGTAGATAGGAAGGGTTCTGATAATCAAATTGCTGATCATTTGTCCAGGCTTGAAATTAAAAAAACTGTCTGTGATATTGAAGAAATTAATGAACATTTTCCTGATGAAAAACTGTTTGCTGTTAAAGAATTACGTGTTTCATGGTATGCAGACATAGTAAACTTTATCGTTAGTAATATTATACCCTATGGTTTAGCATACCAAGAAAAGAAGAAATTTCTGTCTTATGCTAAGACTTATTTTTGGGATGACCCATTTTTATATAAACAAGGAAATTATCTAATAATTCAAAGATGTGTACCTTTGGAAGAGACTTATGAAATTATTCAAAAATGTCATGATTCTAATTATGTGGGACATTTTGGAAGTGATAAAACTGCATATAAAATATTACAATCAGGATTTTTTTGGCCTACAATTTTTAAGGATGTGAATGATTATATTAAAAATTGTGATGGATGTCAGCGTGTAGGAAATATTTCTAGAAGAAATGAGATGCCCCTCATTATATGTTGGAAGTTGAAATATTTGATGTTTGGGGATTAGATTTTATGGGACCATTTACACCATCTTTCGGAAATGTTTATATTTTGATAGCGATAGACTATGTTTCCGGATGGATTGAAGCTATTGCTT
Organism: Papilionanthe hookeriana x Papilionanthe teres; assembly: GCA_022702705.1. Taxonomy (NCBI): domain Eukaryota; kingdom Viridiplantae; phylum Streptophyta; class Magnoliopsida; order Asparagales; family Orchidaceae; genus Papilionanthe; species Papilionanthe hookeriana x Papilionanthe teres. The sequence goes on along the minus strand of CM040421.1, from coordinate 122,243,107 downwards.
TACCTCGATGTGATGCTCAAAGTGTTGCAAAGTTTTTAGAAAAGAATATATTTTGCAGATTTGGAATACCAAGAGTAATCATAACTTATGGGGGAAGTCATTTTGGATATGCGATTATTGAGAAGTTACCAAAGAAATATCATATTAATCATCGCATTGTTACTGCTTATCATCCGCAGACAAGTGGTTTGGTTGAATTATCCAATCGTGAAATTAAAACAATATTGGAAAAAACTGTTAATCCAAATAGAAAGGATTGGTCAATCAAACTGGATTATGCTTTGTGGGCCTATAGGACTGCTTACAAAACACCTATAGGAATGTCCCCATATAGGCTAATTTTTGGAAAAGCTTGTCATTTACCTTTTGAACTTGAGCATAAAGAATATTGGGCTATTAAAGAGTTCAATTATAATTTGAAAGATGCTGCTGAAAAGAGATTATTGCAATTGAATGACCTTAAAGAAATAAGGAATGAATCTTATGAAATTGCTAAGATTTATAAGGAAAAGATGAAGTTATGGCATGATCGGAAGATTCTTACTAAAAATCTTGTACCAGGACAAAAAGTTTTACTGTATAATGCTAGATTTAGATTATTTTCTGGAAAACATAAGTCCAGGTGGATGGGTCCATTTATTGTGATAAAAGTTTATTCTTGTGGAGCTGTAGATATTCAAGAGCCTAAGACTGGAAAAATATTAAAAGTTAACAGACATAGACTTAAACCATATTTTTCAGTTAATAAATCTAAATCTGATAATAATTTGATGTTGGGTCACTCATAATGAGTTCTGGGTATGTCAGGCTGAAGACATTAAAACAAGAGCTTTGTGGGAGGCAATCCATAATTATCGATGTGCTTTGCTTGATGTTTGTTTTTTGAGCTTTGTTTGCTTTATTTGATTTGTTTTACTATTTTTGGTGGTAGTAATTTGGAGTTTTTTTAACTATAGTAGAGTTTATTTGACCTTAATTGATGACTTAGAGAAGTCAGAATGAAAATTTGGACACTTAACAGACCTGTGCTAAATTGAGCACTGGCGGCTAAGCGCCGACTGGTTGGCACTTAGGCGCCATAGTTATAAAAAACATGAAAAATGAGGTTCTAGAAGCCTAGATCGTGGGGGAGAAGTTTTGGAAGTTATTTTAGAGTTTTAAAACGTCTTGGGACAGATTTATCACTTCCCAAGTCTATAAAAAGGATCTTATTTAAGAGAAACACTTGCCCCAAGTCCTATTTTCATTTCTGAGTCTTAAGAAGAGAGTTTTGAGTGCATCATGTCTTTCTGGGAGAAGGAGATGAAAAAGAAGCAAGATTCTGACAAAAGTAAGTTCATTAGTGATAGTGCTAAAGAATTATTCAATGGTTATCTCACTGTTAGTATTCAAGATATTGCAGAAATGATTGCAAATATTGAAGCCCGAGTGACTTCAATGGAAACAAAGATCAATGAAACTAATTTTTAGTTGGAGCACATGGGATGGCAACTTAAGATGCAATTCAGTCATACAAGGTATGTGGAAGAGGCAGATAAGGTGTTGTTTGTGAAAAACAAATGGATTGAAGAGGAAGATGTAAGAATGAACAATTATCACCCGTTCTATCAAATTTATATTCCAGAAGTGTCAAATGAGAATAATAGTGGTCCTGGATATAATCCGCCTAATGGAGAATGGAATTAAGAGTGTTTTATTTTTATTTGTTTAGTGTTCTTATGTGTTATGTTTAGTGTTCTTGTGTGTTATGTTTAGTGTGTTTAGTGTTTATATTTAAGTATTAACTAAGCCTAATGATGTGATGGTTACACCCTAGAGATGTATACTTATCAGTTTGAGATTAAAGTCTCTTGTATTTAGAGAATTTTCATCCTTTATGTGTGGATAGAAATTCTAGAGTTGTATTAAGTGTTATGTTTGTTTTAATATAAAGTTTGTGTTTGTGTGAAATTTGTGTGGAATCAATGGATATTTAATTTTGATTTGGAATATTGAAGATTTATGTGGGGAGAAATAATTATTTTGGAGTAATTAAGGGTGATTAACCATGTGATTTAGTGCATATACCATTATTGTGAATATTTGGGTATTGGCGGCTAAGCGCCAAAGTGTCGGCGCTTAAGCGCCAGATTTCACGGCTAAGCGCCAATAGTTCGCGCTTAGGCGCCAGTTCACGAAAATTGGTTCCCAATAGTTAAAAACCCGAAAAATGCCATTTTTAAACTGTTGCATCGTCTTCAACCTTCGGTCTATCGCTAAAGAGAGGCTAGGGCATCATATTGTGGATCATTTAAGAGCCGATCTCAACAAAAATTGTTAGATTTGGATTCCTTGAGGTAAGAACACTACTCCTAAGTAAAAAAATTTTATTTTCACCATGTATTTTAAGTACATTTTGGAAAATCTTAAAATCACTATTCATGGTGAAAATTTGAGGAAAAACTTAAGAAATTGCTTGGATTTAGTGAAAATATCTTTTGGAAGATATTTTAACAAGTTTAGTTTGATTTTGGAATTTATGGTGATTTTTTTTCCTTGAATTTTTAGAGATGGCTCCAAAGTCAAAGCGCGTACGAGAAAAGACAAGAATTGATTCTGACAAATTTGTTAGTATGAGGGCTGAGGAACGATACGTCGATTCATTGCAGTCACTTAAGTTGATTCCTGGGCAAATGGTTAGTAAACCAGTAGAGATGATTGAAGAAATGATTGCTAGAAGGAACTGGGAGAATTACAGTTGCTTCTCCGTTGTTGCTGTTGTTTTTGTGGTTCGAGAATTTTATTCAAATTTGTCTGCTGCAGAAGAGAATCAAGTGATGGTTAGGAGGCATGAGGTCAACTTCTCTTCTGGGGCAATCAATAATTTTTATGGACTACCTCCTAACATGTTTTGTTTTTATTCTAACCATCATCCTATGGAAGGAGAGTTAGATGAGATCATGGAATTTCTAACTGATAGAAGAGGGTTATGGAAAATAAAAAATGATAGAAGATTGAACTTTCTTGCTTCCAAATTGAATGCCATTTCTATGGCATGACATTATTTTATCTCATCTAAGTTGTTACCTTCGAGCCAGACTAGTTAAGTAACGAGAGAAAGAGCTGTGTTGAACTATTGTATTCAGCAAGGGAAGCCTATTGACATTGGAGGAATAATTTATGATTATGTTTTGAACAGTGCTGATCCACCACTACTGCAGGTATGAGATTTCCTTCCTTGATTCATTCATTATGTGAACGATCTGGAGTGAATTTTGAAACCTGGAAAGAGGTACTTCATCCATTAAGACCAATTACCAGTGTAAACGTTGGTGCTTACACTTTACATTTAGAGTTTGGTTGGAGAGGAGGATTGGTAGGGCTTCTACTGCTTCTGCTTCTGCTGCATCTACTTCTCGTGCTCTTACTTCGCGTGCATCATTATCTACTGATTCACAGATAGGTTTATTAAGAAAAAATTTTGAAAAAAGTGAGTCTTACTCGAGAGCATCTGAAAGATATGGATGGTAAGATGGATAATGTAGAAAGATATATTGTGAAACATGATGAGTATGAGGAGAGTTATCAGCAATATTTGGATAGACTGATTAGAGGTGATCAAAGTGCTGAGATGCCTCCTCATCCATTCTACATACCTTGTGTGCCATCTAGGGATTGGAACGAGCAGGATGATGATGATGATGAGGATGATGAGTAGATTAGTGTTATTTGTTTTCGTTGCAATGTTGTTATTGTTGTTGCTGATGTTTGTTTTGTTAGTATTTAGTTTGATTATTGTGTTGTGATATGAACCTTGATAGTATGTAAAACTGTAGTTTGTATTATTTTTTCTGTTATGCATATTCAGATGTGTTTGTTGTTGTTTGTATTGATGTTTTATATGTTGCTTTGTGATAGTGATGTGTATTAGTAAATGTTTTAATGTGTATATTATGTCAGAGTTTTTAGTAGTGTGTACTTTAACTGAAAAAAATGTTAGGAGATTATAAACACTATGGGGAACTTCTACTTAGGAAACTACATGTTTAAAATTTTTCAAATTCCACTATCATCTGTTATCTGTATCAGTGTGTTATTTTAGTTGGTGTGTATTTGCTTTGAAAACCTCCACTACTGTAGAAGTCTTTTTGAAATTTTTACTTTTATTTGTATAAAACAAAAAAAAAAACTAAATTTGATTTCATTTTACTCCTGTTATGTAAATTGTTATACTTGCATATTAGGATATTAAAAATTCTTGCAAGCATGATATGCCAGTTTTTTATTTCTCACCCATGTATCATTTCTTATGCTTAAATGTTTTATCTTAACTAAAAAATTAAAGTTTTGGGGGGATTTTAAAAACAAAGATTTTTAAAAAAAAACCTAAAATTTTATTTGATTCTCAAGAATACTTAAAATAAATCTTATTTTTGATTGAGAACAATTAAGTACATAAAGTTATATTAGGGGAACAAAAATTTTGAATATAGAAATGAATAAAAGAATTTAGTTAAAATTTATAGTAATCATGAAAAACTTAAAGTTAAAATTTTCTTAATGAAGAGGTGTTAAATAAAGTTAAACTATCTTTAGTAAGAAGTTTTGTATTTTAGGGTAAGTAGAAGATTTGACTTTTATTCTTCAACGCTTAAATTTCTTTTATTGAAGAGTAATTTTCAAATATTATTATTATGATTTTTAAATGAAAGATGTATATCTGACCTTTATTTTAAATGGAAGGGTGGAATCAAAATCATTAAAGACGTATCCAGATATAGTAATCCTTGCCTTATAAAAAAAAAGAGAGAAAAAGAAAAGAAAAAAAAGTGAAAAATAATATATGAAAAGGGAGGAGAAGCTTGAGGATTTAAGGGCCTAATCAAAAATTGGTTTCATACCTAAAGTTTAAGATATAAGTTCAGAGAAAATCTAAAGCTTAAGTTTATAATATAGTAAGTAAAATTATTTTCAAATATAGATTTTTAAGTGAGAAAAATAATTGTTTGAGTCCTATATTTTGAAGAATCTAAAAATATTTATGAATTAGATAGAAACTTATATTTGTCATTTTCCTTTACTTAAGAACTTTCTAAACTTTAAGTTGGTTTTAATTACTGAATTTTTTTTAAATTGGACTATTCCATTTCTAGAACAAAATTTTGTTATCTTCCTAAGAAACTCATTACATAATTTGCATGCTAAAATGTTCTATGAGATTAACTCGTTACTCGAGGACAAGTAACATTTTAAGTTTGGGGGATTTTGATACACCTAAAATATATAGTATTTTTATGCACATTTTTATACCAATTTTTAATGATATTGCACTTTAATGGAAGGTATTTTGTGTTTTTCTTGCAGGTATGATGAAAATGGGTGGTCATGATGAAAGGAGCAAAATTGAATCCAATTTGGAGAAAAAAATGAAAAATGAAAATTTGGTCACTGGCGCCTAAGTGTCGTTGGGTCAGCGCTTAGCCTCCACAGTTAAAAATTAAAATCTAAAGGAATTTGGCGCCAATTTCAAAGGGGATGGGATGCAAGTAACTTCCATAACTTCCTTTGGGCAGCAAGTTTGAATGAAGGGGTGCATTCTATGGTGGATACATTGAATCTGGACACATTTTGAAGAGTCACCAAGGAACCTTTTGGTTTACTATTTATAGAGAGTCTTAGGAATGACTAAGTGCTCTTCCACTTGCATTTTAAAGAGAGTTTTCATTAGGAGTAGGAGTAGAGAGTAGAGAAGGAGCCTTTCCTTTGCATTTTGAAGGTTTCTTCCATTGCATTTTTATAGAGTTTTATTTTAGTTTTTATTAAGAGTAGGAGTAGAGAGTAGAGAAGAGAAAAGGGTCGGAGTGAAGTCTTCTTCTTCTCACTTCTTTTCTTTCTTTTTATTTTAGTTTTTATTGAAGTTTGAAGTTATTCTAAGTCATCGGAGTTGGGAGATCCGCTCTGAGGAGTAGTTTAGTAAAGAGTTAAAGTTTCAGAGGAACATCCTGAGTTTTGTGGAGAGAATTTTCAGATAAGTGTTTACTTTTGTTCTTACATTTAGTTTTTAATTAATACTTGTTTCTTTTTGTTGTTTTTCTTATGGTTTTTAATTTCAAATCAATGTGTTTTTGTATTTCTCAATGCATTCTGAGTAGATTACTTTATCTTTTTCTTTCTTAAATGGAGAAGTAACTAATTTATAGAGAATTGTTGTGGAAAGTATAAGTGTTTAAAAGTTTAAAGAAGTTGTGAAGATTGATTCTAAGAACTTTGTTTACTTCTTAATTTGGCCTATTAAGTTGTAGAATTTCTTGAGATTATGTAAGATCCAATGCAGTGTTGTCTCATAAAAGTTAGTAAGAATCACATGCAATTATATGGGTGAGAATTGTAGTCCATATAATTGAATGTAATATTAGAAGATATTTTTATGGAAGAGAATAAAATTAGAAGATTTTAGAGTGACAGGCTAAAACCCCCTAATTTGGATTGAAGTTTTGAGTTTTGTTATGAGAAGTTAGCCCCCAGGTGGTGGGAATCGAGGGAACTCTAGAGTGAGAGACTCGTATCTTCCCTGCCTAACCATGTTCAAAATGATAAAAATTTCAAATTAACCTATGTTCTTTATAGATCCAAAGGGTAAAGAACACATTTGCTTCTATCTGTCACAACAAAATTTAAATACTTCCACAAAAATACTTTAATAATTATTACTACTTCATAAAAGGAAAGAAAAAGATATTCTAGTTAATAGTATTTTACATACAGTGTTTTTAGTTATTTTAATTTTAATCTCTTGCTTAACATTTTATTCAACTTTCAAAACTTTTCAAAATCAACACATACTTTCAAAAGCCATAAAAAAAGTAAAAAGATAAATTTCTTGATTTCTTTAAAGATTTTACATTTTCCTTGTGGGTTCGATATCTCGGGGATTAATCAGAAAGTCCTATATTACTTGATAAACAACATTATAAATCAAAATCATCAGCATATATATATATATATATCGGTGCGGAATCAAGTTTTTGGTGCCATTGCCAATTTTCATATCATATTTGTAAGTATAAATATCAGGTGGATCATGTACTGTATTATTTTCTGAGATTAGTATTTTGTTTGTAGTTTGTATTTTATTTCTGGATGGATTGTGATGCGTAGATTGTAATTGTAATTGCAATTGTGGACTCTAAGTTAAAATAGTATAATGTTTGTTATTGTGCTATGAAATGCAATTACTATTAGGTATTATACTGTGTAGTATAATTGTTGTTGTTAAATGTTTTGTTTTATGTACTTATTTCAAATTCATTACCCCAGCAAATTTTCTAATCTATTATATGTGTAGAAAAGTTCCTAATATTACAGGTTAGTTGAAGTTAAATTTTTTTAGAAGAACCTGCAAAATTTTAGAGAAATGAAAATGCCTAAAGTGCAAAGGTATGATTTATATTTAGAATTTTTCTTTCCACCTATATTTTCTATTATTGAAAACTTCAAGTTTGGGGGGGAAGAAAATTATTAACTATTATGTGTTCTCCAATTAAAATATTTTCAAAATTTATAAATATGATTTTTGTGATAAAATTTAATTCAGTTAACCGTATTTAGATTTTATTTAATTATTATAGAAGATTCAAAGAAATATTTTTAGTAATGAAAATTAATTTTGTAGGTTAGGAAATTTTTTATTAGAGGATAAGACTATAGTTAACTATTTAAAGTAAAGAAAACAATATTTTAAATATTAAGAATCTTAGAAATTTAGTTGAGAAAGAAAAGATTGGGGCTCAATGATGTAAAGCCTATGAATTACATATAAGGTAAAAGAATGCTTTAAGTTTAAAATTTAGGAAAAGAAGAGTGAAGTTCAAAATTATTAACAGGCTATCTAGATACAGTAATCCTCACTTAAAAAAGAGAAAAATAAAGGATTGAAAAATAATACCTAAAAAGAAAAGAAAAATATATAAAGGATTGAAAAGCAATTCAAATGAAAAGAGAAGAAAAAATAAGTGAGGAGAAGCTTGAGGAGATGTCTTATCAAAAATTGGCTTCACTTGGATTAACCTAAAGGGAAAACTAAATACATTTCTGAACTTATATTTATGGACTAGTTTCTTTACTAGTAGTGTTCTCATGAATTTCCTATCATCTGAATATTTGAAGAAAATTAATGTTGCAACATATATTCATTCTTGAAATGAATAGAAGATTAGAACTCTTAGACTTGATGACTAGATAACCTTATATCTATAGAGTTAATCTAATTACTTGAAAATCTTTCTAAGAAGTCTTACTATGATATTTATTTAAATCAAAATTATAGTATTCCTGAATTAAAACTTTATCACAATGAATCATAACTTTTATTTGTACTAAAAATTACTTGAGGACAAGTAATAATTAAGTTTGGGGGATTTTGACCCACTGAAAATATATTGAGATTTTCATGCCTATTTTTTATTTAATTTGATGATATTGCACTTTAAAGAAAGGTATTTTTGATGTTTTGTTGTAGGTATGTTGATTTATGGACATTGGAGCAAAAGATGTAAAAAGGAGCGAATTTGGAGCAAAAAGGACCAAAATATGAAGATTTGATCGAGGGCTCCGACAGCGAGATCGACGACACTGACGGCGGATTTTTTCTGAGAGTTCAGAAAATATATTACAAGGAAGGTCGCTAACAGCAAGATCGAGGCCGCCGACAGCTGGCCTTATGCGAGAGAGTCCAAAGCCAAGTATTCTAAAGGCCGCTGACGACGAGATCGAGACCGTCGACGGCTAGTAAGTCGGTTCTCTCACAAGGTACACTGAATGTGGACATTTTTGAAGGGATACTTAGGCAACTCTTGAAAACTCTTCTACAACTATATAAGAAATAATTTGGGGCCGAAAATGGGAGTCCACAGTGTCCACATGTGTTAGTTAATGTTTTTAGTGCCATTAGAGTATTAGAGAGTTAATTTAATTAGTGTTAATTGTGAGGGATTCTTCGAGAGATTGTACAAGTGGAAGGAAAGTGGAGATTTCTTCCTTCATACTGCTTCGAAGGAGAATTATGTGTGTTGAAAAGAAAGAAAGAGATTCAGAGGAACTTCAAGGAGTTTGCTTGGGGAGGAATTCGAGATAAGTTGTATTTATTTATTTTAGTTTGTATAAGTTTGCTTTTATATATGAAATCAAAGTTTTGTCGTATCTTCTCCATGAAATCTGGGTAGTTTCTCTGTCTTTCTCCTTGTTTTGAGATTTTTGTGAAATGATGATTTGAATTAGTGTGTTAAGAGAATGTTAAAGAAGTTGTGATAATCTTTTCATTTAAATCTTAATTTACTTTCAACCTGGCCAAATGATTTGTTAAAATATGTTGAGTTTAACAACTAAAGTGAAGATTACATCCAAGATTCAGGGAGGTCAAAGTCCTTGAAAGTAGGGTGCAATTAAATAGAGAAATATTATTTATCGGGTATAAAATTGGATATTTTAGAGTGACAGACTAAAATCCTCAATTTGGTCCTATCGTTTGGGTGCTGAAGTGTAGATGTTAGACCTTAGGTGAGGGGAACGTGGGAGCTCCGAAGTGAGAGCCGGTATCCTCCCAGTCTAGCCACATATTCAGTAACCAAGCATAAGATTAGTCAATGTTCTTTATACCTGGACCAAAGAGTAAAGAATAGGTATGCTCCTATTTGGCACAACACTGTTTTAAAATAATTCTAATTATCCATTCACTTAAATTTCTTAACAAGGAGAAGGATGCTTGCTTATCTATTGAACCTCACTTTATTAGTAGAAGTAGTTAATTATTAGTAGAATTAGTTTATTAAAATTCCATCTTATTTACGATTGCATATTAGTGACAGATAGGCAATTTGATTTACAAAGTTGTGATTCTGAATTGGTTTCTATAATCCTAGTCCATAGCTTCTGAAATATCCCTGTGGGATTGATATCCATGACTCCATTAGAGCCCTGTATTACTTGAGCGATACGTATACTTGCATTGATAAAAGTAACCCTATGATTATTGAATATCTTTATACACTTTTATATCAAATTCTAGCCATATTAAGTTTACACAAAGTGTTCGTAGTGATTCACGGTGCACCTCTTAATTTCCTCTTGATGAAGGGCTGACTCAGCACATATTTCTTTAGTAAGGTCGAGTGCAAGCCTAACTCCTTCATCATTATCTTATCACCATTCCGCTAGGCTTTCCTCATCAAAGCTGGAGGATGTAACAGTTCATTGGATATGAAGGTAATACTCTCTTGAAAACATCCTTCCATGTGGTGAGAGATGGCATTGTTCATATGGCCCATAATACTGATAATAGGAGGTCCACCCAGTTTCTTTTTTCTCCTTTGACTTTTTTCCTCAAGAGATTCAGGATAATTTAGTTAGTTGCTTCGGCTTGGCCATTGGTGCGAGGGTGATCTATGGATAAAAATTTAAGGTTTATTGTCAAGATTTTTTTACTATTTGTTGGTGAATTGAGTGTCGTTGTTAGTTATGAGGATTAGAGGAAGCCCATGTCCATAGATAAGTTCTGTCCAGATGAAATTTCAGATTGTGGTAGTGGTGATTCGAGTGAGCGCTTTGGTTTCTATCCACTTTAAGTAGTCTACAACGACTAGTAAGAACTTGCGTTGACATGTAGAGGATAGGAACAACCCAATTATATCCAATCCCCAAGTAGCAAAAAACCAGGGGTTCATTATATGTTACAATTAGAGGGCCGACAGGTGTTGCAGGGGATCATATTTCTGACATTGCTCGCACTTTATTGCAAATTATTTAGCATCATTGAGAAGTTTAGGCCAGAAGTATCCTTGAAGCTATATTCAGTGGGCCAAGGTTCTTTCTCCTAAGTCGTTCATGCATTCTTCCAAATTTATTTCTTGGAGGACGCATTAAGCCTCGTCCTCGTTAAGGAACCTTTAGTATGGTGAGGTAATAGACCTCCTTAAGAGCTTCCCTTTCACTATTAGGTACTGACATATTTTGATCTTAAAACCTTTTTGGTAGGTGACTTCATTCATTATTTCCCTAGTTTCAAGATAATAGATGTAGGGTCCAAATAGTTTTTTCAGTATTTTAGTTGATATTTCCATCGCCTCGGGTTCTTCAATTATTAGCCGGATTAGTCTCTGGTGTCTCACTCCCCAGATGGTTACATTTGGATAAGAGGCTGCCACCAGGTTCCCCTCTAACTAATGTTGTAGATCTTGAAGCTTGTGAACCGCCTAATCAATATTTTTGCCTTGGCGCGATAGTTGGCCATTACTTCATCTCGAACCTCAAAATCTCTGTTTATTTGGTTGATTATGATTTGTGAGTTTGAATTTATGTAGACATGACTGATTCCCATATTATTTCCGAGACATAAGACGACAATTAGAGCCTCATACTCAGCCTGGTTATTGGTGATATCAAAATCTACCATGATTGAGTGATAATAGTGCTCCCCATATGGGCTTCTCAAAATAAGTCCGAGCCCTGAGTCTGTTTTATTGCAAGCTTCGTCAGTGCACAGAACCTATGGGTATTCTTCAGTAGTGATCCCTTCACTCCTCTTGTGTGAATTAAAAAAATCTACAAGGAAGTCAACCACTGTGACGTGCTAAATTTTATCATCGTACAACACAAGTGCACATATCAAGTAGTAATGCGGTTAGAGAGTACCGTGTATCAATCCCACATAAAAAGTGTAATAATTATTTCAATAGAAAAATCTTTAGTTTACAAATCCAGTGAACTTAGCTTGGCAAGTTCAATAATAGGTTTTGAAGTCATAATCATAATCCTAATTAACATTGATAGATCTCAGTGTAGTAGAGGCAGAAAAAAAAAATCATAAAACTTATGAGTTTTTTAAGATAGATGGGGCTAATGCCTTTGTGATTCAGGGATTGTGGTGACCATGGCTTCCTAAATGTTTTCTTATGTGATCGTTATCAATTGAGAATATAGTACTCCTTATGCTTATGTTTAGGTCAAAAGATGCCTAGAATCCTTGAAGTTGAGGCTTTCTTGGCATTCAGCTAAACTGATCTAATCCTTCAGGATGATTGCAAAATTCCACTTAAATATGTCTATATTGTCTTTTGCTTTTTCTTTTTTTTTTTTTAATTTTAAAAAATGTCAACAACTTATTAATGGTCTTGTACTTCCTTTTTCTAAATAAATCTCTCTTTTGGATCGTATGAATGATCAGGGAAAGGAGGAACAGAAAAAGAAAGGACATACGACAATGACGACAAGCAAGAGATAAGAGAAACATGGAGAGCCTATGTTTTGTAAACCTCCAAGGATATGTCAAGATGTATTCCCAAATAAGATATGACAAAAGCACCTTAAATCGATATCCGCAAAATAATATCTACATAAACTATTCATAACTAGAGATTAAGGTGCATGTATCTATTCTGGGGTCATTAGTACTCCTAAAGGGACATATCCCACTTGGTTAATTACATTATGAGGGATACCCAAGAATACTCTTAATAAAAGGGGTGTCGCTTATATTATCATAGAACTGAATAAATAGATCATTGAAGAAAGTTTATTTTGTGTCGAAATGCCTCTATGCATCAAAGATCTCGCTAAGCCATCAGGCAGAGAGTGAGTCTCTCACATCCCAAATGGGTAGAGACTCAGGGGCACGCAGAGCCCATGGAATAACCATAATCATCTTTATGGGGATATCCCAATATGTTAAAGCATTTTTGATCCATAAGAGCAGAGGACAAGTTGTCATATCCTAAATAGGTGGCAACTCATTAGCATTAGGTCTTCAAGACGGTACCCATGAAGGTAACAAGAGCAATAGGGCTCAACAAGGGCATTTAAAAGAAGTGAAGAGTAATCTCTATAATGTAGAGGTAGCCAAGACAGGGTACTGTGGACCCGTCATCCTAAGCCACTAGAACTTTAAGTTTACCCGGGAGTGAAGGTTGTCAACCCAACATGTCCTAAGTTTCTCGGTCAACAATTCATGAAGTTCGTAGTCCATGGGGGATATCAGTACCCTTGATGTTGAAGGAAGAAACTCTATTCTACGTAAGCTGGAGCTCCAAGAGACAGGCTTATACCTGCTGGAGTGGCATGGATGCCACATGAAGGAAAGAGAGAGGGAGGTTCAGCTACAAAGCTAGTTACGCACTAGAAAACCACCTATGTAAAAAGGTAAACATCCTCATATGACTAAGCCTAGGCTTGGTGATTCAATTACGTGGAAGGAAATTTTGAGAATGAAAGATAAAGCAGAGTCGATGCTTGTATGGGAACTTGGGAAAGATGGCATAAACTTATGGTTTCATGTTTGGACCATGAAGGGTCCTTCACATATTAAATTTCCTTTACATGGAAATTACAACATGAATGTAGCTGAGTATTGGTGCTGGGACGAATGGAACCTAAATACTTAAAAATATAAAAAAATCACAAAAATATAAAAACAATCTAGAATATCATAAATCTCACCCTAACTACAGAAAACAACTGCTTATATAAACTTTTAAAGTGTGAAGATGTATTTTTAAGTACTTAAATGCATTCTCCACTATTTTTAGATAAAAATAATTATAAAAAATAAAATAAAAATCATAAAATGTGAAATTTGCTTCTTTGAATTTATGAGGTCAAAGAGATCAATAAAAAATATAAAAAATGAATCTTTGAGACAAAATATATTTTCTATTTTTTTATTCATTAAAATCAATTTAAAATTATAAATAAATTTAAATTTAATTCAAAAATTCATAAAAATTAGTCTAAGTGGTCCTCTCGACCAAGGTGAAGCTCCTAAAAATTTCCTAAAAACAAAAATATGTTTTAGTTAATTAAATTAATTAACATTAAAAATTCCTATTTTTGGACTAAAATAATTATTAAAAATTAAATAAAAATTAGAAAAAATATAATATCTTCTCTAATGTGTATATTTATCCATGACCAGGGTAACATCAATGTTTTAAAGTAAATGGAATTAAATTGAAAGAATTATGAAGTACGTAATCCTAGTGGTAAAATGGTAATTTTTAAACTTTTCACCTTAATTAAATATTAGGTCAAATCAGAAGGTAAAATGGTAATATTAATCATAATAATTATGTTAGGTGATTGAAACAAAAGGGTTAAAGGCTAGGAACCAATTCATTTCATTTTCTACGAAAAGGTAATATTGTAATTAATCAAATTGTTATGGTATGGAAGATAATTAAGTTTTTATGATCCCAATGTGAGGGTCTTGAGTTAGGAAAAAAAATAATTCACTAATTTGAGGCCCCAAATCAATGGTTAAATATAATCCAATCTTTTAATAAGAATCAAACACATTTAATGGAACTTTTCAAAATTACAAATTTACCCTTAAAGGATCTAAGAGCTTGGTAGTCAACTAGGACTTGATCTAAAATCATTTAAAGAGGTTTAAGAAAAAGAAAATAATCAATCATAAATACTTTCATGACTCTACAAGCTCAAGCTCAATTGAAAAATGGTACAAAATTATTTAATGACCAAATTGCCTTACTCATTGATTAATTAAAACATTGAAGTTCTTTATAAGGTAAAACATCACAACAAAATTTTAATTTAACTAGGGATTATTAATTTAACAATTTAATAAGATTAAAGAACTCGAGATCATCCAGAAAATTCCAAAGTTGTTTAGGTCACTCCTCGAACATCTTTGCGAGATTTTGAATAATTTGAAGGACATTTGGAACATACTATAATTAGCTGAAGAAAATCATCCTCTGAATTCATAGGGACCCAGCAAGATATGATCTGAAACTCGTTAATTCCTGATTCTAATAAAATACCCTATACTACTTATCTTACATTAAGTCCAAATGCTCAAGGGTTTAAGTCTTTGATAAGGTATTCAAATCCTTTTGAACAACTGGAGATATTTGTTTATGCCACATATAGATCATCTCGCTTGTGTAAGTCAGAGGTCTAGGTGGCTAGGGAGATGATGATAATGCTTATGTGTGTTAAATGCGGGATATTAGAATAGTATCTCTTTTCTCAACTACTTTCAGGGAGAGGATAGAACTGATGGTGCTATTCCCCAACTCCTAGAAAGAATGCTACCCCTATTTCTCTTAGGCTGATGTCAACTCCAATTTGATCAGCGCGATTAACTCATGTACTACTTAACTTTCCCAAGATATTTTGCAAAATAAAAAAAAACTTCTCTCATGACAACACTACTTTTGTTTGATTAAATAAGTTATACATGCATGAAAAATTGAAGAAACTTCAATAAAATCTTATAAAAGGTCCACTTGTTAATCACTTTGATTAGGACTAGGAATACTTGGTAGCTCTTACCCAATGTCGGCATATTTTTAGGTTGTAAGTTTAATTTTAAAAAGTGGTCGCCTACAAAAGTTGTCAGTGAATTTAAATTTTAAATTTAATTTAAATATATATATAATTTGGAAAGTAGCATTTAATTTTGAAAATAATTTTAAGTTTGAAAATTTTAAGATATGAAATTAAACCGATCTCACATCCCAAATAGTTTATATAAACAAGCACCACACCACAAACCGTGTATCTATCCCGAAGAACAGACTCACTGCTTGATGATGAGACTCGGTTAAATAAACTAGAAGATTTGTGACATCCGTTTAGTCTGTGAACCAATTGTATAAGATGACAAGTTCCCCTGCTTAATATAAATGAATTAAGCAGGGAAGTTCCCTATAAGGGCAAACCCCTATAGTTAATTACATCTTAAATGACAGGAATCATTTAAGAAAACTCTCGATAATGATCAGTGATTTTGCTCTCAAGAATTTCAAAGTTTAAGGTTTCAAAGGATTGAATTTTGGAAATTTCAATAGGGATTAGCTCAAATTCGGAACAGTTTATTTTAAGAATCCAAAGAAAGAGAAGTAGGAGAAGCTGACGATCCAAGAAGAATCTTGACAACTTCCCAAACTATCCTATTGTTTGGTTTAGATTTGGGAGTTCATTTAATATTGCAATCCTGCCAATTTTATTTATTTAGGTCTTATATTTGTATGATATAATCACACAAATAGCCTCAAAGATGTGAGGGTTTATGTCGTACCAAACGACCACCTCGGAGTCCTAAGACTGGTTAGGGCTTAATTTACATCACTTGATCATGCAAATGCCTAACAAATAGTTGAGGATTTGTGTTACACTAGGCAAACTACCTCGAAGTCCTATAGCTTGGTTATTTAATTCTAAGAAAGGTTTAGTTTGTGTAGATCCGAGTTTTGCTGATGATGATGGCCGTGCTGCCTACCATGCTCCGAGCTCCTTGTTGTTGCAGAGGTTTAGTTGTAGAAGGTGAAAATTAAGAGATGAGAAAAGTATTTTGGTTTAGAAATCTTAAAGTCCAAATATTTTTAATATTTTAATTAAAACAAATCTTAAAGTTGATTAAACAAAACCGATTAAGATCCCACGGTTCCGTCATCCCAAGCACCGTTATTTTCATCGGATTCACTTAGTCCAGATGAATTTGCTAAACTTAACTAAATGAGTTCCACACTTTCATTTAGACCGTGGGAAATCCCGTTAGCAACACGTGGGTTACATCATCCGAGGTATTCCTGATTATTCAATGAGACGTTTTAATTTAGTTACAATTGTAGTTTTGTTGTTCTGTTTGTGATTAAATTTTGAGTTGTTTTATATTTTGGAATGTTGTGGCGGTGAATTTTATCTTGTAATGACTTTTAATTTTATTTTGGTTTCAGTTCAGGGACTATCCTAATGGTTTTGGTTTTCATGCAACAGTCTTATTTATCATGCAAGAAAAAGTAAAGCGCAATGCATGTAAGTAAATTGCAATAAAGTAAATTGCAATAAAATAAAAGCGTACCTGGAAGGTCTTCCCGTCATCCTAAGCTACACTTGAAACACATGTTAGAGCATTTAAACATATTTTGCAAGAAATACCTAGGTAAAGCTAAGGGAAAGGCTTCAATTGTTCTTCTAAAACATTCCGTCATATTGAGGAAGTGTTTAGGACGAGTCCTAAACATCTTTTCAAGACTTCTGGGATCATTTTGAGTCCAAGTAAATTTAGTTGCACATATGAATTAATCATCCAAGAGTTTAGTTAAACTTTGTCTCTTGCTCAGAGAACTTTGGTATTTTATTACCTGATGAATGAAGTGACATTTCACTTAATACTCTATTTAAGAGTTATAATAATTAAAGCCTTTAAGGGCAAGTTAGTTTTTTGATAATTTTAATCATCCTTAATTACAAGTTTGAGTTAATGGTTTAAAGTAATTTAATTTAATTATGAGGTTTTAATTAATAATTTTTTTTTAAGTTTGGAATAGTGTTCAAATTATTTTAGATTTAATTTAAATCTTTACACTTTCAATTATGTTAGTATTTCAGATTGATGTTCATGCTTTAAATTTACTTAGATAGAAAGAGGTATTGAAATTATTGATATATTTTGATTTAACTCTTAATGATTTCATTTAGGTTTGTTGTTAAATGATTTTAATTTAATTTAATTTAATTTAATTTGATTTAATTTAATTTAATTTGATTTAATTTAATTTAATTTAATTTTAATTTAATTTTTTAATTTAATTTAATTTAATTTTAATTTAATTTAATTTTAGTTTCAATATTTTAATTTTAATTTAATTGTTAAGGTGTTAATTTAATTTAATTTAAACTTTGACTTAACTTAATTTAATTTAATTTAACTTAATTCCAAGATTTTAAATTTGATTTTTAATTATTGGACCATTTAACATTTTAAGCTTTAATTCATTTAAGGGTTATCTTCTTTTAGTTTTTAATTTAATTAGTTTGGATTATTATTTTAATTTTTTTTAATTAAGAATTAAATATTATTGAAGTTACTTATTTAGGGATTTTCAAATTAAAGAATAAATATCCTCTTAATAATATCCCTATTTTAATAATCCAAATTTTAAATATATTCTTTCCCAAATTTAAATTGTTTAAATAATTAAAGTTTCATTTTTGGTTTATTAAAAGTGATTAATGGGTTCCTACCCTTTTAATTTCCCAAAGTTTCAATCATCCAAGAAAGATAAAATCAAATATTTTACTCTCCATTTTAATTAAACCTAAAATTTTAATGAAGGGGTTTAAATTCTTTAATTACCTTTATGCCCTTTTAGGCTTATTTATTTCATAACTCACTAAGTTGAGCTCAAATGAATTTCAAATTTTTATGTCACTTCAATCACATGTCAATTAAGACATTAGAGGAGAAAATGTGATTTTTCTGAATTTAATTTATTTATATAATTATTTTTAATGAAAAATAAGGATTTTCAAGGAAAATTCAACAACATGACCAAGGAAAGGTTTCTGTCCTTAAAAAAATTATGGGATGTTTCTAATGACTAGAGGACCACTTTGACCAATTTTGGTGACTTTTTGAATTATATTTTATTTATTATAATTATTTTGACTTTTAGAGTATTAATTAATTATAAAATAAAATTAAAGTTGAAAAATAGATTTTATACTTTTCTTAAAACTCTCTAACCTCAAGGAGTTTAGAGAAATGAATTTTACAATTTTCTGATTTTTTTTTATTTATTGGAATTAATTTAGTGAAAATGTTGGAAAATACATTTTTTAATATTAAAAGTTATTTTAAGCATTTGAAATTCAATATCTTTACTTTGAGACTTGGGAAAAATATTAGGTTTGTTCCTAAGTGATTAGGAGTCAAAATGTGACATTTTTATGATTTTTAATATTTTTATGATTTTTATTATTTTTTAATTATTTAAAATATTAAAATATGATTAAAAAGAAAAAATTTTAGAAAATTCCAATTTTAATTTTTCTAGACTTCTCTGATATCATAGAGCCCACAAAACCAATTTGGTCAATTTTTGAAATGTATTTTTGGAGTTATGAATTTTTAAAGTTTAATTTTTGTTATGTGACTTAATTAATTCATTTAGTGGGGCTAAACATTTCCAATTGATATGAAATTTTTATACGAGATTCCTCCGAGCCTAAAGATCAGTGGAGAGTTGATTTCAAGTTATTTTGATGTGTGGCTAATCCTAATTAATTAAAATTCTATTTTAAGTTTTTGGCCAAATTAGAGTTTATTTGATTGAAATAAATCATGAGATAATTTTCTAATGTTTCTCTGGTCAAAAGGAACACACTCTAATTTTTCTAGATTTTTATAAGCAACATGATAATTTCTTATAATTATTATAGGAAAACTGAAGCATAATATTAAAAATAGATATCTCATCATGGAAATCTTTTCTGACTTTGGATAAATCAGGAAAGATCAACCATTATGCATAGAATAACATATAAAAATTTCAAGTTATGGTGAAACTCCTACATGCATGAAGAATTAAAAGATTGAAAACACTATTTAATCAATTAAAAATAAAATATGCATTAAATAAAAATAAAATTAATTTCACATTATTCTCCTCATTTCCATGAGCAAGTGGATATTTTTATTTTATTTTTTTGAGTTTTCTAGGCAAAGTTACGATTTTTTGAAGTTTTGTGTCAAAAATAAATCCAAAAAATCCATTTCCCGCTCAATCCACGTGTCGCTCTCCTATTGGCCAGCGTGGTAAAGTATGGCGCCTGTTCATGGATGAAGATCCGTCTGACTACATCAGGGTCGTCCGTCAGATACACGCCTGATCGGACGGCTGCTGCTCCACTCTCCTAGTGCTATTCACCCAAAACTGTCCACCTTCAAACCTTGATATCTCACTCGTTTCTCAACGAAATTGAATGAACTTTTTTTTAAATGATCGTCTAATCGAGTAGCACACATCAATATAGTGATGATATACTTAAAGCATGTAAATATTTACAGAAAATTAAAACATGCTCGGTTGGAGGAGAAAAAATTTGATACCTTCGTCCAAGAGGTGAGGCCTCAATTGTAAATGGTTTGATTGAGCTTAGGAATGCTTGGAAAAGCTTTGGGAACAATTTGGCATGGTCTCTCCAAGGTAATCTTGCATCTTCTCCTCTTGGCCATGGAGGTGGGGTTTAAATAAGGAAGGTTATGGTGGAGCTTTAGGTGGCAATGGGGATTGATTAGTGGGTTCAAAATTTGTGTTTAGGTGGAGGGGAGGTCAGAGTTTGATTTTGGTGCAATCAATTTGGGATTGCCATGTATAAAGTTAAGGTATTAAATGGCAAGGGTGTAAGGAGCATTTTTGGTCCAATTTGGGTGAATTCATTGTTTTAGCTTGGTTCACTCACGAAGGCTTGATTTGGGCTGATGTGAGATCATTTGGGTCAGCCTCACATGTGTGGTGAATTCCCCATCCAAGGTGAGGTGGCCAATTTTGGTTAAAGTGTATCATTGATGGGGTTAAAAAAGGTTTAGTGAAGGCTTAGGAAAGGCTCCCCTCTTCTTGCCATAAGTGGCATGGTGAGGTGGAAAGGGCTCCCCATGGATTGCATATGGCTTATGCATGGCTCCATGGCTTCATTTAGCTTTCTCATGGCTTGGGAAAAGGTTGGCTCACTTGCATGGAAGAGGGTTATTTGGAATTTTGAAAACTTTGGATTCCTTTGATGGGATTTGTCATGATGCTACAAATGGGTTGCTTTCATGATGGTTTAAGACTTTGGTCAAATACGATTATCAAAGGAATGATGAAGAAAAGGTTTCATGTGGGCTTGGGGATGGATTTTTGTCTTTTGAATTTGATGGAAAGTGGGTTTTTAAAGGCTTTATGGAAGCGGGCTTTTAAGTTTGAAAACAAATTGGTGGATTGAGATTTTGTGAAAGATTAGGCTAAAAGTATGTTAGGTTTAGTTTAGGAGTGTGGCATGAGTGATTTGGAGAAGGTTTGGTGAAATTTGGAATTGAAATAGTTTTA
Organism: Papilionanthe hookeriana x Papilionanthe teres; assembly: GCA_022702705.1. Lineage (NCBI taxonomy): Eukaryota > Viridiplantae > Streptophyta > Magnoliopsida > Asparagales > Orchidaceae > Papilionanthe > Papilionanthe hookeriana x Papilionanthe teres. Next base: position 122,222,243 of record CM040421.1, on the reverse strand, counting down.
ATTTGGGCCTTTTTGGTAATGGGGCCCAAAATGGGTCAAATTAGGCTAACTTGGCCTATCTTGGGTTAATGTTGGTTTAAAATTGGATTTGATGCAAAATTAATGTTGAGAAATGTTTATAGGAGTTTTAAAAAGAGTTTTCAACTTTGGTTGGGCTTTGATTTTGGGATTTGGGCCTATTTGGGTTAGGTTTGGGTTTAGGCCAATTTAGGGGATTTAGGCTTCAAATTTAAATTGGATCCTAATTTCAATCAAACTGGGCTTGGATTTGGTCTACATTGACATTTGGGATATTGAATTTAAGTTTAGAATTGAATTGGACCAAAATTGAGGTCAATTGGGTTGGTTTAGTGGGACATTGGGTTTACTTGGGTTAAGAATGGGTCAAATTGGGGGTTTTGGTAAAAGTGGGTTAAATTGACAAAATTTGCCTATGGTGTAGTTGAACAAAATGAAATTGGGAATATTTTGGATTTTTTGGAATTTTTTGGAAATTTTCGGAATTTATGGAATTTTTGGCTAAGAAGGGCATTTTGGGTATTTGGAGGGTGTTGGGGAGTTATTTTTTGGAAATTTTGGTATATTTGGCTATGGATGATCAATTTGAGTGGGGGGAAATATTTAGGATTGATTTTGAGGAATTTTGGATAATTTAAGTGATTTTTCAAATTTTGGGTAGTTTCAAGGGCATTTGGTAGGTTTAGTGGGTGTAGGGTCCCGGGGGTCAAAAATTGAAATTTTTGAAAAATGAAGATTGATCAAATTTGAGTAGAATGGAATCACTTTGGTTGAGCCATGAAGCCATATCAAGACCATAAGAGCCATGAGAGGACTCATTTGAGGCATTCACTATGTTGTTCCTAACCCTCTTAGCTAAGGGCCTAGGGGTTAAGGTCCATCCATATGAATTACCTACATGAGTCAGGAAGTCAAGCTAGGCATGAATAGTTTTAGGATTTGGAATGTGTGTGAAAGTGTAATGTGTGCAGGTCAACCCTCACCAGACCATGCCACCCAGGGTAGTCCTAAGGCCAAAGAGTCCTATAGGGAACTCATCCTTTAAACCTCCACATTTGATCTTAACCCTCCAAGTGAATTAGGAGTTTACAATCAGGCATGTGGGGTTTGCAGGGAGTTAAGAGGTGTTTAAATTTCTAAATGGTGGGTGCCATCTTTAATCCTCTAGGATAGTCAAAAGGAAAGCCTAAGGCTAGATCCTAAGTACTAAGGAGAGAAAAGACCTCACCAAAAATGAGGTTAACAAATGGACCCCCAATAAGTGTGGTGTGCTGAAGGAGCACACCGCTCGTATTGGCGTTGATTGAAGAGATCAACTGAACTAACACATACGTCAAAAATAACTCTCTCAGAATAAATGGCGGGAGTGAAGAAAGTTTCGCTGGGGAGTATCTGGTGGATTTTCACTATGGAAGAATACCAGACTCTCGCTGGGGAGGAAATGTGAAATCCTTCAAAATGAAGCAAAAGAATTTATTTCACATTACAAAGTGGGACACAATCGGATTTGATTTAGAGCTTAAGATTGAAAATTTCAAGATTTGAGTTGAAGATTTGGAGTTTGAAATTTGAAGTTTGAAATTTTGTTTTGAATTTGAAGTTTGGAATTTTAGTTTGAATTTGAAGTTTGGAATTTTAGTTTGAATATGAAGTTTGGAATTTTGGTTTAGTTTATGTGTGATTTCATTTAAGTTGAAAATGTTGATTTTGAATCTGAATTTGAGGTTTTCAAATAATTCCATTCTGTGAAAGTTCGCGAGAAAAGTTTCAATTTGGTTAGATGAATTGATCGAATTTGAATGAGAGATGGAAGCTCGGCTCCAGCCTCCGAATTGAAATGAGAACTTGAAGTTTAGCTCCAGCCTCGAGAATTGATGTTCTACGATGAGAACTTTGACTTGAACCATTGCGATAGGAAAGGATCTTAAAGCAATGCGGTGTCGGATGCTGTGATCCTGAACCTCTAAAATTTAATAGGAACCATTGCAAAGCAATGCGGTATCGGATGCTGGGATCTTCAACCTCTAAAATTTGAAATTTTGAATTTGAACCATTGCAATAAGGAAAGAACCTAAAGCAATGCGGTATCGGATGTAAAATCCTCAACCTCTAAAATTTGATATTTGATTTGAACCTTTGCGATAGGGAAAGAACCTAATGCAATGCGGTATCAGATGTAAAATCCTCAACCTCTAAAATTTGATTTTTGATTTGAACCATTGCGATAGGGAAAGAACCTAAAGCAATGAGGCATCGGATTTAAAATCCTCAACCTCTAAAATTTGATTTTGAATGTAGCCATTGCGATATGGAAAGATCCTAAAGCAATGCGGTATCGGATGTAAAATCCTCAACCTCTAAAATTTGATTTTTGATTTGATCCATTGCGATAGGGAAAGATCCTAAAGCAATGCGGTATCGGATGTAAAATCCTCAACCTCTAAAATAAATTTTTGATTTGAACCATTACGATAGGGAAAGAACCTAAAGCAATGCGGTATCGGGATGTAAAATCCTCCACCTCTAAAATTTGATTTTGATTTGAACCATTGCGGTAGCGAAAGAACCTAAAGCAATGCAGTATCGAATGTAATATCCTCAACTTCTAAAATTTGATTTTGATTTAAACCATTGCGATAGGGAAAGAACCTAAAGCAATGTGGTATCGGATGTAAAATCCTCAACCTCTAAAATTTGATTTTGATTTGAACCATTGCGATAGGGAAAGAACCTAAAGCAATGCGGTATCGGATGTAAAATTCTCAACCTCTAAAATTTGATTTTGATTTGAACCATTGTGATAGGGAAAGAACCTAAAGCAATGCGGTATCGGATGTAAAATCTCCATCTTCTAAAATTTTATTTTTGATTTGAACCATTGTGATAGGGAAAGAACCTAAAGCAATGCGGTATCGGATGTAAAATCCTCAACCTCTAAAATTTGATTTTCGATTTCGCGATTGATTTGCAAAGATTGGTAGTGTTGATTTGAGAAGTGTAGAATTTTGGTGTTTGAGAATTTCTTGAAAGTTGTAAAAGATTATTGTGGAAAGAAACAGATTAGGAAGGAATATGAGGATGCACATATCACATTCAAAAGAGTTGATAGAAAAGTTATTGGTTTGGATTGGATACGATTCCTCGCCATCAGAACCAAATCGGAAACCTCGTGGCTCCGTGTCAATGGAATCGACTGCTCCTATCTCAAACAAGGAAGAGAATTAAAGGGATTGGATTGTAGATTTGGAAGTTTGAATTTGAATTCGATTGGGATTCGATTTGAGATTCAAATTGAGATTAGATTTGAAAGTACAAATTGGAGATTCAGATTTGAGGTTTATTTTTAATATTGAGATTCTTCTTCTTTTGTTTCGATGATTTAAGTTTATTTTTATTTAGATTTCAATTTGATTTTGGATTTCATTTTGATTTAAAGTTTCGTTTTGACTTAAGGTTTGTTTCGTTATCTTATTCGATTCTTTTTTAAAGAAAAATTTTCATTTTTAATTTTTTTATTTGTTGTCATTCGTTAAGGGATTTATTGTTGGTTTTTTTTGAAGTTTTATTTTATTCATTTATGTTTCATAAATTTTTATTTTTTATTTTTATTTTTTTTAGTTAGGGTTTGGACCCAGTCATAAGAAAGTGCGGCATCTGTGCTTCGTAGAACGAGGTTGTCTTTGAAACATCACGATGCACAGTTCTCCTTGAGATATCGTTCACTGACCGAAGACATGTAGAAAATAACCTACTCTTCGAGGTACTATTGGAATTATATCCTTTCAAGTACCTACAAAGATGTGTTATTTCTACAGACACCATAGCTAGAAATGTTGTAACTTTGTAGCTCTGTTGCAACTGGTTTGTAAGGATTGTACAAGTTGTCTTTAAGAAGTCGCTCTGGCTCTTCAAATTGATGTTGCAGTTGTATTTGCTAGGTACTAAATGATATGACTTCAGGATTTAATTCCATCAATTGCTAATAACAAGATCCTCTACTTCAATTCCTTCTTTCTGGGCCTAAGCAGATTCAAAATTTATGCTCATGTGACCAAAATATTTTTCATTGTCCAAAGATATTTCTGAGTCAATTAATGACCGACCAAAAGACATAAAATCACTTGACTCTCTTCGAAGCATAATATAAGAGGAAACTTCTTAAGGTAGCCTTTCAAGTTTTATTAATCAGGGGGGGTTAAGACACCAATTTTTTATTATATGCTTGCCTCAAGCTTCTTCTCTGGGAGCCTTTTATTTCCTTTTCTTTTTTTCTTTGGGTTTTTCTCTTTTCTTCTTTTTTTTTTCTATTGAGGATTACTATATCTAGTGGAGCACATGTTAAAGATTTTGAATGTCTAGATTGGGACACAAATTTTTTATTTTGTGCTCACCTCAAGCTTCTCCTCAGTTGAATCTTCACGAAGAAACATTTTCCTTCTTTTTTTTTGCTCTTTTTATTTTCTGAGAATTACTGTATCTGGTAAGACATATTTCTGTTAAAGATTTTGAATGTCGAAACTCCCCTAATTAATAAATCTGAAATGTTTCATAGAATGAATCCTGAGATATTATAACTCATCCAAAAGTCTGGACCCAGTCACATGGTAGAAAATTAAAAGGCTCTTGATATCCCAGATCAATTACTCATATCTCAACCACACTGCTTCATTCTAAAATTTACTTAGGACTCAGTCCGAATTGCTTAAAGTGAACGACCTAGTCATTAGGGCATAAATTTCATTCTTTCCCGAAGTTACTGTCTTATCAAAATATTCAAGTTTGAGCTTTCCAAATATCGAACAATTCTGAACAAAAAAAACTTTTTCCGTTCATTCTCATTCATAGCAATGGGAGGGATGTGACAGATATACATCAATCCTACAAATTTCCCTTTATATTGGTAGATGTAGTACAATGGTAGTCAAGAAGTGTCTTCTTTGTTGCCAATTAAGTAGGAGTTAGCTAGAACAAACAGATCGACCGAAATCATATTGATAGAACCTTTTTCAGGTTCTTTTCAAATATTCTTCTGGGATTGTTACGTACCCACTCTTGAAATTTTCTTCGAGCCAGTCTTTAAAATTGCAACACTCTTCTATGGTGTGTCCAACGAACCTGTGGTACGGGCAGTATCATGGATGTCCTTTCTTATTGATTTCATCCGGTCTTTTTGGCTTAGGTAACCAGAATTTAGGGTTCTTGATTAGATTGCAGAACATCTTTCTTGCTGCTTCGTCTTTAAAAGAGTACACATTGTTTGATCGAGCAACCATTGTTGGAACTTGTCTTTCATTTGTCTTGTAAAGTCTTTGTTGAAAGGATTGCTGAGTGTTTTGCCTGGGACGTTGGAAGGTCCGCTGGTGTTGTTCGATCTGTACTTGCAATTGTCGCTTTCCCTTGTTAACCACAGCAACTGTCTTAGATTCCTTCTCGAATATCTTCGTTGGCTCTAGCTCGTTGGCTTTTTCAAGAAAACCATGTGGTTTAGCTTCTTCTTGAAGTCTTCCGGATTTATTAAGTAACTTCTCAAAAGTCTTGATTGTGAATCCCTTGAGCAAGAGACCAACTGGACCGTGAATGCTCTTAGGAAGAATTTCAACTGCGTGCTGCTCTTGCAACTGTGGCTTGCATCTCATGCTGAGGTTTCTCCAACGCGGGATGTATTCCACCAAGGTTTCATCTAGTTTATGTTTCTCTACCACAAGATCACCGACTGTGATGTGGTGCTGAGCTCCAGCAAACCGTTTGACAAAAAGATTTTCCATTTCTGTAAATGTCCTTAGTGAACCATTTGGTAACTCTGCATACCAATCAAAGGCAGCTCCAGTGAGGCTATTCACAAATTGGGGGAACAAAAGTGCTTCACTACCCCCCGCGTTGCAGCAGCTTGCTCGAAAATGTGCAAGATGCTGTCGGGAATTTCTTGTTCCATCAAAAGTTTTGAACAACGGTGATACGAAACCTCTGGGGTACTGAACGGTATCAAACTCTTTTGGGTAAGGTCTACCCTTTGAAACTGATTCCTCCATTTTTTATTAGACCAGGGCTTCTTTCACCTGTTGTTCCACCATCTGTCTAATGTCACTCTCCAGCATCGGACCCTGAACTAGATCCTTCTTCGGTTGTTTGTTGGAGGTGAACTCTTTTCTTTCATCCGTAAGATGAACAATTTCTGGTTGGTTTGCTTCCAAAGATGCTATTGGTAACGACTGCGACTGCCCTTAAATTGTACCCGTGATGATCATTATTTCCTCCAATTGTTTCTTTATTTGATTTATCTGCTCATCCCACTGTTGAATGGCCATTTGAAACTCATCCGCGGTGTTCTCCTCAGTGGGTAAAGGAGTCGCACGAGGATGGTGTGGCCTCCGTCTCGATGACATTGATTTCTGCAAAACCACCTTCCATGTAATCTAGTAGGCTATAATTTCCATTTTCGACATCTTCTTTCTGGTCTTCAAATAGTTGTGCAATGTCAACTCGGAGCTTCTCTATGGCGGACTCAATCGAACTTTCTTTGTGGATTTTTAGGTCAACCGGGGACTTTTGAGGAACATCACTTATCCCCTCGAGCACTGGCGTCACTGTATAGAAGCCAAGCGAAACATCCAAAATCATATTCACTGAACCTTTTTCATGTTCTTTTAAATATTCCTTTGGGATTGCTATGTTCCCACTTTAAAAATTCTTTTCGAGCCAATCCTTGAAAGTGAAGCAGTCTTATATCTTGTGTCCAAATATGCGGTGGTAAGGGTGGTACATCGGGTGATCTTTCTCGCCGATCTCTTCTGGCTTTTTCGGCTCTGGCAGTTGAAAATCAACCATCTTACTCAAGCTGCAGAACATTTTGGCCACTGCTCCATCCTTAAAGGGATATTCCTTACTCAAAAGCTCCTTCAGGCTGCGTGTCGGTCCGTGTGGTTTCTGCCGAGATGGCTGCTGACTCAGCTGGCGGCATTGCGGCAGGCGGGGCTGTCGTGGCTGGTCGACTTTTAGACTTTTCCGGTTGTGCTTCCTTTCTTGTGCTTTCATTAGTTGCGCGGTCTTTGAATTGGATCCAATTTCGAGTCCAGAAAAAGGTAGGGTGTAAGCGTCGACTGACTCTTGCTTATGTAAAATCTTTTTTCCTTTGTCTAACAAAAAAGTTGGTGTGGTGATGGTGGCTCTAATAGTAGGAGCTGAAGCAGTCCTCAGAGAAGTCCCAGCACTTCTAACGACATACTTCACAATAATAGAAGAGTTTTTTCAATCCACTCCTTCTTTGGCATAGGGGCTCTTCAACAATTTTTAAGTTGAACTCTACAATAGGCTCAACGGACATTCTCATTTCGGGTTTTATCATTTCAACAAACAAATTCCCAAACTTAGTTTCAACACTGTCGAATCCTTGTCCAAACTTGATGACTGCCAGGTCAGGCAGTTCCTCCCTATTGATGGCAAACTCCACTCGAGAGGCGAAAGAAAAGACCAGCTTGGGTGAAGACATTGTCTCCTGTCATTGGAAGAATTTCTTGAAGTCAGTGACGTCCCTTACTTTGCAGTTTCAACGAAAGTACTCAAGTTAACTTGCTTTGTACTGGGCATCCTTTAAGCATGCAAATTTTTTTTGTGTTTCTTTTATTATTATTATTATTATTGTTGTATACTTGCTGTGTCTTGAGAAGTTTTATTTTGGTTTGAAATTTTGACAAAATTTTATTTTATTTATGGTTTATTGAAAGGTTGTTAGAGTGAAATCTGAGTTTGACCTATTAGCAACAAGTCAAACCCAAAGAGGAATGAAGAATCCGACCTAGTCCGAGATTTAGAGGAGGTTGAATTCACATTGAAATCACATCAGTAAATCGCTCCTATTCTAACACAGCTATTGGGGTCCACCTCACCTCTTTCGGGAGGTGGGAGGATTCTGGAACCTCTCTGTTTAGAGATGTCTAAACAGTGGTTCCAAAATCCAAAAAGGAGTTGGCTACACTCGCTCAAGACAGAAATGAGCGAGGTACGCCAACGGAAGAATGGTAGCTTGGTCCACTAGGGACATGGACTCACTACCGATTTATGAAAGTAAAACCATCTAATCAAAATGGAGAGAGGAACTAATCCCCAGCGGAGTCGCCACAAGCTGTCGACATATTTTTAGGCTGTAAGTTTAATTTTAAAAACTGGTCGCCTACAGAAGTTGTCGGCGAATTTTAAATTTTAAATTTAACTTAAATATATATATATATATATATATATATATATATAATTTGGAAAGTAGCATTTAATTTTGAAAATAATTTTAAGTTTGAAAATTTTAAGATATGAAATTAAACCGATCTCACATCCCAAATAGTTTATATAAACAAGCACCACACCACAAACCATGTATCTATCCCGAAGAACAGACTCACTGCTTGATGATGAGACTCGGTTAAATAAACTAGAAGATTTGTGACATCCGTTTAGTCTGCGAACCAATTTTATAAGCCGACAAGTTCCCCTACTTAAAATAAATGAATTAAGCAGGGTTTATATTACCCGGGTTCTTATAGTTCCCTATAAGGGCAAGCCCCTATAGTTAATTACATCTTAAATGACGGGAATCATTTAAGAAAACTCTCGTTAATGATCAGTGGTTTTGCACTCAAGAATTTCAAAGTTTAAGGTTTCAAAGGATTGAATTGTAGAAATTTCAATAGGGATTAGCTCAAATTCGGAACAGTTTATTTTAAGAATCCAAAGAAAGAGAAGTAGGAGAAGCTGAGGATCCAAGAAGAATCTTGACAACTTCCCAAACTATCCTATTATTTGGTTTAGATTTGGGAGTTTATTTAATGTTGCAATCCTGCTAATTTTATTTATTTAGGTCTTATATTTGTATGATATAATCACACAAATAGCCTCGAAGATGTGAGGGTTTATGTCGTACCAAACGACCACCTCGGAGTCCTAAGACAGGTTAGGGCTTAATTTACATGACATGATCATGCAAATGCCTAACAAAGAGTTGAGGATTTGTGTTGCAATAGGCAAACTACCTCAAAGTCCTATGGCTTGGTTATTTAATTCTAAGAAAGGTTTAGCTGGTGTAGATCCGAGTTTTGCTGATGACGATGGCCGTGCTGCCCACCATGCTCCGAGCTCCTTGTTGTTGCAGAGGTTTAGTTGTAGAAGGTGAAAATCAAGAGATGAGAAAAGTGTTTTGGTTTAGAAATCTTAAAGTCCAAATATTTTTAATATTTTAATTAAAACAAATCTTAAAGTTGATTAAACAGAACCGATTAAGATCCCACGGTTCCGTCATCCCGGCACCGTTATTTTCATCAGATTCACTTAGTCCAGATGAATTTGCTAAACTCAACTGAATGAGTTCCACACTTTCATTTAAACCGTGGGTAATCCCGTTAGCAACACGTGGGTTACATCATCCGAGGTATTCCCGATCATTCAACAAGATGTTTTAATTTAGTTACAATTGTAGTTTTGTTGTTCTGTTTGTGATTAAATTTTTAGTTGTTTTATATTTTGGAATGTTGTGGCGGTGAATTTTATCTTGTAATGACTTTTAATTTTGTTTTGGTTTCAGTTCAGGGACTATCCTAAAGGTTTTGGTTTTCATGCAACAGTATTATTTATCATGCAAGAAAAAGTAAAGCGCAATGCATGTAAGTAAATTGCAATAAAATAAAAGCGTACCTGGAAGGTCTTCCCGTCATCCTAAGCTACACTTGAAACACATGTTAGAGAATTTAAACATATTTTGCAAGAAATACCTAGGTAAAGCTAAGGGAAAGGGTATTGGTTGTCTACCAAATTCCTAATCCTATAACTAGTCATTTCCTATGACGTCTAGGTTGTTGGTTTGGTTTAAGGATGATTTTCTTCATCAAAAAACAATTAGATTCAATTGTTCTTCTAAAACATCCCGTCATATTGAGGAAGTGTTTAGAACGAGTCCTAAACATATTTTCAAGACTTCTAGGATCATTTTGAGTCCAAGTAAATTTAGTTGCACATATGAATTAATCATCCAAGAGTTTAGTTAAACTTTGCCTCTTGCTCAGTGAACTTTGGTATTTGATTACCTGATGAATGAAGTGACATTTCACTTAATACTCTAATTAAGAGTTATAATAATTAAAGTCTTTAAGGGCAAGTTGGTTTATCGAGAATTTTAATCATCCTTAATTACAAGTTTAAGTTATGAATTTAATTTATTTATATAATTATTTTTAATGAAAAATAGGGATTTTCAAGGAAAATTCAACAACATGACTAAGGAAAGGTTTTTGTCCTTAAAAAAATTATGGAATGTTCCTAATGACTAGAGGACCACTTGGACCAAATTTGGTAATTTTTTGAATTATATTTTATTTATTATAATTATTTTGAGTTTTAGAGTATTAATTAATTATAAAATAAAATTAAAGTTGAAAAATAGATTTTATACTTTTATTAAAACTTTCTGACCTCAAGGAGTTCAGAGAAACAAATTTTATAATTTTCTGATTTTTTTTATTTATTGGAATTAATTTAGTGAAAAGGTTGGAAAATACATTTTTTAATATTAAAAGTTGTTTTAAGCATTTGAAATTCAATATTTTTACTTTGAGACTTGGGAGAAATATTTGGTTTGTTCCTAAGTGATTAGGAGTCAAAATGTGACATTTTTATGATTTTTAATATTTTTATGATTTTTATTATTTTTTAATTATTTAAAATATTAAAATATGATTAAAAATAAAAATTTTTTGAAAATTCCAATTTTAATTTTTATAGACTTCTCTGATATCATAGAGCCCACAAAACCAATTTGTTCAATTTTTGAAATGTATTTTTGGAGTTATAAATTTTTAAAGTTTAATCTTGGTTATGTGACTTAATTAATTCATTTAGTGGGGCTAAACATTTTCAATTGATATCAAATTTTTATATAAGGTTCCTCTGATCCTAGAGATTAGTGGAGAGTTGATTTCAAGTTATTTTGATGTGTGGTTAATCCTAATTAATTAAAATTCTATTTTAACTTTTTGGCCAAATTAGAGTTTGTTTGATTGAAATAAAGCATGAGATAATTTTCTAATGTTTCTCTGGTCAAAAGGAACACACTCTAATTTTTCTAGATTTTTATAAGCAACATGGTAATTTTTTATAATTATTATAGGAAAATTGAAGCATAATATTAAAAATAGATATCTCATCATGGAAATCTTTTCTGACATTGGAAAAATCAGGAAAGATCAACCATTATGCATAGAATAACATATAAAAATTTCAAGTTATGGTGAAACTCCTACATGCATGAAGCATTAAATGATTGAAAACACTATTTAATCAATTAAAAATAAAATATGCATTAAATAAAAATAAAATTAATTTCACATTATTCTCCTCATTTCCATGTGCAAGTGAGTATTTTTATTTTATTTTTTTGAGTTTTCTAGGCAAAGTTATGATTTTTTGAAGTTTTGTGTCAAAAATAAATCCAAAAAATCCATTTCCCGCTCAATCCACGTGTCGCTCTCCTATTGGCCAGCGTGGTAAGGTATGGCGCTTGTTCATGGATGAAGATCCTTCTGACTACATCAGAGCCGTCCGTCAGATACATGCCTGATCAGACGACTGCTGCTCCACTCTCCTAGTGCTATTCACCCAAAACTGTCCACCTTCAAACCTTGATATCTCACTCGTTTCACAACGAAATTGAATGAAATTTTTTTTTAAATGATCGTCTAATCGAGTAGCACACATCAATACAGTGATGATATACTTAAAGAATGTAAATATTTACAGAAAATTAAAACATGCTCGGTTGGAGGAGAAAAAATTTGATACCTTCGTCCAAGAGGTGAGGCCTCAATTGTAAATGGTTTGATTGAGCTTAGGAATGCTTTGAAAAGCTTTGGGAACAATTTGGCATGGTCTCCCCAAGGTAATCTTGCATCTTCTCCTCTTGGCCATGGAGGTGGGGTTCAAATAAGGAAGGTTATGGTGGAGCTTTAGGTGGCAATGGTGATTGATTAGTGGGTTCAAAATTTGTGTTTAGGTGGAGGGGAGGTCAGAGTTTGATTTTGGTGCAATCAATTTGGGATTGCCATGTATAAAGTTAAGGATTTAAATGGCATGGGTGTAAGGAGCATTTTTGGTCCAATTTGGGTGAATTCATGGTTTTAGCTTGGTTCACTCACGAAGGCTTGATTTGGGCTGATGTGAGATCATTTGGGTCAGCGTCACATGTGTGGTGAATTCCCCATCCAAGGTGAGGTGGCCAATTTTGGTTAAAGTGTATCATTGATGGGGTTAAAAAAGGTTTAGTTAAGGCTTAGGAAAGGCTCCCCTCTTCTTGCCATAAGTGGCATGGTGAGATGGAAAGGGCTCCCCATGGCTTGCATATGGCTTATGCATGGCTCCATGGCTTCATTTAGCTTTCTCATGGCTTGGGAAAAGGTTGGCTCACTTGCATGGAAGAGGGTTATTTGGAATTTTGAAAACTTTGGATTCCTTTGATGGGATTTGTCATGATGCTACAAATGGGTTGATTTCATGATGGTTTAAGACTTTGGTCAAATAGGATTATCAAAGGAATGATGAAGAAAAGGTTTCATGTGGGCTTGGGGATGGATTTTGGGCTTTTGAATTTGATGGAAAGTGGGTTTTTAAGTTTGAAAACAAATTTGTGGATGGAGATTTTGTGAAAGATTAGGCTAAAACTATGTTGGGTTTAGTTTAGGAGTGTGGCATGAGTGATTTGGAGAAGGTTTGGTGTCATTTGGAATTGAAATTGGTTTAATTTGGGCCTTTTTGGTAATGGGGCCCAAAATGGGTCAAATTGGGCTAACTTGGCCTATCTTGGGTTAATTTTGGTTTAAAATTGGATTTGACGTAAAATTAATGTTGAGAAATGTTTAGAGGAGTGTTAAAAAGAGTTTCCAACTTTGGTTGGGCTTTGATTTTGGGATTTGGGCCTATTTGGGTTAGGTTTGGGTTTAGGCCAATTTAGGGGATTTAGGCTTCAAATTGAAATTGGATCCAAATTTCAATCAAATTGGGCTTGGATTTGGTCTACATTGACATTTGGGATATTAAATTTAAGTTTAGAATTGAATTGGACCAAAATTGAGGTCAATTGGGTTGGTTTAGTGGGACATTGGGTTTACTTGGGTTAAGAATGAGTCAAATTGGGGGTTTTGGTAAAAGTGGGTTAAATTGACAACATTAACCCATGGTGTAGTTGAACAAAATAAAATTGGGAATATTTTTGATTTTTTGGAATTTTTTGGGAATTTTCGGAATTTATGGAATTTTTGGCTAAGAAGGGCATTTTGGGTATTTGGAGGGTATTGGGGGGTTATTTTTCGAAAATTTTGGTATATTTGGCTATGGATGATCAATTTGAGTGGGAGAAAGTATTTAGGATTGATTTTGAGGAATTTTGGGTAATTTAAGTGATTTTTCAAATTTTGGGTAGTTTCAAGGGCATTTGGTAGGTTTAGTGGTGTAGGGCCCCAGGGGTAAAAAATTGAAATTTTCGAAAAATGAAGATTGATCAAATTTGAGTAGAATGGAATCACTTTGGTTGAGCCATGAAGCCATATCAAGCTCATAAGAGCCATGAGAGGACTCATTTGATGCATTCATTATGTTGTTCCTAACCCTCTTACCGAGGGCACTAGGGGTTAAGGTCCATCCATATGAATTACCTACATGAGTCAGGAAGTCAAGCTAGGCATGAATAGTTTTAGGATTTGAAATGTGTGTGAAAGTGTAATGTGTGCAGGTCAACCCTCACTAGACCAGGCCACCCAAGGTAGTCCTAAGGCCAAAGAGTCCTATAGGGAACTCATCCTTTCAACCTCCACATTTTATCTTAACCCTCCAAGTGAATTAGGGGTTTACAATCAGGCATGTGGGGTTTGCAGGGAGTTAAGAGGTGTTTAAATTTCTAAATGGTGGGTGCCATCTCTAATCCTCTAGGATAGTCAAAGGGAAAGCCTAAGGCTAGATCCTAAGTACTAAGGAGAGAAAAGATCTCACCAAAAATGAGGTCAACTCCCAAGCTTGGGATCATAAAGCACACATCCCAGCTCTGAGCCCCCACCTTTACCAAAGTCTTACACTCAACCTTGATCTTCTATATGTGACAACGAGTATTGTTTTTTCTTCATTTTTTTCCCACGATTTACTTAAGTTTTCCTTTTATCGGATATTCTTATGATTTACTTTAATTTCATGCACATTACTATATCATGTTTATTGTACTAACCCCATTTTATAACAGTAGCAAAGGCTCAGGTACGAATTACTTCTGTTTGTTTCCTTTTTTCTATTATGTTTTACATCATTTTTTACTTAATATCATTTTTTTACATACTTGCTAGACCTTTAGGGTAGTGAACAACAGCCTGGTTACCTATGAGAGATCACCATAACACATAAACACATACCCTTTAATAATGATAAAAATAAGATCAATTGGCTTAATAATAATCAAAATTATAACATAATACATAAAACTCTAAACTTGGAACTGCCATCAGCAAGGAGCTCGAAAAAAAATTCATGGGAAGCACGATGATGACATAAATAAATGACAAAGAGATCCTGCCGATGAATCAAGAACGTCTTTGAGAGAGCAAACGAGACCTTTATCAATAGAACCATTCCTTATAATTAAATAATAAGCCATAGGACGAGGTAGTTCATCTAGCATGGTACAACTCCTAAATTTATCTTTAACCTTTTGCACAATCATGTTGTGTAACATAAGTCCTAACTATTTTTAAGCTCTGAGGTTGTTGTTTAGTACAGCGTAAACCCTCATATCTTTATAGGCTATTTGTATGATCAATATCCTGCAAGTGTAAGCTTCAAATAACAAAATTGGTAGGATTGAAACATTAAATAATACCAGCTTAAAAATTGAAGACAAATAGTAGGATAATTCGGGAAGTTACCCAGGTTCTCCTTAGGATCCATGACATCCTCTACTTTTCTTCCCTTTGGATTCCTAAACTAACTGTTCCTATTTTTTTCTTTCCCATTTTGACTTTCCATCTCTAACCTTGAAATCCTAAATATTGAATTCTTGAAGACAAGTACCTCTTATCATCATTGAGAGTTTTCTTAAGTGACTTCGGTCATTTATGATGTAATTAACTATAGGGGCTTGCTCTTATAGGGAACTAAAGATCCCAGGTAAAATAAATCCTATCTAATTCTTATATTAGATAAGAGAACTTTTCGGTAAACATAAAAGGTTTTCAGACAAAAACATATGTCATAAGTTCTTTTGTTTATATGGTCGAGCCCACTGTCAAGTAGTATGCCTATTTCTAGGGATAATATATTGCTTTTAGTGTTGTGCTCGATTGTTGAAACTATTAAGTGTATGATATCTGTTCGGTCTCATATTTTTCAAAATTAAAACACTATTTTTAAAATAAAAATTACATATATATTAAATTAAATATATTTTTAAAGCAACCAATAAATTCTAATTTGGCAACTGAAAACTGTGTGTGCTTTCTTCTCTTATAGAGTAGAGAGCAAATGAAACCTACTTCTTTTCAGAAAGGGAGAGGTCTCAGGTCTGACGTTATCCATTTTTTTTTTTTGTTATTCATGTGACTCTCTTGTGAAGCCTCCTATTCTAATTTTATCTTTGAGTCTTACTTACTACTGAATTGACTTCATTTGATGGGCCAATCTAGAAGACTATAGATGTTTCAAGTTGTTCACAAATTGAATATAGAGTTTTCTTCATTTCTAATTTTTCTGGACATTGAGGAATAACAATGAAAGTTTTAACATCCCATTTTTTCAAGTGTAGAAAGTCCCCTTCTGATTCAATTTCAAATTCAGGCATGGATTCCTTGTCAACTGTAGAACATATGGAGTTGTTGAAACCCATTCCAAACTTAATATGGAACCAATTATCCAAATAACTTGGGTCAAAGTCTAGGAGAGAAAAAAATAATTGAGAGACTTCTTGCCTGTAATGTGTATAGAATGATGTCAAGAGAGAGTCGGCTACAGAATCTTTAAAAGATTTTTTGAATAAAGCTGAGATTGGAAATTAGTAGAAAAACCTTTCGAGGAGACTTGATGATGGACATGTCCTAAAACATTACTCATTAAATAGAGTTTGGATGAGTAGGCAGGAACTCAAAGTTTAAATAAATAAATAACTTTTGATAAACAATTTATTTGAAAGAGTTAGGGGTTTTGTCTAATAAAGGATCTAAATAGGAGTTCCCGCCCCAGGGATGATGTTCCTCTCCCAATCTTCTATAAAAGATCTAAATTGGAAGAATTAAGCATAGTAGAATGGGACTTATAATACAACTATGATGTGTCATGAGAAAGGTTCGAATGTAGGGATTCGACCATCCAATAGAGGGGGTATATACCCAAAGAGTGATGATTGAGGAGTATTGAAGAGGCTATTGTGTTGGAGTTGGGTAGGTGAAGATCAATGAAGGATATTTGACTTTGAATGATTGAAATAGTTATAAATCCTAAGCTAAGGGTAGAGTCAGCTCTAGAATGTTTTCAAAATATGAAGTAAAACCTTAGATGCTATAGGGAATTCTAAGGTGCGAGCTAACCTTGACTTTAGGAATAATGTCCCGGGTTAAGATGCCCATGACTATCAGTTGTCCGGAGAATGCTAATATCCTTCAAATATGACCAGCTTCATAACTGGGAATACCTCTTAAAATTTGTAGCCTGGAGGATTCATGGTTTTAAAGCAATTTGAAATATCTTTATCAGTAACCTTGGGTTACTTCATTCTAAGATATTCCCTCTAGTCTCAGGGGGTAGTTTGGTTGTTTTCTATTTCTTAATCCTTAACACAACCCAGGGTACCTAAACTAACCTTGGCTTCTATACTTAGACTATCCTGGGCTATGTGTATGGTCCTCGGTTTAGTGCTAAGTTAGCTAACTTAAGGTTCATGTTTGATATACAGAGATTTGGTTCTCAATTTTTATCTTGGTGTGTTGTAAATGTTATATCAGGTTTAATATTTAATTTGTATTATGTTTTAGTTCCTAGGTTTTCAGTCAAATTGAAAAATCAAAGTTTTTATATGTTTTAAATTCCTTTTAAGATTTTATTTTAATGGAGAAAACCACATTGTGAGAGGTTTTCATCATTTCCTTCTATTTTATAGATTTTTTGTTGTTCTTATTTTGTTTTTAAAATTTTTACACTCAATGAAACATGACATAACAGAGTATACAACACATATTTAGCCTTGGTTTAGACTTGGGTTGAGATCGTCCTGAGCTAAACTAGGTTTGTAGCTTAAAATAGAGCTCAGATGTAATGTTGTTAGCCAGTTTGGGTTTTAGTTTGACTTAGGTCAAACATGGGTTGACTAGGATAGATTTGGATTGAATTGGGCTAATTTTGATTGACTTAGGTTGATTTGGGCTGACCTGGATCTGACCTGCGTTGACCTATTTTGGTCTGGGATGGGTTAGGTCAGATTTGGGTGGGGTCAGGTCGAGTCTGGGTTTGGTCAGGTAGTACCTATGTTGGGTCAGCTTGGGTCTGGGTTGGTGTAGGTCAGGTCTGGGTTGGGTTAGGTCAGACCTGGGTTGGGTTAGCTCAGACCTGTGTTAGGCATGGTTAGGTCTGGGTTAGCTCAGCTAGGACCTAAGTTTGGTCAAAGCAGGCCTGGTTTTGGTCAAGTTGGGATTGGTTTGGGTTAGCTTGGACGTGGGTTAGATTAGGTTGGACTTTGATAGGTCGGCCTTGGGTTGGGTCAGTTAGTATCTAAGTTGGGTTAGATCAAACTAGGATTGTTAAGTATGGGTTAGCCAGCTTAAATATGGGTCGGGTCAGCTTGGGTTTGTGTTGGGTGAGGACAAGGGTTAAGTCAAAATTAGCTTGGATCAGGTCTTTGGATAGACCTGTGATTGGGTTAGGTTTAGGTTTGAGCCTAACTGGGTTTTGTTTTGGGTTTATTTTATGTTTTGGTTATGGCTTGAGTTTATGTTGGGCTTAGGTTAGGGTTTGGGTTTAAGGATTGGGTTAGGTTAGTTTTTGGTTTTAAGCATTGGGTCAGGTTAGGTTAGGTGGTTTTAAGATTAGCTTAAGTAGGTTAGGGTTAGGCTAAGTGGGGTGGTTTGGTTCAATATTAGGATAGGTTTGGTTTAAGTTAGGGATTGGTTCTGGTTAGGTAAAATTAGGATTGAGTCTAAGTGGGATAGGGCTAGGCTGGGTTCGGGTTGAGTTGGATCGAACTCAAACTCAATTCTAATCAAAGGCTTTTGAGTTTACTAGACCAAACCTAAGTTAGGAAATTAATTGTTTGATTTATAAGAGAAATAGAGAAAAAGCTTACCTAAAAAGGCTGATCGGAGAGGAGGAGGCTCAGGAGGACTTCTTTCTTATTATTTCTTGGTGCAGTGGAGACAAAAAAATAGATGTCTATGCCTCTGTGCATGAATCAGAAAGTTCCCAAGAACACCTATTTATTGGTCAGGAAGGCAGCGGCAAAGACCTTCATAGCCTTTCGATTAGATGGCAAGTCGTCAGCCACGATGAATTAGATGATTGGATAAGCCATGGAGAGTGGATACTCAAGATATACCTGAGCGTGTCACACTCAGGGCTGGCGCCGAGAAAAGATTGAATGTGGTCACGCCCAAGCTAGGTGTGACCACACCATATTATTTCTGAGCATGGTTAGGCTTATGCCTCATAATATCATGCCAGGACAAAAATGGCCAAGTGTAGTTTTGGCTAATATGGCTGCACCAGATGCAACGAACTAAGGAGTAATGTCCGTACAAGTTCTATGCGACCAAAAATGGGTTCAACGGTCTCTGAAACATTATAATAGGTTACTTTCACACCTCTGAATATATTTTAAGAAATAAATACTTTATATGAGGTAAGTGATTACTTCATCCACCAGTAGGATATCAGACTTCCTTTCCAAGATGGAAATTCACTTCAAGTATTATGTTCATGACATTGTAAAACATTTACTTCTATCATAATAAAGCATTTTATGTCGGTTATCGGTGGTTTTTCCATAGTGAATATAATGTTTTACAATGTCATGATCATAATGTTTGAAGTGAATTTTCATTTTGGCAATGGAAATTAGATTTTTCATTGGAAGATCAAGTGAATACTCTTATATCATGTGGCGTATCTCCTCAGATTATGTTTAAAGTTATACAAGTGAACTTGTAAGAGTTGTTGAGACTAGAATACCTAGATGGATTAGTGAATTTACAATTAGAGGAACAAAATGTGAAAGAAATATACTCGTGAAACGTTTGGTGAAGTTATAGTGACATATAAAATTAGAGCCAAAATTCAAATCAATGTTTGTCGATTATCGATATTCCATAACCATAATAGTAATCGATCATTAACATCCCAAATTGTGGTCAGCTCGAAAGAATTTTGATTAAAAATTTTGGCTCATAGTTTGGCTCATTTATTTTGATCCAATCTATTTTCAAGCCAAAATTTGAATCAACTAATTTTTGAAGTATTGTTATTATTTGAGCTATGTAAAATGCTCAATCTTTTTAATGATTTGATCACCCATTAATTGAACTCTGCCATTAGATATTCTACTAAAATTAAATTCAATGTATTCAGTTGAACGCATTATATAATGTTTTGATTATTTTCAGGTTTTAAGGTACATATGGATATTTGTACATCAAGATCGTGGATGTATAATAGATATTACCCAAATAAAAAAGGACCACTGAGGAGTTCTTGAACGGTGTTGAGTCGTTTATGGCAGCTGCATCTCATTTATTAATTTTCATATAGGGTAGGATTCAGTATCCATGTTTGAAACACATAAATTAAGCACACTTATTGCCTAAAAGTGAGACACAATTTATACCATTATGCATTTTAGCCATATTACTGGATTTGGACATCACATGGGGAGATTGAACTTACAACATTCAACTATTCTACTTTGACGAGCTATGATCCTCCACCAAGATTTGACTCAAGTAGATTTGAAGAAATTATCTTTGATGGAACAAGATATCATTATGTGAGTCAAGTGCAACAGAAAGAGACACCAAACCTTGATGCTTATACGTTTTATGATTTATTAAATGTTGTTCGAAGGGCATTGTAGACGAGTTGCATAACTTCTTCTGAATCATCCATAACACTCAGAATGTTGCAAATTAAAACAAAACTCAACATGCTCCGATAGTGCTTTAATCCATTTTTAGGATAATTAAATGATATAAATGCACCCAAAAGTTTAGTCCTTCAAGATTTATACAGGATGAAAAAGTTAGTCTCCAAGTTGAGGCTTAAAGCAGAGAAGAATGATTGTTGTATAAATGAATATATGCTATATTACAAGATTAGTGTGATGGAGACTCAGTGTAAATTTTATAATCCTCCATGATTCAAACCTTGGAGTAGAAAAATTAAGAGGCAGGAGGATGTTCCATTCAATTAGCTTATTTACCTACCATTTATTCCACATAGTCAAAGGCTATATAGCTCTAGTTGTACTGTTTCATAGCAAATCAGAGGAAATCAACTCAATGACTCATCCAAAAGATGGGGAGGCATGAAGATATTTTGATCGCTCATATACTGAGTTTGGTGCAGAGGCACATAACATACGACTTGTCTATGTTGTGATCGCTTCGTACTGTAGAGTATGACCGCATTGCCCAACTTTGTTGGCTAGTGATTGTAACACCATACAATATACCACCAAAGATGTGTATGAAAACTCCTTTCTTCTTCTTAAAACTGATTATATTAGATCCTAGTAGCCTTAAAGGGAGGATAGATGTAAATTTACAGTCATTGATAGATGAGCTGATTCTTTAGGAAAGAGGTGTGATACACCTAAAATATATAGTATTTTTATGCACATTTTTATACCTATTTTTAATGATATTGTACTTTAATGGAAGGTATTTTGTATTTTTCTTGCAGGTATGATGAAAATGGATGGTCATGATGAAAGGAGCAAAATTTTATCAAATTTGGAGCAAAAAAATGAAAAATAAAACATTTGGCACTGGTGGCTAAGCACCGCTGGGCCGGCGCTTAGCCGCCACAGTTAAAAATCGAGATTCAAATGGATTTGGCACCAATTTCAAAGGGGATGGGATGCAACTCTAGGTGGTAACGTCCATAACTTCCTTTGGGTGGCAAGTTTGAATGAAGGGGAGCGTTCCTTGGTAGATACATCGAATCTGGACACATTTTGAAGAGACAGCAATGCACCTTTTGGTTTACTATTTAAAGAGAGTCTTAGGAAAGATTTAGAGGAGGCAATTTGAGGAGACTCTTCCACTGCATTTTGAAGAGTACTTCCATTGTTCTTCCACTGCATTTTAAAAGTTTTTATTTAGAGTAGGAGTAGAGAGTAGAAAGGAGAAAAGGGTCTGAGTGAAGTATTCATCTTCCCACTTCTTTTCTTTCTTTTAGTTTAGTTTTTATTGAAGTCTGAAGTCTGTATTCTGAGTCAACGGAGTTGGGAGACTTGCTCTGAGAAGTAGTTTAGCGAAGAGTCAAAGTTTCAGAGGAACTTCCTTAGTCTTGTGGAGAGGATTTTCAGATAAGTGTTTACTTTTATTTAGTTTATTAATACTTGCTTTCGTTTATTATTTTTCTTATTTTTGTTTTTAATTTCAAATCAATGTATTTTTATATTTTCTCAATGCATTCTGAGTAGTTTACTTTATCTTTTTCTTTCTTAAATGGAGAAGTAATTAATTTAAAGAGAATTGTTGTGGAAAGTATAAGTGTTTAAAAGTTGGAAGAAGTTCTGAAGATTGATTCTAAAAACTTTGTTTACTTCTTAATTTAGCCTATTAAGTTGTAAAATTTCTTGAGATTATGTAAGATCCAATGTGGTATTGTCTCATAAAAGTTAGTAAGAATCACATGAAATTATATGGGTGAGAACTGTAGTCCATATAATTGAATGTAATATTAGAAGATATTTTTATAAAAGGGAGTAAAATTAGAGGATTTTAGAGTGACAGGCTAAAACCCCCTAATTTGGTTTGAAGTTTTGAGTTTTGTTATGAGAAGTTAGCCCCTAGGTGGTGGGAATAGAGGGAACTCTAGAGTGAGAGACTGGTGCCTAACCATATTCAAAATAATATAAATTTCAAATTAACATATGTTCTTTATAGAACCAAGTAAGGGTAAAGAACATATTTGCTTCTATCTGTCACAACAAAAATTTGAGTACTTCCACAGCAATACTTTAAGACTTATTATTACTTCATGAAAGGAAAGAAAAAGATATTCTAGTTAATAGTATTTTACATCTAGTGTTATTAGTTATTGTAATTTTAATTTCTTGCTTTGCATTGTATTAAGAAAATTTTTAAAAAAAAAAGATATATCAACCTTCAAAACTTTTTAAAATCAAGACATACTTTTTTAAAAACAATTAAAGAAAGTAAAAAAGATAATTTCTCTGATTCCTTTAAAGATTTCACATTTTCCCTGTGGGTTCGATATCTCGGGGCTTAATCAGAAAGTTTTATATTACTTGATAAACGATACATATACTTGTGTAGTATCTCATATTATAAAATCATTATTTTCATATCAAAAATCATTAGCGCATTTATCCAGTGGAACCAAGTCTCTGGCATCCGTTGCACTTATATCTATCGGGGATCAAGTTTTTGGCGCTGTTGCTGGGGAAAATTAATTTAAATTGCATTTTAAAGAGATTTAAGAAATTATAAATTTTTACTTTTCTTTGTTTTTGTTAGTGTGGTGTATTTTGTTTTGTTTTATTATTGTATGCGTAGTTTAAGTTCTGAAGGACTTGTGCCTTATGATTCTGAATTAGAAAGAACTATCAGAAAAATCAAAAAAATTAAAAATACAAAAAAAGAAAAAAAATATTCAAGAAATGGCAAATCATCAAAATCAAAATGTTGGCATCCATCAAGAATTAAGACCTTTAAGAGATTATGTTAACCCTACAGTAGATGAACTTCGTGGTAGTATTCAAAACCCGCTCGTAGACTGCTAATTCTTTTGAGCTTAAACCTCGTTATTATCCAAATGGTGTTAAATAATCAGTTTGGGGAGCAACAATCGAAGATCCTAATTTGCATCTTACTAATTTTCTAGAGTTGTGTGCTACTTTTAAATATGATGGTGTTTTGAATGATGCTATTAGACTTAGACTTTTTCCTTTCTCACTAAGGGATAAAGCTAAAATGTGGTTACATTCATTAGCACCTGGATCAATTAGAACTTGGGGTGAACTGTCACAAAAATTCCTTGCTAAATATTTTCCACCATGTAAGACTGCTAAGTTGACAAATGATATAACATTTTTTTGTCAGTTTGAAGGAGAATCAATGTATGAAGCATGGGAAAGATTTAAAGATCTCCTCAGGAAATGTCCACATCATGTGATATCAGATTGGTTAATAATTCAAACTTTTTATAATGGATTAGTTGGATCTTTTAGATCAATCATCGATCGTCATCTTCGGTAGATCATTAATGTCTAAACCATTTTCTGATGCTTATGCTTTAATTGAAGAAATGACTACTAATAATTTTCAATGGCCTTCTGAAAGGTTAAATCCTAAAAAGGTAGCTAGTGTTTATGAAAATGATGCTTTTACAATGTTAGCAAATCAAGTTGCTGCTGTATCAAGGAAGATAGACCAATTTGGGATAAATTTTTCTCAGCCAAATCTCATGATTAAAAATCAAATAAATTTTTCTATATACCTTATACGGTTGATTGAAGAAAATTCATTAGGCCAAATGGTTGATTCTTATTCTTCACCAGAAACTGTGAATGCTATAATCAAACCTAACAACCCATATTCCAATTATTATAACCCAGGTTGGAAGAATCATCCAAATTTTAACTGGAATAACAATAATCAGGGTGGTGTTAATCAACAAAGGGGGAACACCCAAGTAAACCCATTGGGGAATTGGAACAACCAAGGTAATAATAATAATAGATTAACTTATCTTTCAGGTTATAACAATACTTTACAAAATAAGGAGAAGAAGTTGTCTATGGAAGAAACAACATCACATGTGGGAAATCAATTACAAAATCAAGGAGCAACCATTAGAAATATTGAAAATCAATTGGGACAAATTGCAAATGCCTTAATTAATAGATCCCATGGAATGCTTCCAACGAATACTGAAGGTAATCCAAGAGAAAAGAATAAAGAACAAGTAAAAGCAGTTCAACTGAGAAGTGTAAAAGAATTGGAAGGTAGAGTTCAAAAAGAAACTGAAGTAGAGAAAAAAGAAATTGAAAGACCTAAAGAGGACACTCCAAAAGGTTTTGAAAGACTTATTTCTCCGCCTAAGGTTGATTTAGAAAAACCACCACCTCCATTTCCTCAGAGACTTCATCAACAAAAGTTGGATAAGCAATTTTCAAAATTCTTGGAGATATTAAAGAAGCTTACCATCAATATTCCATTTGCTAAAGCTCTAGAACAAATGCCAAGCTATGCAAAATTTATGAAGGATATTATTAATAAAAAGAGGAAGTTTGAAGAAATGAGACTGTTGCACTTAGTGAGGAGTGTAATACGACAATTCAGAAAAAGCTTCCTGAAAAACTTAAAGATCCTGGAAGTTTCACAATTCTATGTGCAATCGGAGAAAGAATCTGTGGAAAAGCTTTATGTGATTTGGGTGCAAGCATTAACCTTATGCCTCTATCAATATTCAAAAGACTGGGACTAGGAGAAATAACCCCGACTACTGTAACTCTGCAATTAGCAGATTGTTCGATCACATATACTAAAGGAGTTATAGAAGAAGTTTTGGTAAAAGTGAATCAATTTATTTTTCCTGTGGATTTAATTTTGTTAGATATGGAGGAAGATAAAGAGATACCCATAATTTTCGGGAGAGCTTTTCTAGCTACAGGTAGAGCCATGATAGATGTGCAAAAAGGGGAATTAATGATGAGGGTTAATGATCAAACTGTTACATTTAATATTTCAAAATCGATGAAATATCCTGCAAGAGGTAAAGAAGATGAGTGTTATAAGATGGATGTTATTGAATATTTAAGTGAATGTCATTTCAAATCAACTTATGAATATAAAGCTGAAAGAGAAGAGTTTCAATATAAGCAAGAAGAGGAGTTATTTGATTCTAAAGATTTTCAAGAAGAAGATTTAAAGTATGCTCATGAAAGTTTTGAATTGTTGGATATGACTGAAAAAGATAAAATCTTATGGTCGATCAATTGAAAAACCTCCTGAACTTGAGTTAAAAATGCTTCCTGATCATTTGAAGTATGTTTTTCTAGGTGAATCCTCAACCTTGCATGTTATAATTTCCTCTCAATTAACTGAAAAAGAAGAAGAGAGTTTGCCTGAAATTCTGAAGAAGCACAAGAAAGCCTTTCGATGGACAATTGTTGATATCAAAGGAATCAGTCTTTCAATTTGTAAGCACAGAATTCTTATGGAAGATAATAGCAAATCACGGGCTGATCCCCAAAGGAGATTAAATCCAATTATGAAAGAAGTTGTTAAGAAAGAAATTTTAAAGTGGTTGGATGTTGTAATTATCTACCCTATTTCAGATAGTGCACGGGTTAGTCCTATTCATTTTGTTCCTAAGAAAGGAGGAGTAATTGTGACTGTTAATGAAAAGAATGAAATGATTCCAACAAGACAAGTTACAGGGTGGTGAATATGCATTGATTATAGAAAATTAAACCTTGCCACAAGCAAAGATCATTTTCCACTCCCTTTTCTAGATCAAATGTTGGATAGACTAGCTGGGCATAAATACTTTTGTTTTTTAGATGGATATATTGGTTACCACCAAATTCAAATTGCTCCTGAGGATCAAGATAAAACTATATTTACCAATCCTTATGGTACGTTTACTTTTAGAAGAATGTCATTTGGTTTATGTAATGCCTCTGCTACATTTCAGAGATGTATGATGGCTATTTTTTGTGATTTAATTGAAAAAGGGATTGAAGTTTTTATGGATGACTTTTTAGTGTTTGGAATTTCATTTGAATCATGTTTAGAACATCTATCTAACTGAATGTACATTGTAAGCACCAACGTTTACACTGATAATTGGTCTCAATGGATGAAGTACCTCTTCCCAGGTTTCAAATTTCACTTCAGATCTTTCACATAGTGAATGAATCGAGGAAGGAAATCCCATACCTGCAATTGTGGTTGATCTAGCATAGTTCAAAACATAATAAAAAATTATGCTTCAAATATCAATAGGCTTCCCATGCTGAATACAATGGTTCAACACCGCTCTTTCTCTTGTCACTTCACTGGTATGACTTGAAGGTAACAACTTAGATGAGATAAAATAATGTCATGCCTTAGAAATGGCATTCAATTTGGAAGCAGGAAAGTTAACTCTTCTATCATTTGTAATTTTCCATAATCCTCTTCCATCAATCAGAAACTCCATCATCTCATCTAATTCTCCTTCTGAAGGATGATAGTTAGAATAAAAACAGAACATGTTAGGAGGTAGTCCATAAAAAGTATTGATTGCACCAGAAGAAAAGTTTACTTCATGCCTCCCAACCATCACCTGATTTTCCTCCGCAGCAGGTAAATTTGCATAAAATTCTCTTACCACAGAAACAACAGCAACAGCGGAGAAGCAACGATAATTCGCCGGTTTCTTATTGCAATCATATCTTCAATCACCTCTCCTGGCTTACTAAACACTCGCTCAAGAATCAACTTACGTGATTTCAATGCATCGACGTATCGTTCCTCAGCCCTCAATCTAACAAATTTGTCAGAATCAAACTTCGTTATTTCTCGTGCACGCTTTGACTTTGAAGCCATCTCTAAAAATTCATGAAAAATTCACCATAAATTCCAAAATCAAACTAAACTTGCTAAATTATCTTCTAAAAGAAATTTTCACTAAATCCAAGCAATTTATCAACATTTTCCTCAAATTTTCACCATGAATAGTAATTTTAAGATTTTCCAAAATGTACTCAAAATACATGGTGAAAATAAAAAATTTTTACTTAGGAGTAGTGCTCTAACCTCAAGGAATCCAAATCTAAAAATTTTTGTTGAGATCGGCTCTTAAATGATCCACAATATGATATCCTAGGCTCCTCTTTTGCGGCAAAGAAAAGGTTGAAGACGATGGGGCAGTTTGAAATGGCAATTTTCAGGTTTTTAACTTTCAGGAATCAATTTTTGCGAACTAGCGCCTAAGTGCGAACTATCGGCGCTTAGCCGCGAAATCTGACACGTAAGCGCCTGCATACTGGCGCTTATCCGCCAATACCCAAATTTTTATAATTAAGGTATATGCACTAAATCACTTGGTTAAATACCCTTAATTACTCCAAAATAATTAATTCTCCCCACAAATCTTCTAATACTCCAAATCAAAGTTAAATAACCATTGATTCCACACAAATTTCACAAAAACAAAATTATATTAAAAAAAATGTAACATTCAATACAATACTAGAATTTTTATCCAAACATAATGGATAAAATTCTCAAAATACAAGATACTATAATCTTAAACTGATAAGTATACATCTTTAAGATGTACCCATCACATCATCAGGCATATATAAAAACATTAAACACACCAAACATAAACTCACAAGAACACTAACATATCACAAAAGACACTAAACAAATAGAAATAAAACACTTTTAATTCCACTCTCCATTAAGCAGAATATAACCAGGACCACTATTATTCTCATTTGACCCTTCAGGAATTTGATAGAACGGGCGAACATTGTTCATTCTTATATCATCTTCTTTAATCCATTTTTTCTTCACAAACATCGCCTTATCTATTTCTTCCACATACCTTGAATGATTGAATTGCATCTTGAGTTTCCATCCCATGTGATCCAGATGTAAAGTAATATCATTGATCTTTGCTTCCATTGAATTCACTCGGGCTTCAATTTTTGCAATCATCTCTGCAATATCTTGAATGCTAACAGCCAGATATCCATTAAATAACTCCTTAGCACTATCTCTAAT
This sequence comes from Papilionanthe hookeriana x Papilionanthe teres, assembly GCA_022702705.1. Taxonomy (NCBI): domain Eukaryota; kingdom Viridiplantae; phylum Streptophyta; class Magnoliopsida; order Asparagales; family Orchidaceae; genus Papilionanthe; species Papilionanthe hookeriana x Papilionanthe teres. The sequence continues at coordinate 122,194,215 of CM040421.1, read as the reverse complement.
GAACTTACTTTTATCAGAATCTTGCTTCTTCTTCATCTCGTTCTCCTAGGAAGACATGGTGCTCAAAATTCTCTTCTTAGACTTCAGAAATGAAAATAGGACTTGGGGCAAGTGTTTTCCTTAAGTCAGGACCTTTTTATAGACTTGGGAGATGCTAGAATATTCTCCAACATGTTTAGAATCTCCTAAATAACTCCCACAACTTCTCCCCCATGATCTAGGCTCTAAATTCACATTTTTCACGTTTTTTATAACTGTGGCGCCTAAACGCCAACTAGTCGGCACTTAGCCGCCAGTGCACAACTTAGCACAGGTTTGCTAAGTGCCCAAATTCTCATTCTGACTTTTCCAAATCATCAATTAAGGGCAAATAAACTCCACTTAAGTTTAAAAACTCCAAATTACTACCACTAAAAACATAAAAACAAACAAAATAAAGCAAACAAAACACACAAAACAAACATAAAGCAAAGCACACCGATAAATATGGGTTGCCTCCCACAAAGCGCTTGTTTTAATGTCTTCAGCCTGACATAACCAGAACTCATTCTGAGAGACCCAACATTAAATTCTCATCAGATTTAGATTTATTGACTGAAAAATATGGTTTAAGTCTATGTCAGTTAACTTTAAATATTTTTCCAGTCTTAGGATCTTGAATATCTATAGCTCCATAAGAATAAACTTTTATCACAATGAATGGACCCATCCACCTGGACTTAAGTTTTCTAGAAAATATTCTCAATCTAGAATTATACAACAAAACTTGTTGTCCTGGTACAAGATTTTTGGTAAGAATCTTCCGATCATGCCATAACTTCATCTTTTCCTTATAAATCCTAACATTTTCATAAGATTCATTCCTTATTTCTTCAAGCTCATTCAATTACAATAATCTTTTTTCAGCAGCATCTTTCAAATTATAATTGAACTCTTTAATAGCCCAATAAGCCTTATGCTCAAGTTAAAAAGGTAAATGACAAGCTTTTCCAAAAATCAGCCTATATGGGTACATTCCTATAGATGTTCTGTAAGCAGTCCTATAAGCCTACAAAGCATAATCCAGTTTAATTGACCAATCTTTTCTATTTGGATTAATAGTTTTTTCCAATATTCTTTTAATTTCATGATTGGATAATTCAAACGAACCACTTGTCTGTGGATGATAAGCAGTAGCAATGCGATGATTAATATGATATTTCTTTGCTAACTTCCTAATAATCGTATTTCTAAAATGACTTCCTCCATCAGTTATGATTACTCTTGGTATTCCAAATCTGCAAAATATATTCTTTTCTAAAAACTTTGCAACACTTTGAGCATCACATCGAGGTAAAGAAATAGCTTCAATCCATTTGGAAACATAGTCTACTGCTTTCAAAATATAAATATTTCCAAAAGATGGTGTAAATGGTCCCATAAATTCTAATCCCCATACATCAAATATTTCAACTTCCAACATATATTTGAGGGGCATCTCATTTCTTCTAGAAATATTGCCTACACGCTGACATCTATCACAATTTTTAATATAAACATTCACATCCTTGAAAATTGTAGGCCAATAAAATCCTGATTGTAATATTTTATATGCAGTTTTATCACTTCCAAAATGTCCCCCATAATCAAAATCATGACATTTTTGAATAATTTCATAAGTCTCTTCCAAAGTTACACATCTTCGAATTATAAGATCCTTTCCTTGTTTATATAAAAATGGGTCATCCCAAAAATAAGTCTTAGCATCAGACAAAAATTTCTTCTTTTCATGATATGTCAAACCATATGGTATAATTTTACTAACAATAAAGTTTACTATGTCTGCATACTACGGAACACTCCATTCTTTAACAGTGAACAATTTTTCATTAGGAAAATGTTCATTAATTTCTTTAATATCACAGAAAGATTTTTCAATTTCAAGCCTGGACAAATGATCAGCAATTTGATTATCAGAATCCTTCATATCTGTTATATCAAAATCAAATTCTTGCAAAAGAAGAATCCATCTTATAAGTCTCGGTTTTGCATCATTTTTCTTCATTAAGTATTTGATAGCAGAATGATCAGTAGATCAGAGTGCTGAGATGCCACCTCATCCATTCTATATACCTGATGTGCCATCCAGAGATTGGAACGAGCAAGATGATGATGATGATGAGGATGAAGAGTAGATGTATGTTGTTTGTTTTAGTTTTTGTATTGATGTGTTGTGTCACTGTGTACTTTATCTAGTATTTTGTTTGATGATTGTGTTGTGATGTGAACCTTGATAGTATGCATATTGTAGTTGTACTGTTTATCTGTTATGCATATTCAGGTATTGTTGTTGTTTTATTATTGATTTATATGTTGTTGTGTGGTAGTGTGTAATAGTAAATGTTTTTATGTGTATCTTATTTCAGAGTTTTTAATAGTATGTATTTTTAATTTCAAAAACTGTTAGGAAATTATAAACCACTATTAGAAACTTCTACTTAGGAAAACTACATGTTTAAAATTCTTCAAATTCCACTATCATCAGTTATCTGTATCGGTGTGTTATTTTAGTTGGTGTGTATTTGCTTTGAAAACCTCCACTACTGTAGAAGTCTTCTGAAATTTTTACTTTTTTTATTATTATAAAAAAAATGTTTTGAAAAACTAAATTTGATTTCATTTTACTCCTGTATTTAAATTGTTATACTTGCATATTAGGATATTAAAAATTCCTACAAGCATGATATGTCAGTTTTTCTTTCTCACCCCTGTATCATTTCTTATCCTTAAATGTTTTATCTTAATTAAAAATTTAAAGTTTGGGGGGATTTTAAAACAAAGATTTTCAAAAACCTAAAATTTTATTTGATTCTTAAGAATACTTAAAAATAAATCTTATTTTTGATTGAGAACAATTATGTACATAAAGTTATATTAGAGGAACAAAATTTTGAATATAGAAATGAATAAAAGAATTTAGTTAAAATTTATAGTAATCATGAAAAACTTAAAGTTAAAATTTTCTTAATGAAGAGGTGTTAAATAAAGTTATATTATCTTTAGTAAGAAGTTTTGTATTTTTCGATAAATAGAAGATTTGACTTTTATTATTCAAAGCTTAAATTTATTTTATTGAAGAGTAATTTTCAGATACTATTATTATGATTTTTAAGTGAAATATGTATATATGATCTTTATTTTAAATGGAAGGATGGAATTCAAAATCAATAAAGGTCTATCCAGATATAGTAATCATTGCCTTTAAAAAAAAGAAGTGAAAAATATAGTATATGAAAAGGGAGGAGAAGCTTGAGGATTTAAGGGTCTAATCAAAAATTGGTTTCATACCTAAAGTTTAAGATATAAGTTCAAAGAAAATCTAAAGCTTAAAGTTGTAATACAGTAAGTAAAATTATTTTTCAAATAAAGATTTTTAAGTGAGAAAAATAAATGTTTGAATCTTATATTTTGAAAAATCTACAAATATTTCTGAAATAGATAGAGACTTATATTTATCATTTTCTTTTTCTTAAGAACTTTCTAAACTTTAAGTTGATTTTAATTACTGAAACTTTTTCTAAATTGGACTATTCCATTTCTAGAACAAATTTTTTTTATCTTCCTAAGAAACTCATTACATAATTTGCATGCTAAAATGTTCTATGAGATTAACTGTCACTTGAGGACAAGTAACATTTTAAGTTTGGGAGATTTTGATACACCTAAAATATATAGTATTTTTATGCAAATTTTTATACCTATTTTTAATGATATTGCACTTTAATGGAAGGTATTTTGTGTTTTTCTTGCAGGTTTGATGAAAATGGATGGTCATGATGAAAGGAGAAAAATTGGATCAAATTTGGAGCAAAAAAAATGAAAAATAAAAAATTTGGCACTGGTGTCTAAGCACCGCTGGGCCGGCGCTTTGCCGCCACAGTTAAAAATCAAGATTCAAATGGATTTGGCACCAATTTTAAAGGGGATGGGATGCAACTCTTGGTGGTAACGTCCATAACTTCCTCTGGGCTGCAAGTTTGAATGAAAGGGTGCATTCCTTGGTAGATACATCGAATCTGGACACATTTTGAAGAGACACCCAGACACCTTTTGGTTTACTATTTAAAGAGAGTCTTAGGAAAGATTTATAGGATGCAATTTGAGGAGACTCTTCCACTGCATTTTGAAGAGTACTTCCATTGTTCTTCCACTGCATTTTAAAAGTTTTTATTTAGAGTAGGAGTAGAGAGTAGAAAGGAGAAAAGGGTCGGAGTGAAGTATTCTTCTTTCCACTTCTTTTCTTTCTTTTAGTTTAGTTTCTATTGAAGTCTGAAGTATGTATTCTGAGTCAACAGAGTTGGGAGACTTGCTCTGAGAAGTAGTTTAGCGAAGAATCAAAGTTTCAGAGGAACTTCCTTAGTCTTGTGGAGAGGATTTTCATATAAGTGTTTACTTTTATTTAGTTTATTAATACTTGCTTTCATTTATTATTTTTCTTATCGTTGTTTTTAATTTTAAATCAATGTGTTTTTATATTTTCTCAATGCATTCTGAGTAGTTTACTTTATGTTTTTCTTTCTTAAATGGAGAAGTAATTAATTTAAAGAGAATTGTTGTGGAAAGTATAAGTGTTTAAAAGTTGGAAGAAATTGTAAAGATTGATTCTAAAAACTTTATTTACTTCTTAATTTGGCATGTTTAGTTGTAAAATTTCTTGAGATTATGTAAGATCCAATGCGGTATTATCTCATAAAAGTTAGTAAGAATCACATGAAATTATATGGGTGAGAATTGTAGTCCATATAATTGAATGTAATATTAGAAGATATTTTTATAAAAGGGAGTAAAATTAGAGGTTTTAGAGTGACAGGCTAAAACCTCCTAATTTGGTTTGAAGTTTTGAGTTTTTTTATGAGAAGTTAGCCCCCAGGTGGTGGGAATCGAGGAAACTCTAGAGTGAGAGGCCGGTATCTTCCCTGCCTAACCATGTTCAAAATAATATAAATTTCAAATTAACATATATTCTTTATAGAACCAAGTAAGGGTAAAGAACACATTTGCTTCTATCTGTCACAACAAAAATTTGAATACTTCCACAAAAATACTTTAAGAATTATTACTACTTTATGAAAGGAAAGAAAAAGATATTCTAGTTAATAGTATTTTACATCCAGTGTTATTAGTTATTGTAATTTTAATTTCCTGCTTTGCATTGTATTAAGAAAATTTCAAAAAAAGGACATATCAACCTTCAAAACTTTTCAAAATCAAAACATACTTTTTCGAAAACAATTAAAGAAAGTAAAAAGATAATTTCTCTGATTCCTTTAAAGATTTCACATTTTCCATGTGGGTTCGATATCTCGGGTCTTAATCAGAAAGTCTTATATTACTTGATAAACGATACGTATACTTGTGTAGTATCTCATATTATAAAATCATTATTTTCATATCTAAAATCATCAGCACATTTATCCAGCTGAACCAAGTTTTTGGCATCCGTTGCACTTATATTTATCGGGGATCAAGGTGTTTCCATAAAACATAACTTTTTGATGAAGAAGCTTTAATTTGGATAAAAAGTGATTTTTCTGCATTTGGAATGTTACCTACGTGGAGCATCGCAGGAAAGTTTGTCTGTCCATATTTTATGAATTCATTTAAGGCACTTACACTTTAATGTTTATGAATAATTCATTAATTGATTGTCACCGTATGTTTCTAAATGCTGAAACTTACACTTTAATGTTTATGAATAATTCATTATTTGACTGTCACCATATGTTTCTAAATGATGAACATGCTTTCAGGAAGAACAAGAATGCATTAAAAAATACAAAATTGAGAAAACGTCTACACCTCCAAGAGAATTTGGGGAAGACATACTCCATATTATTAGTGATACTCCATAGATTACTATTTGTCCTGACCTTTCTTCAAATCGTTCACCTGGGTTTGGTGTCACTCATAATTCGAAAAAAAAGTCATTTTTTGGCATCTGCCTTACTTAAAGGATGAGATGATCAAACACAATTTGGATGTCATGTACATAAAAAAATTTCTTTGTAACATCTTCAATATTGTGTGGATGTTAAGGAAAAAAATAAGGATAATGTGAATGCCTTACTTGTTTTGAATGATATATGCAAAAGGTAGGAGTTGGAGATTCAAGAAACTATTGTTGATAAGCTTATTAAGCAAAAATCAAAATATTCCTTACTTTACCCCAAAGAAGAACAAGTTTTAAGTGGCTTCAATCACTTAAATTCTTGAGCGGGTATGCTTCAAATTTGAGTCGTTGTGTTGATGTTGGTGCAAAAAAACTATTAGAAATGAAAAACCAATAGAGTTATATTATTTTTCAAAATTTGATGCCAACCATATTTAGCTATTTGCAGAGCAAAGTCCCTAATCCATTGATTAAAATTAGTGTGTTCTTCAAGGGACTACGTGCAACTCATTTAAAACTTGAAGTTAGAAGTAAACTTCTTTGTAATACTTCTTATAGCTCGAGAGAGTATTTCTGCCTAATTTTTTCAACTTGTTAGAGCATCTACCTGTACATATATCCCGAGAGGCGTTAATTGGAGGTCAGGTACATAACTGCTGGAAGTATCTATTTGAAAAATAATTACTTAGGGACTAAGTACTTAATCACTCATTTATAAAGAATATTGTTAAATTGTTCTAAATAATATTTGTTTTATATATTTTTGTATAAATTGAAGAGAATTGTAAATAATAAGGTGTAGCTAGAAGGATCAATATGTGAAGCATATTTACTATAGGAGACCACGAAATTCTTCTCCTACTTTTTCGAGAAAGAAGAATCCCCGAAAGAACTATTGGGTTTGGTGCCTCCATCAATGCTTTCTATTTCCAGCATATAGGCGAAGCATCCAGGAGGTGCACATCATGTTATCTTAATGATCAGAAACTTTGGGCAGTGACATTATATATTCTTCTAAAGTATGATGAAGTTCAACCCTTTATTGAGAGATATTTTTTATTATACTTCTCCTGTCATTCAATTGGAAATTTCATGACGATGTAATACAAGAATATTTCAATGTGTGAATAGTTTATTCATGAATTCACTTAATTTAGTTCAAGATCATGTCAGAATGAAGATCAAGAATAATTTCATCCAATGGTTTACAACGCATGTGTGCTAAATTTGATAAGTACCTTACTCATATAACACATGAATTTTGATTATCAAATGATTTCTTATATATTAATAGATTTATGATTTGAAAATGGAGTAACAAATTAGGGCCTGATAGAACTTGTTTGGGGACCTATGCAAATCATGAAAATCTGAAAAATTTACGATTTGAATGGGTACATGTTTCATACGAGACCCTGGTTTGAAAAAAAAAGACTCACAATTTCGGCATTTGTGTGAAAGGAAAAAATAAATCAAATGACAAGATAGATTACCATGGAATTCTCTAAAAAGTTATTGAACAATTTTATCAATTGGAGAAAGAGTATTTGTATTCAAATGTGTATAGTTCAATCCTTTTCCTAATCGTTGAATAAGCGTAAGCCAACCATATAATATCTTAGAGGAGTAAGTGAACAGAATGTTTGCTAAATATGATCCTTTCATTCTTGCTCGATGAGTGAGTCAGGTTCTATCTTTGATACCCCCATAGTGTAGGAGATAAAGTTGACTGGGCTATTGTCATATCAAGTAAAACTAGATCCACCATTGATATTCAGAATTATATTGAACCTGCTCATCGAGAAAAAAAATGTCACATTTATGTTTTCACTCGATCCTATCCATGAAGTGCTTAATCTAGAAGATCTTGTGGTGAACAAGAATAAATTACTCTAATTTTTTAGTATGAATCTTGTGATGCGTCTGAAGAAGAATTGACTACTTCTTATAGTCACTTTTCAAATAATGATAAGTGAGATCGATAACTTAATTTAAATATTTTAAACTTCAATCCCCTAAGTTTATAGATTGAACTTTACAGTTTTTCATTCAAATATTTAGTACTCATTTGTTTCGTTTTCATTTTGACTAGCTTTTAATTTCCACTGCATAGATCCTCTCTCATTTTATTGTGTATTTTTATGCTTTCATTTGACTAGTTTGCATCTTGCACTTTAAAGTATCGTCTACCAGTTTCCTGTGTACTGTTGTGCTTTATGTTTATTGCTTTCACTTTATAGTTTCATCTACCTATCTACTGCATACATTTTGTTAATGTGCACTAATTAATTAAATTTGTTTTCATTATTGCAGATGTTGATTGGAGGCAGGGACAGTGTCTATCCTCGCTCGGGGGCAGGAGGGGGGCGGGGGGATGTGGAGCGAGGGGGGGATGTGGGGCACAACATTATTTGTCAAAGAAGCACGTCACGAGAGGTTATCCACTCTCTACCCTACCACCAACCCCATCCCGCCCCCACCACTGTATCCAACCCGTCTATAATGGAGATGAGTTAGATGGAGGCCCATGCTGCATCAACTAGGCATGAGTTGACAGGTAGCAGCTACTACATTGAGCCTATCGGGAACATGTAAGTTTTTTTTAAAAGATTTTGATAGTAATCCTTTTATTTTTTAAATTGAATAAAAAAATAACCAATTGTTATTTTTGGTTCTACGCCTGACACAAGTTATTCACGCCGTTAGAGAAATCATCTGAAGCAAGTATGATTCAGCACTTGTCCTGAAAGGAGATCCCGATGGAAATTTGGAATCTTTGGTTCCAGGAGTATGCGGTAGATATCTATCACAATAATCTAAAGTAGTTTTTTTTTATATATGTCAATCTAACATAAACCATGTAATTTTATAGAAAAAATTCTCTCGGCGCCTTGAGCAAGAAGCATACATCCGACACAACTTTGAGTGCAAGAACAACAACTGCCTATGGGACATGTTTGAAGATAATAAAAAAATGGCAACATCGTCCCTTGTGGCTTAGAGAGGATGTTTTTGCCTTATTTTTTGGGGTCTGGGAATCTCTTCAATACCAAAAGAAGAGGGAACATGCAAAGGAGAACTGATACTCAGACTGAAGAATCATGGAAGCCTCTGAGCACACTGTTGGAGCGCTCCCACACACAGAATACAAGTGGGGGCTGGTAAGAATTTATTTCTTATTTAAAATTTACTATAAATCAAACATATATTCTAAATATCTCATTAAAATGACAAAAGTTGTAGTATGGACGTAATACTGTCGATACACATGAGCACACCCATAGGGGGGGCGGTCGGACTAGCCGTGGATCGGTGACAGATCCCATGTGACCCAAGTAATGCATGAGCTAAATTAGTTTGATATTTATGCACACTAACTCTAACTATATCTAAATATTTTTTTGTAGATGAGATTCTAGTAGCTAAAGGAGAGTCCATTTTAAGGGTTCGGCGGTATTAATATCTGAGATCACGATCCATCCGAGTACGACTTGCGGAGGGAGATTGTCAGCGAGAAGAAGATGGGTCAAGTTTACCGGTGTGGTCTCACGCGTTCGCCTAAGATGCTTACCCCTCCACCAGTGCATCCACGACTTCTACTTCTACCACACAGAAGCAGAATGTCTCAAGTTGTGTTTTGACATTTTCTACCAAGATGGAGGCCAACTTCGATCAAATGAGGTCGAAGATGGAGGCTAATATGGAGGCCAAGTTGAAAGCCGAGTTGGATGCATTCTGGTAGTAGGCGAAGCAGCGAAGGAAGCCACCATTGGAGACAGAGGAGGACAATGATGATGAGGAGACAGAGGAGGATTAACGGAAATTTTTTTTATCTTATTTGTATATAATTTTCTTGAACATTTGAGTAGATATTCTCTTATTTAACAATAAAGTATATATGTTAAATAAATTGTATTTCATTTATTTAGTTTGATTGGATGACGTGATGACTTACTATTTGAATGCGACTTTAGTATGTAAAATGCTTGGATTGGTTAAACTGTGTTGTGTTTGTAGCTGTAGAAATCGTAAATATCAAAGAGGAAAATTAATTTTTATTTTTTTTGATGCTACCCTGGTTTCGTCGGCTTGCCGTCAGTTTCATCAGTTTTTCGACAATTTTTCCATCAATCATCCCCATAACTGATGGCATAAACGGTTGGTTTTTTTAGCATTGCGTTACCAACAAGCATTCGATGGATGTTGCTTCGATAAAAACCGACAGCTAATCAATGGCCTCTTCGTCGGTTAAAATACTGAAGCACGTTGGACACCTAACTGTTGGATCACTCACACATAAAAATGAGAGTTATTGCACTTTACCGTCAGTTAACTGGTCACTAAATTCCGACAGATAGCTCGTTAGTTATCAGAAACCAACAAACAACTGACGGTGGCCCCATCATTATGGAATGATTCTAAAGTGACGATCAATGTGTGTCGGAAAGATGTCGATAAAAAACATCGAAAGTCCCGTAGGTTTATAAATTATCGAAAGCATTTTAGCTACGACCTTAAAACAGACAATAACCCACTGAAAAATCTAATAAAACATGTTTTATTTGTTGATAAACCGACAGATTGAGACCGTGAAAAATCGAAATCTTTCTCGTAGTGTGATATTTGTGTCTGATAATGTGTTTTTTTTTTCTTGGGTTGGAGAAAGTTGAAGTCTGTTATCCTTCGTAAGGACTATAACTTCAATACTTATAAGAACTTTATGAAGTATGCATGATGTGAATTACTCCTGCTGTCATGAGCAAATGTCAACAGAGATCAACAAAATTATCAAAAGACAAAGGAATCAGATGACTTATCGGTCCTCCTTTACACGTTTTATTACGTGCTGAGACAATGAAGTTACGCGGATTTGGCTTAAAGAGCACGTGACAACAGAGAAATGAGTTGTGTACGATTATTCAAGAAACCTTTCGCTCGTCCTCTCTCTTTCTCTCTCGTTCGCTCAAGATAGCTTTTCTTCCTCTATTTCCCCCTGCTGGCAGCGTTGAAACTCTACGAAAAATTTCCGTCTTTATACTCCTGTCCAACAACATGGAAAAATTAACACATGCAAAAAATATTAAGACACTAAAAATTATATACAGGTATTTAATATCAAGCACCTTGATTCATATTCAGCTCCCACGTTTAGGCTAATGCAATTCTTCGGACTAATACCACAGGTCTACCTTTTTGTGATGGTAATGGTTCGTTCAATGATGCGTATGGAGATGCAAAATTAGTTCTTGGTGAAGTTATAGTATGCATGTGTATCCAATAATGAACGGATCACATTCAATGGACTGTGTGAATCACTAACATAAAATGTGATGACCTTATGTGATTTCAACATTTGGCTTACATTTTTTATGACTAGTTGGGAAGGCAGTGCAAATGACAGTCGTATATTCATTTTTGCGACAAGAAATCAAAAGCACAACTTCCCTCCCCCGCCTCCAGATTTATGCAAATATTAATCATATTCATATATTTTTTTAAGTTCATTTCTAATTATTGTATTTGCCACAGATTAATATTATTTAGTCGACGATGCATATACCTTATAAAGGGGTATCTGAAACTATTTCCCAATACAAAATATCACATTCTCAATTTTGAAGATCCAGCAATGGTGCTCAAGGCAGGAAATAAATGTTTAACAAGAGATATTTGTTCTTATGCAGTGTAATTGAAAGAATAATTGGAGTGTGGAAGAAAAAATAGGTCATACTATGTGATATGCCGACATATCCACTTTCGAAGCAGGTGCACATTGTAGTGGCCACATTGACTCTCCACAACTATATTCAAAGACATCCTTCGTGAAGTGACGTAGACATCAGCATGGTTGATAATGATCATTTACACGTCCTGCTTGAAGCATTTAAATATAGCATAGGACAATCTATAACATAGGCAGAAGTAGAATCACAAGAAGGTTGAACCAAAGATGACTAAGATGATGGAGAAATGGTTGAAGTGAGAGAGCAGATTTCAGGTGCTGAATGGATAGATTTTTGTTTATTTTATACAGTTCATAGTTATTTTAATTCATTGTATATTTAATATAGATTTTTTTGGTTTTTGACACTATTTATAAGTATCTATTTTTTTCATTTTTTATTTCTTTCTTTTCTTTTTGGTGGGTTTGACAGGTTAATGTTGAGAGATTCGACCTTATGAGTTCTTCTAGATAACCTGTTAGATATTGTTGGTTGGTCCACTTGTGAAATCCTATTGAAGGAAAGCATATTACTCCCTTCTTTTCAATGCTAAAGTTTTGAGGTTCTTCTAGATAGGCTTTCCTCGTGATATGCATTTGTGACACATACGAGCTTAGTATTACATGAGTTAAAGGCAATCAAAAACCTTTTTTTATAATGTATGTTGTCTTCTTGATGTGAAAGATTCGCCGGTTGGTATATTGAGTCCTTTGCGACCTCACACCTTCAAAAAATTTAATTATTGCTTTTATCAATTTATATTTTTGTTATGACTAACGGATAATTTCTTAAAGCATTTAGGAAAGATAAGCTCTAGGATTTCATGGACCTCCCGAGGATTGCTATGTCATTGCAGACTTCAGAGTTCTCTGCTAATATCATGTCAGCCACAAAGCTACGAGACACAGTTCTACTAGAGCATGCAGAGAATCACGGAGAATTGTGACTTCATCTGGTGGGCAGATATGCTCAAAGATCCCACCGTCGAGAGTGACTGGGCGTGTACAGTATCCCAAAAGGATGGTCTAGCTCGTGACATACGTCGTCTGCATTTTAAAAATAATATTATCATATTTTAAATGTTATTTTAATATTCTTTATCCTAATTTTTAAAATCATGATACTCACTATTATGCGAGGTGCATATCTTATTTCTTATAGTGTGTTGAAGTAAATTTTTGCTTATCAAGTATCTCATATATTTCTATGGTAGTTTTGTTGTAAATAACATTTCTGCACAGGGGCAGAATGATCATTTTGTTGAAACACCTGCAAAAAAGTTGTATTCAAATTGCAAAAACAAATAGCCAGCCGGCTGTTACGTAGCAGCTTCATGTGGTAGCTGCTACATAGCAGCTTCTCGTGATAGTTGTTGTGTAACAACTTATTAATAAGATACAGCTTCCCCAAACAAACCCTAAATTTATAGGATTTTTAAAATATTATGTAGTCGATAGAAACAAAAATTTTTTTTATCTTCACAACTACTAATTAGATAGTTACTAAGAAAAACATAATCTTAAACCAAAACAGTTTATCATTCCAGTCCAACAACAGACTCAACTTTTCAAGATCATCATCACAATCATCTGTCTTGCCCTCCCTATTTCTCTTAATATGTTCGGGAAATAAACATAAGGAATAAAGTATGGAAGAGAGCAAAATGCTTGACTGTGAATAGTAAAATTGTGTAATAATTATTTATGAAATGAGCCCCTCTTTATAGGATTGGGGGATTTCTAATTACACTCAGTGCCCCTAAAAGAATCAGTACGACAGGGGCTTTTTGGTCTGACACAATGATAAGGTTGAGAGCTTGAAACTGTATCCAGCCGGACAGGGTCGAGAGTCCGAAAGGCATTTCGCCGAATTTTGGGTTGAGTGGCCATGTGCAGAGAGCCTAAAAAGGCGACCGACAGTCCATTTTTTGGGTGTCTATAACTGAGGGGCGGACTAGGAGAAGTCCATCCAACCGCTTTAGATGCGGGTGATTTTCATCGTTTACCAAACAGAGTTGAAGAATGTCGGTGGATTCATCCACGTAAGCTCTACGCCAATGGACTTTAAGCGAGGCTGCAAAATTTTGCTAGTCTTGGGATTTTTTTCCTTCCTCTCATGTAGAAGCCTGTCGAATGGACAGGTGGCCATTGAACTGCTTCTGTTGGGTCCATATCATTCATGTCATTACTTTTATTGGTAGTAAGATTTTTTTTAAGATTTATGCTAACATATTTTTTATGTACAATAATAAGTAACAAATACATAAGAATTGCTTTATTTGTTGAATATTGGCAAAGAATATCTTGCTTAGCATATGGACCAAATTTCCAACTATCATTTCTTGGTGGCAGCTCAATAATTAAAGCAGGTAAGCATAATTCAAAAACTATGTCCACAATTCTATCTTTGATGTGATATGATCCTATTTTTAAGAAAACAATGTCTCTTATAAAATTAATGTATATTTTACTTGAAGTGACAGACCTAGTTAGGGTTCAAGAGTGCAAATGCCACCCCCCTCCCTCTAATTCAATTTTTTTCTATATGAGAGAATAACTCAGACTTTCGCACCTCCTGAAATATTAATTTTACCTCTCCCGTAATATCATTTTGACGTGCATTATCATAGCCCCTCAATTTTGAGGTTTGAAGGACATTTTGCTCACCTAAAAGAAGTCTAGTTCAGCCCTGATCAACTTAATCATGGACGTCCTCTTTTGTTTTTCTATTAATCATAATCTTGTGGTATTTTGAGCTAAATTTTACCTTTTTTTTTGTATTTTCTTTTTCACTTTTGAGGTGATCGAGGTAGTGTACTCATTTAAAAGGCAGCCAACCTTTGGCATGATTCAATAAGGCCGTGCAACTTTTCCGTCCTAAGCATCATTTTAGTATTAGAACCATTACAAAGTGCATTTAAGAAAAAAAAATTCCGAACAGTACTATGTATGAAATTGAAGTGAAAGTCACGTCTCTTGCGCCGAGTATTTCTAGGAGTCGAAACATTTTTTTAATATTTAATTTTTAAATAGAAAGCAATTTGATTTTAGAAACACATACAAAAGAAAACGACAAACTTCATATGTAAATTTTTAGTCACTACATTTCAAACAATCTTTCGTCATGTTGAATTGATAATAAACATGATTTCAATGCAAACATTCTTCAATTATGTTAAGAGAAACCAATTGAAATGACAAGATGAGATTACTTGACAACATTAATTCGTTAAAATGATAACATCAAAATTAAAATATTTAACTTTATATTTCATGAAAATTGCCATTTCTTTGATAAGAGACAAATAATGAAAAAAAAAAATCATTTACGTGTGCCAAGAAGAAAACATGATTAAATACATTATTTCTAACTTTTATGTAATTTTTTGAAGATCGATATAATTGTTTCGTCTCTTAAATTTTTATTGGAATCACAAATAATATTGTTAATAGTTGAACATCCAAACTAATTTCTTCAATATATTCAAGGTACAGAAGCGTGCGGCCAAAAAAAATACGCATGACTCTCGAGACAATCTAACGATCTGAATTAAAGCAAGAAATAAAACTAGGATCGCCACTCTGGCAAAAAGCAAGAGTACTCGTAAAGCAGATCAGTTGAAGATCACCAGTCGAGCGACAGTATGCCAACTGCAGGGCTGACAATTGACTGAAAGCTAGTTTTGATGATAAAAGGGCCACCAGGCTAACAAGAAAAAAATTCATGTTAACGACCAAGAAAAGTTCTAGTACCCCAAAATCTCGCAACTATCTGCATGAGACTCTCCCAACAACTCCCCCCAAAAAAATCCCCGATGATCTCTAGAAACAAGCAAGTAGCAAGCTAGTCGATCAGTCACCTTAAGGCCAACTGATTTGGAGATTTTAAAGCCAACCGGCTTCCCAGAGCAAAGGTCGCCTCATATCGAGCCAAAATAGCCGACCAACACCTGTTCAATTGGCTTGCATGAGACGTTAACAATGAGAAGGTCCTTGTACATTAATACATGCCAAAATCAGCTACAAATATGAAAGGGTATGACAAAGACAATAATGTCCTATAATACCCATATATAGCAAGGGAATGCATATAATTTTCGACCTTTTGGCTCTTCATCTTCTAAAAACAAGGGTGGCACATATTAGGGGCTTATTACCTCTCTAGGCTTTGTTTCCTTAGGCTCTAAACCCACTATTATAAAGAGATTTCTCTCCTCTCCTCTCTTGTAACCCTATGTTACGATATATGAAATGGGTCATAGAGCACAGTAATACCCCGTTTAACCCATACGGGGCAAGTATGTGTACTATTTCTCTCTATCTCTCTCTCCATTTTGTACTCAAGGTTTATACTGCTCTGATCCTTGGGCATGCCTCACAGGAAAAATATGGATTCAAGGTTCTAAAAGGTACGTTGAGTAAGGATCATGCTACAAATATGAAGGGAAGCAACACTAATGAGGAAATATACATCCTAGAGACACTCCTAACAAGGAGCGTGCTAAGGAGTCATGCAATAATAGATTTAGAGCCAAAAATAGTCATTTACATCACCATTTGAGATGTTTTGGCTAGAAGGCTTGTACCATAATACAGATGGTCCGAGCAAGCCACCGACCATACTTGCACAACACTTTGTTGATTTTTGGTGGCCAGCAACTAACATGGCGAATAAAGCGAGTATTACTTCATAAAAATCTAGTTATGACATGTAAAATTCTTTAAATTTTTCCTAGGTCAAATTGACACTTTGGAAGCTTAAATCCAAGAAGAAACACCAACAACAACCTCATGGAGGTTTGAACGGTAGAATAGTTCATAGTACTTTCGCATCGTAAATGTTGGTCTCAAGGCTTGATTTTGATATAAACCTGGAGATGATTCCCTATCAAATAACGGTAAGCTTCATGAAGGGAAATCCACAAATCACCTCAACACCTTATGGTTAATAACCTTATTCACTTAAACATCCATAGTAGCCGCACTATATTTGTCTAAGTAATAAACCAGTCTATTTGCCTCCATATGAGTTTCTATCCATTCTATATTAAACTATGTGAAGAACACTTCACCAAATAATTAACCCCTCCCATAAATAGTACCGAGCACTGGTGCAAATCTTAAAAACTTATACATAATTCAACTCAACGACTAAATATCATACCTTCAACTTCTTGGCCAGCAGTAAAATATAAAGGGGATAAAGATCAACTCAATATAATAAACTCTAATAGGAATACATGGTCATTAGAAAATAAATAAGATCTTTCCTTAATGAATCACAAGGATCTATTCAAACTTTACAACAGATACTTTAAAGCTTCTATTCACATTTACCTTAACATATTACACCAGAGGCTTCAGACATCTAACCAAAAGAACATGCTTGGCCCGATTCATTTGTTGTTGTCTTGTAAAAGTTATTGGAATCATGTCCATACCTTGAGTGAATTTATAGGTTTTATTTTACCTAAAAGATTTAGAGGAAAACTCCTTAATATTAATTAAGATAAACTCTGTAGAATGTTGTTTTTAAATGTTTTTTCTAGAACTACTTTCCATCAAAACTAGGGCTGGCAGTTTGGCTCGTTCTTCGCGAACCGCTCTTGTTCGGCTCGTTAAGTAGCTCGTGTTCAGCTCGTTTGTTAAGTCTAACGAGCCGAACACGAATAAATTTTTAAGCTCGAAATATTAACATGAATCAAGTTTTGAATGTGTATAGGATTATGATTCCATCTACAGTTATCCATGGATTGATTTAATGATTCATATCCATTTGAAGGCATTTAGATATTGAATTCTTGACATATGGTCCTCAAAATATGTAATGTATACTTATAAAGGAGAAACACATGTAAAAAAAGACTCCTCCTGTCTACATAATTGGTAGACAGAAAGAAGTCCAAGGCTCTTCAATTTAAGGATACCATCGGCTGGCAAGAACTTAAAATACAACCTTCATGCAAAGAATGATTGAGAAGGCTTGACAATAATGAAGTTCCAAAGGATATCAACCCTCGCTTGTATTCAAGTTTCATGAGTTTCCTGAGCAATTACTTTTCATACCTATAAATTACCTTGTTGGATCACCCTTAAGACATAGAAGATTTATTCATCCACACTGTCTGCTAGAATTTGCTGAAGTTTTTGCATATCCCACTCATCCTAAGACACAAGTTCATAAACTTGGAGATCCTCATCTACTTCAGTTTTAGCATAATTTTTAAGAGGTCCAATAAGAGCCTAATCATCTAACTATAAAATAGCCTATTCTCAAGGTCCCTAAAAAATAAGCTTCAGCATTTTGTCTAACCTTAAGAAATTCCTTCCAAACAATGTAGTCACCTAATTGGTAGTGCATTGAGGAGAAAGTGAAATTTTAAAGTATTCATGTTCAAGAATTGAGCTCATAACCGACTCTCAATTTGATCAATAAATTGCAAAATATTATTTTCATAGTCTGCTTTAATATTATGAAGGCATTTGTGATTTTATTTAGAATTTTTCTTAAAATTTTTAGATTGATCATGAATCCTAAAATGAAGAGAGGTAAGGGAAAGGCCACTTTTGATTTTGATAAGTTCGCTAGTATGAAGGCACAAGATAGATATGCATATTTTCAATCAATGAAATTAATTGTAGAAAGAAGTTTTCTTTATCCTGGTGGAACAATCAAATACTTGACTGAAGAGTGACAGTGAGAAAGCTTCTGTTATTTCACTGTTGTGGCTGTGATTTCAGGTTGTTTGAGAGTTTTATGTGAATTTGCTGGATGAATCAAATGATCTGGTATTCGTGAGAGGGCAATATGTGGATATCAGATCTATTCAGATTAACCGCATTTACAAGCTGCATAGTGTCCCTACTTGTTTCTTTACTAATTTCAATCCTACTGATGCTGAATTTAATGAGATTATGAGATATTTGACTAATGGAAATGAGGCATGGAAGATTAAGAATGGATGCTATTTAAACTTTTCATTTTCTAAGCTTAATGTTTATTCTCGTGCCTGACATTATTTTATTTCTGGTAGACTGCTTCCAACTAACCATTTCATTGAGGCAACCTGTGAGAGAGACACATTGAACTATGGTATTCAGATGAAAAAACCCATTGATATTGGCTCTCTGATTTACAAGAACATGATTATTTCCTCAAGAGGAGGAACTACTGGAGGTATGTGTCATTACCACCCTATGTGTTGATTATGGTATTAAATATGAGGCATGGGAGGATATTTTACCATCACATAAGCCCATTGGGAAGATAAACCTGGAGAAGTATGGAAAACATTTTGGAACTAGACCTAGGACTGGAGGATCTAACATACACTCTATTTTAGCTCCTGCTCCTGCTCCTGCTTCTGGACCATATACTTCTGATACTACTCCTTTGGATACTGTATTGGTACAATTATTTATACATAAAGGAGATATCATATAATTACAGAATTAGGTGAAGGGAAATGAAGCTTACATGTTTCATAATGATGAGTATACGATGAGGAAAGCTAAGTATGGTATTGCTTTTAATGAGGCTATGATAAGATTCACGAGGGAAGATAAATTAGTAGAATTCATACTCCCCCCCAGTTTTACACCATATTGACCTCTTGAGACGGCTTATTATATAGGTTTGGGTGATGATGATGATGATGATGATGATGATGATGTAGAAGATGATGAGGAAGATGATGTGTAGTATATTGTTTTCTTTCATTTGATCTGGTTATATAATTGGACTTTCTTTTGTTAGTGATTATTTGTATTTATGTTGGAGTGTGGTACTTTTATTTTGTCTTTTGTATTAAATTATTTTGTTGAACCTTTTAGTTCTACTTTTCTATTGTTTACCAACTGTTCTAGTTTCTAAGCTAGAGTAGTCTTTTACTTTATATTTTTATTTTTATACATGCTAATCTTAGATTTACTACTACTCAACATCTGCCTTTACTACTTGTACCTGCATTGATTCTCTTGTTTTAAATTTTAAAATTTTTTCTCTTTCTTTATGAAATTTCCTGTTTTAAATTAATTAAAAAATTAAGTTTGGGGGAAGGGAGAAAAATCTTTTTACGTACTAAACTTTATTTGTCATATGAGAACTATATTTATAAAATTATTTTAATATAACCTATGGTATGTAGGGTTAACTGTAAATAACTATATTTTTTATCTTATGAATGTCATAGAAGACCTAAGTAAAAGTTTTTTATAATAAAGGTTAGTTCTAGAATTAGGATATTTAATATAATAGTAGAGGATTATGCTTTCACTATTTAAAGTAAAGGAAACTCTATTTCTGGAAATATTAAGGATCTTAGATTTACATTTGAAAAGAAATAATTAAGATTTAATGAAAAATCTTTTTCAAAAATAATACACGTTTGTTAAGTAAAAAATGTGGGATGTTTTTAACTTTAAGTAGAGGATGGTGGAGTCAAAATCATTAAAGGCTATCGAGATATAGTAATCCTCATATGACATGAAAAGAAAAAGAAAAAGAAAAAGAAAGGATTAAAAATGATCCTAAAATAAAAAGAAAAGAAAAATAAAAAAATAAGAAAAGCGAAAAAGGAAGATATGTGAGGAGAATCTTGAGGAGATGTCTAATCAAAAATTGGCTCCACTTGAATCATCTTAAGGAAAGGAACTTAATTACATTTCTAAACTTATACTTAAGTATTAGCACCCTTACTAATATAGTTCTCATAAGATTCTTTTAATGTAATATTTTTAAGCATCCTGAGTATGACAAATTGCAGTTAGTCTAGAAATGAATAGAATATTAGAACTTTTATACTTGACTACAAGATATTCTTACATTTTAGTTTTAACCTGAGTTGTTAAAAATTTTTCTAAAGTTTTGCTATTGCATTTATAAGACAAAAACTATAGAAATCTTTAAGTTAAACTCACTATCACATGTTAAAAATTTTAATATAGTTTATAGAGTTACTTGAGGACAAGTAATGTTTAAGTTAGGGGGAATTGATCCACAAAAAAATTACTTGTTTTTAGTGCATTTTATGAGTATTTTATGTACATTTTTGATGATATTGCATTTTAAAGGAAAGTAGTTTGCAAGTTTTTAGGTTTAGGTACATGGAATGGACATTTAGAGAAACTGAGAGAAAAAAATGGAGCAAAATTGGGCTACTTTGTGTGGTGCTATAGCGCCACCCTATAGTGCCGCCCATGGTGCCATAACACTACCATATAGGTGAATATAGTGCTAGAGCGTCGTATCCTGGCCCTATTGTGCCAACAACTACCCTTCTAGAAGATATATTGAATTTGGCTGAATTTTGAAGAGGTGCATGAAGTATCCCTTAGTGATATTCATAGATATATTAATTGTGAAAATTTTGGTCAAAAGTAGAGGACTTTAAAGGACCTTTGGAGGACTTTTGAGCACATTTGGTGGAATTTTAGTGACTTTTGGAGAGTATTTATTGTTTTTTTTTTAGTGTGTGTGAGTGTGTGTGAGTAGTTGTTGTGTAAGAATGTGGAGCTTGCTGGAAGGAAACTCCAAGAATTTGCATGGGGAGAAGACATAAGGTAATATGTATTTGTGTTTAAGTTTTTGTCATAAGACTTGGATTTCAATGCAGATCTTGTATTTTTGTTTTATCTCCATGAATTCTGCGCAGTACTTTTTCTTTCACCTTTCATATGAGAATTAATCTTGTGGGATGAGGATGATTTAAATACTTCTTATTATTCTAAAAATTGTGATGGTATTTTCTTTAGGACTTAATTGACTTTACAAATTGGCTAATTGTGAGGTTAAAATCTATTGAGAAACATAATGACTAGAGAGGGATATGATTTCACCCAACTAGTGAATACCACACTTTAACTTGGGTAGACTCATTGTGATCACTTGAGGGTAGTGCAAATAGATAGAGAGATAAGTTTTGATGGGCATAGAATTGATGTTTCTAGGGTGACTAATTAGAATGTTTTATCAATTTGGTTTAGGGTTTGGATCGTAAGGGTACCTAGTAGGTCTTATAGAGAGGGCACACTGGGTAATCTGAAGGTGAGAGGTCAAAATCTACTCAGCACTACTACACAAGCTGGTGGAAAACTCAAAATTAGCCAATGTTATTTGCTAACACCGAGAGGGGATAAAGAATAAAGATGCTCTTATTTGTCACATTATCACATTTTGTATTTTTAATCATTAAAATCCTACACTGATTAACAACTCTATTGCAATGGGAAAAATCTTTTCATAATATTCAAACTTAGTTTTATATTCAATTAGTTTTTTGAACTTTAGCAAACTTTTAAACCTAGTTGTTACTACTTGATTAAAATTAGTTTTCACAATTGAAAATAAATCAATTGTGTTCTCCTGTTATATTTATCAGCAATTTAGATAGAATTTATCAAGTTAATATTGAGAGTTATGATTTTTCTCGTGGGATCGATATTGGGGTTTTTAAGAAAAATCCTATATTACTTGAAACGATAGGTGTACTTGCGTAGTACCTCTAGTATGAAACCTTAATATAAATTTCTAAATCATTACATTTTTTCACACTAGCCGCCAAACATAAATTGAGATAATTTTTTTGTAATTTTAAGAATTATAAATATTCACGTAATTGCGAGTTGGGTCACCCAAAGTTATACTTATGTCACTAGAGATACTATTACTAAAATTACATTCCATGTATTTAGTTTTAATTCTACTCAAACGAAGGCATTTAGACACCAATGTACCTCCATAATTCAAGTTTCTCATGGGATTTTTCTCTCGCCTTATCCATGAGAAGGATATCATCAGCAAAAAACATTCACCAAGGTACATCCACTTTTAAATATCTAGTAATATCATCCATAACGAAAGCAAAAGGATATGGGATTAAAGTCGATCCCTGATCTAAACCCACAGAAATAGGAAAATATTTGGTTAATCCTCCTTCAGTTCAAACATAAGTAATAGCTCTAGTTTACATATCTTTAATGACTTGAGTATAGGTCTTATCAATGTCTTTCTTCTCAAGGACTCTTCAAAAGATATCTCTCAGAACCTTATAGCAAGCTTTTTCTAAATCAGTAAAAATCAAATGTAGATCCTCCTTATTATCTTGGTACTTCTCCATCAAACCTCTCAACAAATGTATAACTTCCATGGTAGACCTACCTAACATAGATCCAAATTGATTATAAGAAATCTTAGTAATACGTCTTAAGTTTTAAAGAATGATACATTAATTTAATTCCTCTATAGTTTGCACACTCTTCTCATCAGAAGGAAATAATAAATTTTTGTTTTATTAGATTCATTCTTATAAATAATAAGATGCTCATCTCCTTTCTTGAATAAAGCATAAGTAATAACCAAATCATATGCTAAAGCAAAATCTATTATGACTCTATCTTCTTCATTAATCGCACCATAACCACAGCTACCATGAATATTTTTGAAATCTTCTACCATACTACCAACATGTCCATTTAAATCTTCTCCAATAGAAATTCTTTTTTAAGAGGTATCAATGTATTAATTCTCTTAAGACATTCTAAAATTTATCTTTAGAACGTATATCTAAACTTACTTGAGGAGCATAAGCACTTATAATATTAAAAATCTTTGTATCAATAATAATCTTAATTGCTATAATTCTATCTCCAAATCTATTAAATTTTACAAAATTATCTTTCAAACACTTATTTATAATTACACCTACAACAGTTCCAGTGCGATACTTATCAGAATAACAATGTTTAAAATCTAGATTATTAATCTCCTTAACTTTTCTCCAACCCATTAGTTCTTGAATACATAAACATATTTATCTTTCTATGGATCATAATGTCAACTATTTCCATTTTTCCAAGATCCTATCCTAATACTAGTATCATGAACTAACTTCTTTACCCATATTCGTTTGTAATCTGGGAACCCTTGCTTCTTTAACACTTTCACCTGAGCGCCAGTGTAGCGGCTAGTCCACCAAAAATATGTTTGATTTTTCATAAATATTGTTTACTCATTTTTGGTGATATTGCACATTAAAAGAAGATATTTTTCATGTTTTTCTACAGGTGTGATGATTTTAGGAAATTAGAGCAAAAAGAAGCGAAAAGGAATGAATTTGAAGCAATAAAAAGACAAAAACCATATTTTTGAAGTTCTGGTGCCACCAGCACCCAAACAGGCACCGACAACACATTTTTCTAGAGAACAGGAAATTAAATGACGTAATATACCGCCGACGACACCCAATGTCGATGGAGGCCAAATTCAATGTATTTGGATGACTTTTAGAAGGATTTTTGAGGCATCTATTGGAGAAATTATCCCTAGGCTATTTTAACTTGATTTGGACTCCATAATTAAAGAGAAAGGATGAAAGGAAATTGTGTGTGTGTGTTTAGAGGAGAAATGTGAGTTTTAAGTTTAGGTTTTGGTGTTTTTAGTGTTGTTTGTGAGGGATTCTTCTCAAGAGAGTTGTAGGAGGAGAGGGAAAGTGAGAGATTTCTTCTTCCCTACTATTCCAAGAGAGAATTGAGTGTATTGTGAAGAGAGAAGGAGATTCAAGGGAACTTCAAGGGATTTAGTTGGGGAGGAAGTTGAGATAAGTTTTATTTACTTCCTATTGTTTGGATGACGTTGCTTTTATATATAAAATCTTTGTTTTATCATATCTTCCCCATGAATTTTGAGTAGATTTCTTTGTCTTTCTCAATGCAATGATAAATGATGATGTGATAGTTTAGATTAGATGTGTCATATAAATGCTTAGAAATTATGATGATTTTTCACTTCGAACTTCATTTACTTTTTGATCTGGCCAATTGAATGGTTAAAATATGTTGTGAAACATATGATCCAAAAAGACTATGCTTTCAACAACAAAAGTGATGACCATATTCAAATTCAATGGATGGTGAAGTCCATGGGGGTTGGATGGAAATAAATAAGGAAATATTTTTATTGGGAGTAGAATTGGAGATTTTAGGGTGACAGACTAAAATCCCTAATTTGGTCCTAGTGTTTAGAAAATAAAGTGAGAATTAGCCTTTAGGTGAAAGGAGTGGAAGCTCTGAAGTGAGACCCAGTATCCTCCAGCCTAATCACAGATTTAGGGACTAAACCTAGGATTAGCCAATGTTCTTTATAGCACTAGGAAGAGGGTTAAGAATAGGTATGCTCCGATTTGGCACAATACAAAATTATTACTAATCTTTATCATTCACTCACCTTAATATCATTGCAAGGGGATGACACTTTGTCTAAACTTGAACCTTGCATTACAAAATTTATTATAGTAGTACCTACTTTAATTTGAAGCATATAAAGTAATTTAGTGAACCTCTTAAACTATAACATCATTAAACTTTAGCATCTTGATTATACATTAAGTGCTTTGCAAATTGAAATTTGATTTATGTGCAGCGCTTTAAGGTTTACTTCTTCCCTATGAGATCGATAACCAGGACTCCGTTAGAGCTTTGTATTACTTGAACGATACATATACTTGTGTATAGATTGGCTGTCATCTTATTAAACTGATTATATTCTATGATTGAATTGAAACTATTAGCAAAATTTTATTACTTTGTATTTGTAGCCGCCACATCAAGTTTTTGGCGTCGTTGTTGGGGAGGCAATAGTAAATTGTGTGGTAACTAAAAACCTTTTAAAATTTGTATTTGTGTATGCATATTTTTGGATCTGAAGGATTATTACCTTACGATTTGAAATTAGAATGCACCATTACAAAAATTTGAAAACAAAAAAAGAATCTGAAAATTTAAATAAAATGGCGAACAATCTCGATAATCAAAGAAATGAAAATGAACATCAACCTATACCTTTAAGAGATTATATGAACTTTGCAACTGATGAAATTCACTTAACTATTCAGAATCCTCATGTAGCTTCTAGTTCATTTGAGTTTAAACCTCTTATTATCCAAATCGTATAAAACAATCAATTTAGTGGAACACCGAATGAAGATCATAACTTACATCTTCTAAGTTTTTTAAAATTGTGTGCTACATTTAAATATGATAGAGTATCGAATGATGCTGTCAGGCTTAAAATATTCTCTTTTTCACTAAGGGATAAAGCTAAGGTGTTTTTTAAATTTGTTAGCACCTGAATCTATCAGAACTTAGGGAGAACTATCACAAATATTTTTGTCAAAATATTTCCCACCTTTAAAAACTGCTAAGCTTAGAAACCATATTACATCTTTTTAACAGTTTGAGTGAGAATCAATATATGAAGCTTAGGAAAGATTTAAAGATCTCCTTAGGAAGTGTCCACATCATGCTTTACCAGATTAGTTAATAATTCAAATATTTTATAATAGAATAGTGGAATCTCTTAGATCAATCATTGATGCTGTTGTTTGCGCATCGTTAATGTCAAAACCCTTTGATGAGGCATATTCTTTAATTGAAGAGATGGTTACCAATAATTTTCAATGGCACTCTTAGCGGATATCTATGTTGGCTTCACAAATTGCTGCAATTTCGAAGTAAATAGATCAATTCAGAATGAATTATTCTCAAACACCTCAGGTGTTAGAGGAAAATTCATTGAAACAAATAGTAGATTCTCAATAATCTTATGAGACTTTGAATATTATAAATAATAGAACAAACAATCCTTATTCTAATTATTACAATCCTGGTTGGAAAAACCATCCAAACTTAAAAATTGAATAATAACACTACCACTGTTAATCCGTAGTGGGGAAACAATTCTGTGAACCCATTGAGAAATTCAAACAACCAGGGAAATGTAAGTTAAAAACCTTCTTACCCTCTTGGTTTCAATAGTAACCTACAGTTTAAGGATAAGAATTTATCTTTGGAAGAATTGATATTAAAATTGGGTAGTCCATTGCAAAGTCGAGGGAATCAATTACAAAGTCAGGAAGCCACTATTAAAAATAATGAAAATCAATTAGGACATATTGCTTCTGCACTGAGTAATAGACCTTCAGGAACTTTCCCTAGTAATATTTAGATTAACCCAATAGATCAGAAAAAAGAGTACATTAAGGCTATACAGTTAAGAAGTGGAAAATAATTGGAATCAATAGTGCAAAAAGAAGTTAAAATTGAAGAAGAGAAGGTGGAAATTGAAAAATGTAATGGCAATACATATCCTGATTTAGAATATTCGCATAAGCTGACGAAATTTACTGTTAAAAGACCACCACATCCATTTTCTCAAAGATTAAAGCAACAAAAGAGAGATAAACAATTCTCAAGATCCTTGAAATCCTTAAGAAATTAACAATAAATATTCCTTTTATTGAAGCCTTAGAACAATTACCTAGCTATACGAAGTTTATGAAGGATATATTAAATAAGAAAGAGAAATTTATAGATAATGAGACGGTTGCACTCATTGAAGAGTGTAGCACAATTATTCAGAAAAATCTTCCTGAAAAACTCAAAGATCCTGGTAGCTTCACTATATCCTGTGCAATTGGAGAAAAATTTTTTGGAAGAGCATTATGTGATCTGGGAACCAGCATTAATCTCATGACTCTATCAACTTTTAAAAGGTTGGGAATAGGAGAAATTTCTCCTACTTCAGTAAATCTTTGGTTAACCGCTCAATCTATTACTTATCCTAAAGGAGTTGTTGAAGTCGTTTTAGTGAAGGTTGATAAATTTATCTTCCCTGTAGATTTTACTATTTTAGATATGAAGGAATATAAAGAAATTCCTATTATTTTTGGAAGACCATTCCTTGCTACTGGAAGAACTATGATAGATGTCAAAAAAGGAGAATGAACTATGAGAGTTAATGATCAAGAGGTAACATTTAATATATTAAAAGCTATGAAGTATCAAGCAACAATAATAAATGATGAGTGCTTTCGAATGAACATTTGTGATTATTAAAAAAATGAGCATTTTAAGGAGAGATATGAAGAGAAACTTGAACAGAAAAATGTTAAAAGTGAGGAAGAAAATGAAATGGAAGAAAAATATGTTGAGGTAGATAATGAGGAACTGGATTATGTTCAGGAAAGATTTGAGATGTTGGATATTATAGAAAATGATAATAAAAGTTTACATCTATCATAAAACCCCCTGAACTTGAGATGAAAACACTACTGAACCACTTGAAGTACGTGTTCTTAGGAGAATTATTTACTTTACCAGTATCCTCAGATTTGAATGATTTACAAGAACATAAATTATTAAAAACTTTGAAAAGATATAAAGTGACTTTTGGTTGGACATTATGAAACATTTGCTTTTCGGCAGATGCCTTTTGGATTATGTAATGCACCTGCAACTTTTCAAATATTTATGATGTCAGTTTTTAGTAATATGATTGATAAAAGAATAGAAGTTTTTATAGGTGATTTTTTCGTATTTGAAACTTCATTTGACGCTTGCTTAAATAATTTGGAAAAATGTTTGGAATTATACAAAAAAATCAAATTTAGTTCTAAATTGGGAGAAATGACAACTTATGGTTGCAGGAGGAATTGTGCTTGGGCATAAAATTTCTGAATATAGCATGGAGGTAGACCATGCAAAGATTCAAATCATCATAAGATTAACACCTCCAACTACTGTGGGGGGAGTGAGAAGTTTTTTAGGACAAGTTGGGTTCTACAGGCATTATATTAAAGATTTTTAAAAAATTATTATGTCTCTATGCTAACTTTTAGAAAAAGATAAAAAATTTGACTTGAATAAAGATTGTTTAAATACTTTTGAACTATCAAAAGAGAAGTAAATCACTGCCCCTATAAAAGTTTCACCTGATTGGGAGAAATTGTTTGAACTTATGTGTGATGCTAGTGATTTTGCAATTAAAGCTGTTTTAGGACAAATGTATGATAAAATTTTAGTGATGCTCAAATTAATTATACCACTACTGAAAGAGAGATATTAGCGATTGTATATGCTTTTGAAAAATTTATGTCGTACATAGTTGAGACTAATTGTATAGTGCATGTAGACCATTCTGCTATCAAGTACTTAATGCAAAAGAAGGATGATAAACCTAGATTAATCAGATGGGTACTTCTACTGCAAGAATTTGATTTTATTATAGTAGACAGAAAAGGATCTAACTATCAAATAGCTGATCACTTATCTAGGCTGGAACAACATGAACTATCTAATTTTGAAGATGAAATCGCAGAAACTTTTCTTGACGATTAACTTTATAATATTAAGGAATGGAAGTTACCGTGGTTGCCGATATCGTAAACTATATTGTTAGTGATATTTTACCACCTGAATTATCAAAGAAATAATTAAAAATTTTTGTATATGATAACAAATTTTATTTTTTGGGTGACCCTTATCTATAAAAACAATGCAAGGATCTAGTTATTAGGAGATGCATGACTTATGAAGAAATTGAACCAATTATTCAGAGATGTCATGATTCTAAATTTGGGGAACATTTTGGAACTGACAAAACTGCACATATAATTTTACAATACGGATTCTATTGGTCTACTCTTTTGAGGGATGTTAATAGATATATTAAAACTTGTGATCGAAGTCAGCAAGTTGGTAATATTTCTAAAAGAAATGAAATGCCCCTAAATTTTACATTAGAAGTAGAAATCGTTGATGTTTACAATTGGATTTTATTGGACAATTTAATCCTTCATTTGGTAATATAAAAATATTGGTTTCAGTTGATTATGTATTTAAATGAATTGAAGCAATAGCTTTACCCAAATATGATGCTCAAAGTATTTCAAAATTTTTTATGAAAATTATTTTTATAAGATATGGAATGCCGAGAATTATCATTACCGATGGTGGATCCCATTTTAGAAATAATCTGATTCAGAGATTGACTGTAAAATATAATATTATGCATAGAATCTTTACTGCTTATCATCCTTAGACTAGTGGTTTAGCTGAAGTATCTAATCAAGAAATTAATAGAATTTTGGAGAAATTTGTAAATTCTTATAAATTAGATTGGTCTATGAGATTACAAACTATTGTATAGGTGTATAGGACTGCTTATATAACTCTTATAGGAATGTCTCCTTATAGAATGATTTTTAGAAAAACTTATCATTTACCAGTTGAATTGGAACATAAAGCATATTGGGCGATTAAGGAGTTCAATTTTAATTTGATGTTTTACGGCTTCTTTTTAGGTTAAGTGTTTTCAAAGGTGGGTAGCCTACAGAAGTTGTCGGCAAACTTTAGATTTTAAATTTAATTTAAATATATATATATATATATATATATATATATATATAATTTTAGAAAGAAGCATTTGATTTTTGAAAATAATTTTATGTTTGAAAATTTTGAGATATGAAATCAAACCGATCTCACATCCGAAATAGTTTATATGAACGAGCACTGCATCACAAACCGTGTATCTATCCCGAGGAATAGACACACTGCTTGATGATGGGGCTTGATTAAATAATCTAGAAGATTTGTGACATCCGTTTGGTCTACGAACCAATTTTATAAGCCAACAAGTTCTCCTGCTTAATATAAAGGAATTAAGCAGGGTTTATATTACCTGGGTTCTTAAAGTTCCCTATAAGGGCAAGCCCCTATAGTTAATTACATCTTAAATGACGGGAATCATTTAAACAAACTGTCAATAATGATCAGTGATTTTGCTCTCAAGAATTTCAAAGCTTAAGGTCTCAAATGATTGAATTTTGGAAATTTCAATAAGGAATGGACCAAATTTGGAACAGTTTATTTCAGGAGTCCAAAGGAAGAGAAGTAGGAGATGTCACAGACCCGAAGTGAACTTCAGTGACTTCCCGACTATCCTATTGTTTGGTTTCAATTTAAGAATATTATTTAATATTTCAATCCTGCCAATTTTAATTAATTAGGACTTATATTTATATGACAATCATACAAATAGCCTCGAAGATGTGAGGGTTTATGTCGTACCAAACGATTAACTCGGAGTCCTAAGACCGGCTAGGGCTTAATTTACATAACACAATTATGCAAATGCCTAACGAAAAGTTGAGGATTTATGTTGCACTAGGCAGACTACCTCGAAATCCTATGGCTTTGTTATTTATTTCTAAGAAAAGTTTTGCTGAAGTAGACTCAGGTTTTGCTGTTGAAGATGGTCGTGTTACCCACTGTGCTCCAAGCTCCTTGTTGTTGCAGAGGTTTAGTTTTAGAAAGTGGCAATCAGGAGATGATAGAAGTGTTCTGGTTTAGAAAAGTCTTAAGGTTCAAGTGTTTTTAACATTTTGTCAGGGGAATCTTAAAGTTGGTTATAACAACACAGGTTAAGATCCCACGGTTCCATCATTCCGGCAATGTTATTTTTATCGAATTCACTTAGTCCAAATGAATTTGCTAAACTCAACTAAATGAGTTCCACACTTTCATTTAGAAAGTAGGAAATCCCGTTAGCAACACGTAGGTTACATCATCCGAGGTAGTCCCGATCATCCAACAAGACGTTTTAATTTAGTTGTAGTTATGGTTTTGTTATTTTGTTTGTGATTAAATTTTGAGTTGTTTTATATTTTGAATGTTGTGGTGGTGAATTTTATCTTGTGTTGAATTTAAATTTAGTTTTGGGTTTCAGTTTTGTGGCTATCCTAAAGTTCCAGTTTTCATGCAGGGAGACATTCTTTGTTTAACATGCAAGAAAAGTAAAGTGTAGTATAGGTAAGTAAATTGCAGTAAAGTAAAAGCGTACCTGAAGGGTCTCTCGTCATTCCCGACAGCACTTAAAACACAGGTCAGAACATTTATATATTTTCAACAAGTACCTAGGTAAAGCTAAGGGAAGGTTTTGGTTGTCTGCCAAAGTCATAATCCTATTGCTAGTAAATTCCTATGACGTCTAGGTTCTCGTGTTTTGTTAAGGATGATTTTATTCACCAAAGAACAATGAAGTTTTACTGTTCTTTGAAACATCCCATTAAGTTAGAGAAGTGCTCGGAATTGAATTTTGAACATCTTAAACATTTTTGGTATTACTTTAAGCTCAGTTAGTTACATTGAGGTGATGAATCAATCACCCGGGTTACTTTTGCTCAGTGAATTAAGATATTTGATTATCCTATGAGCGGAGTGACAATTCATCTGATGCTTTATTTAAGAGTTATGATAATGAACATCTTTTGGGGGGGGCAAATTAGTCTATTAAGGAATTTAACCGCCTTAATTAAAGTTGAGTTGAGGATTTGAGATAATTCAATTTAGTTTCAAAATCCGGGTTGATTTGTTATTAAGTGTTTTGATCTTATTTAAATTGAAGGAAGTGTTTAAATTATTAAATTAAATTAAATTTTGATGATTTAAATTTATTTTAAATTAATCATATTACTTGAGGTTGATTTTAATTGGTTTAATCTTCACATTTTCGTTTTATTATGTATTGTTTTGGGATTAATTTTAATGTTTGAAATTTGTTTTAAGTTTATTTATAGGTGATTTTAGTTCTGAAGTAATTTTAAATTAATTTTAATGTTTTAAATTTATTTTTTTGATTTAATTATTAATCATTTAATGCTTTAAGCTTTAATTTAACTTTTTTTAAAATATTTTTTTAGTATTTATAGTTATTATTAATTTTAGTTATCATTAAGAATTATTATTAGAGTGATTCATTTTAGGGTTTTTTAGATTAAAGAATTGATATCTTCTTAAGTCATATCCCTAACCTTAACAATCCATATTTTAATTTATTCGTCTAAAATTAAATGATTTAATTAATTAAGGTTTCATCTTGATGTGTTAAAAGTGAATGATGGGTTTCTACCCTTTAGATGTCCTATGTTTCAATCATCCAAGAAAATTAAGATCATATATTTTACCCCCCTCTTGATTAGACCTAAAGTACTAATTAGGGTTAAAATCCTTAATAACCTTTATGCCCTTTTAAACATATTCATCTCATAACTTATCAAATTAAGCTCAAATGAACTTAAAATTATTATGTCACCTTACTTATATGTCAATTAAGACATTTGAGGAAAAAATGTGATTTTTTCCATTTTTAGTTTAATTTATATAATTATTTTAAGGGAAAATAAGGATTTTTCATGAAAATTCAACAACATGACCAAGGTAGGGTTCCTATCCTTAGGAAAATTATAGAATGTTCCTACTGACCAGGGGACCATTTGGATCAATTTTGGTGATTTTTTGAATTATACTTTATTCATTATAATTATTTTAAATTTTAGGGTAGTAATTAATTATAAAATAAAATTAAAATAAAAAAAATATATTTTATAATTTTCTTAAGTCCCTCTGACCTCAAGGAGTTTAGAGAAACAAATTTTATATTTTCTTGATTTTTCCATGATTTATTAGAATTATTTTAGTGGGAAGGGTTGAAAATTCATTTTTTTTAACATTAAAAAATTGTCTCAAGCCTTAAAAATTCAATATCTAAACTTAGGGACTTAGGAAAAAAATTTGGTTGGTTCCTAAGTGATTAAGGGACAAAATATGACATTTTTCTGATTTTTAATATTTTTGTGATTTTTATTAATTTTTAATTATTAAAATATTCAAAAATAGGTTAAAAATGAAATTTTTAGAAAAATCTCAATTTTAATTTTTTTAGACTCCTCTGATACTAGAGAGGCCTCAAAATGAATTTGGTGAATTTTTAAAATAAATTTTAGATTTTATGAATTTTTAAAGTTTAAATTAACCATTTTATTTAGAAAATTCATTTGGCGGGTTAAAACATTCTCAATTGACTTGAAAACTTTTATGGTGTTTCCTCTGATCTTAAAGATTAGTAGAGAATTGATTTTAAGCTATTTTGATGAGCGGTTACTCCTAATTAATTCAATCTTAGTTTTAGGGTTTTGACCAAATTAGGGTTCATTTGAATGATTTAAACCAAGCCATAATTAGTTTTTGGTTTCAGTTTTGTGGCTATCCTAAAAGTTTCAGTTTTCATGCAGGGTGACATTCTTTATTTAACATGCAAGAAAAGTAAAGTGCAGTACATGCAAGTAAATTGCAATAAAGTAAAAGCGTACCTAGAGGGTCTTCTCGTCATTCCCGGCTGCACTTAAAACACATGTCAGAACATTTATATATTTTCAACAAGTACCTAGGTAAAGCTAAGGGAAGGTTTTGGTTGTCTGCCAAAATTCTAATCCTATTGCTAGTCAATTCCTGTGATGCCAAGGTTCTCGTGTTTTGTTAAGGATGATTTTCTTCACCAAAGAAAAATGAAGTTTTATTGTTCTTTGAAACATCCCATTAAGTTAGAGAAGTGCTCGGAATTGAATTCTGAACATCTTCTTAAACATTTTTGGGATCACTCTAAGCTTAGTTAGTTTCATTGAGGTGACGAATCAATCACCTGGGTTACTTTTGCTCAGTGAATTAGGATATTTGATTATCCTATGAGTGGAGTGACATTTCATCTAATGCTTCATTTAAGAGTAATGATAATGAAAATCTTTAGGGGGCTAATTAGTCTATTAAGGACTTTAACTACCTTAATTAAAGTTGAGTTGGGGATTTGAGATAATTTAATTTAGTTTCAAAATCCTGGTTGATTTGCTTTTAAGTGTTTTGATCTTATTTAAATTGAAAGAAGTGTTTAAATTATTAAATTAAATTAAATTTTGATGATTTAAATTTATTTTAAATTAATCATATTACTTTAGGTTGATTTTAATTGGTTTAATCTTCACATTTTCTTTTCATTATGTATTGTTTTGGGATTAATTTTAATGTTTGAAATTTGTTTTAAGTTTATTCTTAGGTAATTTTAGTTCTGAAGTAATTTTAAATTAATTTTAATGTTTTAAATTTATTTTTTTGATTTAATTATTAAATCATTTAATGCTTTAAGCATTAATTTATCTTTTAAATTTTTTTTTTTTAGTATTTTTAGTTATTATTAATTTCAGTTATCATTAAGAATTATTATTAGAGTGATTCATTTTAGGGATTTTTAGATTAAAGATTTGATATCTTCTTAAATCATATCCCTAACCTTAATAATCCAAATTTTAATTTATTCCTCCAAAATTAAATGATTTAATTAATTAAGGTTTCATCTTGATGTGTTAAAAGTGAATGATGGGTTTCTACCCTTTAGATGTCCTATGTTTCAATCATCCAAGAAAATTAAGATCAAATATTTTACCCCCCCTCCTGATTAGACCTAAAGTATTAATTAGGGTTAAAATCCTTAATGACCTTTATGCCCTTTTAAACACATTCATCTCATAACTTATCAAA
Source organism: Papilionanthe hookeriana x Papilionanthe teres (assembly GCA_022702705.1). Classification (NCBI taxonomy): domain Eukaryota; kingdom Viridiplantae; phylum Streptophyta; class Magnoliopsida; order Asparagales; family Orchidaceae; genus Papilionanthe; species Papilionanthe hookeriana x Papilionanthe teres. Next base: position 122,159,359 of record CM040421.1, on the reverse strand, counting down.
TTAAGCTCAAAGGAACTTGAAATTATTATGTCACCTTACTCATATGACAATTAAGATATTAGAGGAAAAAATGTGATTTTTTTCCCATTTTAGTTTAATTTATATAATTATTTTAAGGGAAAATAAGGATTTTCCATGAAAATTCAACAACATGAACAAGGTAGGGTTCCTATCCTTAGGAAAATTATGGGATGTTCCTACTAACCAGGGGACCATTTGGACCAATTTTGGTGATTTTTTTGAATTATATTTTATTTATTATAATTATTTTAATTTTTATGGTAGTAATAAATTATAAAATAAAATTAAAGTCAAAAAAATATATTTTATATTTTTCTTAAGTCTCTCTGACCTCAAGGAGTTTAGATAAATAAATTTTATATTTTCCTGATTTTTTAATGATTTATCAGAATTATTTTAGTGGGAAGGGTTGAAAATTCATTTTTTTTAATATTAAAAAATTGTCTTAAGCCTTAAAAATTCAATATCTCAACTTAGGGACTTAGGAAAAAAATTTGGTTGGTTCCTAAGTGATTAGAGGACCAAATATGGCATTTTGTGATTTTTAATAATCTTGTGATTTTTGTTATTTTTTAATTATTAAAATATTCAAAAATATGTAAAAAATGAAATTTTTAGAAAAATCTCAATTTTAATTTTTTTTTACTCCCCTGATACCAGAGAGATCGCAAAATGAATTTGGTGAATTTTTGAAATACAATTTAGATCTTCTGAATTTTTAAAGTTTAAAGTAACCAAGTTATTTAGAAAATTTATTTGGTGGGTTAAACATTCTCAATTGACTTCAAAATTTTTATGGGGTTTCCTCTGATCCTATAGATCAGTGGAGAATTGATTTTAAGCTATTTTGATGAGTGGTTACTCCTAATTAAATCCATCTTAGTTTTAGGGTTTTGACAAAATTAGGGTTCATTTGAATGATTTAAGCCAAGCCATAATTATCCCAGGGTCCTCTGATCCAGAGATACTTTCGCTAGTTTTCCTATATTTTATTGATCAACATGCTAATTATTGGAATTAAAATGCCAAAACAGGCATATAAACTTTGAAAATCAATAACTTGCCATAGAGATGGCCTCTGGTTTTGAAAAATTTCAGGGAATGTGCCCAAGAATAGAGGATACAAAAGCCCTATGGTCTCATGCCATGGTGAATTGTATACATGCATGGGGAATTAAAATATTCAGAACTGTATTAAATTAATTAAAAATAAAATACTAAACAAAATAGATCAATTCTTTTTCCACATTATTCTTCTCTGTTCACTGAGCAAGGGCTATTTTTTGGATTTTTCTATGCAAAGATATGGATTTTTAGAAATTCTGGTATTTAAATAAATCAGAAAAATCCTAATTTCCTACTTAAACACGTCGGCGCCAACTCAACCTACAGCGGGTATAAGCTCCACGCATCGCTTCCTGATTCAGCGACGCCATCTGACTCGGTAGCCACGCTGCCCGCGGTTCATGTCCCGTTGCTCCATCTAGCATGATCCTAGCCATCCGTCTGATACACGCGCGATCCGACGGTATTCGTTCATCGTCCTGACTGGTGTGAGCCGAGAGCCGTCCAGCTTCTAGCCCTAAGATCTCACTCGATACTTAACCAAATCATACATTCTTGGGCTCTATGAACTCGTCTCGAAAAGACGAACACATATATACATCTAACATGCACTGAAATCAAGCCAAACAAAATGGATAATTGATGGAATCTCGGGAGGAAGAAGAGAGCAATACCTTGGCTCTGAGAAGTGAATCTTCTATCAGAGAGGCTCGGCACATTCGTTGGAGCTCAGGGAAGCTAGGGATGGAGCCTGGAGCTATGGTGAATTACCTGGGTATGACTTCGACTAAGCCCAATTTCAAGCTTTGACGACTAGAAGGATTAAGTGGCCTGGTGAGGGGGCTTCCACTGGGGAATTTCTTCTCTACCTCTGGTGAAGGTGTGGGAAGAATTAATTTGGATTTGGTGAAGTTTCAGAGAGTGTCTTATTTTTGGGCCTGAGATTGAACTCAAAAATTAAGTTCAACTAGTGGGGTAGGGGGCAAGAAAGCAGTAGGGCTGAGCATCTCTTGGCTAGGAGGAGCTCTGGGAAAAATTTTGAGGGCTTCTATTGAGAAAAATTTCAACACCTCTCTCATGGCCGAGAGGTGGTGCTTAAATGGCCAGGGCCATTAGGTTAAGCTAGTGCTCAATTGATGGGTGGATTCAGTTGCTTAGGTGGAGGGCAGAGAGGCTCCAATGTTTAATTTTGCTGAGGTGGCCATTTGGTGGAGTTTGGGTGTGTTTAAGTAGATGGTGGCCCTCGGTTTTAACCCCCTTCGGCGGCTCGGCCATCTTGCAAGGACAGGGGAGCTGGCCCCTGAGGTCAGGTGAGTCATGGAGAGGTTTAATGGTGATTAGCAGTTGTGGGGATGTTTTGGGGTAAGGCAAAAGAGGATTTAACCACTTAAGGGAAGAGATCCCTTAAAATGAGGAACCCTTGGTCTATGGCTCACTTAGCTTGGGCTAGGTGGATCTAGGGTGGTTCCTAGGGTTTACTTGGTGGCTGTGGAAAGGTTGGTTTAGCCACACTTGGTTCAATTTGGTTTGATTAGGCCAAAGGTTCAAATTGGCTCACTTGGGTTTGGGTTATGCTAACTTGGGTTTGGGTTTGATCCAGGTCCAAGTGTCTTGAGAAACATTGTAGAAATGATTGCCATGAAAAACTTTCATGAAGACATGGAAAGGTTTTGATTTCAATTGAAAGGCCAATTAAGTGGATTTAGGGATTTTGGTTAATTTAGGCAAGGTTGAATCAACTTGGGTCCAAGTTGGATTAAGGTGGGGTTTAGACCTAATTGAAAGTTTCAAATGGATTAGGGGAATGTGGTGAAGAGTTCCCAACATCAATTGGGAAGAAATTTCATGGTTTGGCTAATCAATTTGGTAGGTTTAGGGCATGGATTCACTTTAGGCTAAAATGGGGGTATTTTTGGTTTTCAAATAGATTTAGGTTAAGCTTAGGCTCACATTGGGGCAATTGAAGGTTTCATAGGTTTTATGGGCATGTCATGGAAAGTTTAGGATTTAAATTTTAGGAAAAAAAAGTTGGTATTAGGTTAACTGGTGGTTTTGGATTAACTAGGCAAAATTTGGGATTCTGGATTTCAAATGGAATTGAACTCAAATGTGAATCAAATTGGGCTTGGATTTGGTTTAGATTGATAGTAATGATGTTTAATTAAAGTTTATAATTGAAATTGGGCAAAATTGAGGTCAAATGGGTTGGTTTGGTGTGACATTGGGTTCATTTAGGTTAAAAATGGGTCAAATTGGGGATTTTGATAAAAGTGGGTTATTTTGGCAAAGTTGGGCTATGGTGTAGTTAAACAAAATGAAATTAAGAATATTTGAGATATTCTCGAATTTTCTGCGAATTTTTGGAATTTTGGGCTAAAAAGGACATTTAGGGTATTAAGAGGTTATTTGGAGGGTATTGGAGTATTTTGGTGGGTTTAGGAGGTGGGAACTCTTTCAAAATAATTTTTAGGACTTTTGGGAATTTTGGGTAATTTTTGGGAATTTTTGGATGATTTTGTGGTTGTAGAGGTATTTTAGGTAAATTTGGGTAGGCTTAAGGACCCAATGTCAAAACCAAGAATTTTGGCAAAAATGGTTTTTGATTATGGTTGGGAAGTGTAGAAAAGCTTAGAGTGAGCCATGGACCAAGAAATGTCCATTTTGAACATCTCATGGGTTGTTCCTAGCCCTCTTAGCCAAGGGCTAGAGGTTTGGACTTAGCCACATGAGTGCTTCAATGAACCAGGGGTCAGGATTGGGTAAAGATGGTTCAAGGTTTAGGATGAGTGTGGGAGTGCAGTGTGTGTGTCAACCAGCCCTCACCAAGACCAGGCCACCCAGGGCAGTACTAAGGTTTAAACATCCTATAGGAATTCATCTTTTTCTTCCTACACATTGGTCCCAACCTTCCAAGTGATTTAGAGGTTTGTGACCATCTATGCATAATTCCAAAGACAATCAGGATTTGGTTTTAATTTATAAATGGTGGGTTCCATCTCTAGTCTTCTAAGATAGTCAAGGAGAAGTCCTATGGCTAGATCCTAAGCACTAAGAGCAAGGAGGAGACCTCACCCAAAATGAGGTCAACAAATGGACCCCCAATAGGTGTGGTGTGAACCAAGCACACCGCGCGTATTGGCGTTGACTGAAGAGATCAACAAAATTAACACAGACGTCCAAGTGACACACTTAGAACGAAGCAAAAAAATTTCCCAATGGGGAGTATCGGGTAAATCTCCAAGATTGAAGATTAGAAAACTCTCGCTGGGGAAACGAGGAGGTGAATTCCATATCACAAGATCTGGAGAGATTCGATTTCAAATTCGTTTTCAATTTTATTTTAATTTTTAATTTTGAGCTTTGAATTGATTTGAGTTTCAATTTTGGTTGAAATTTGACTTAAGATTGATTTCGAGGATTTTTAGAGATTCTAGATTTAAAATGAGAATTGGAACCTAGGTTCCAATCTCAGGATTGCAAAGAGAACTGGCATTTAGGTACCAGCCTCGAAGAGAGAATAGGAATTTAAGTACCAATCGAGATGGATGAGAATAAGAATTTAGGTACTGATCTTGAAATGAGAACTAGATGTTAGGTACCAGTCTCGAAAGAGAGTCGAAAGTTAAGTGTCGACCTCGGAGTTTCAAGGTGAGAACTGTAAGTTAGGTACCAGTCTCGGAAGAGAGTGGAAAGTTAGGTATCGACCTTAGAGTTTCAAGGTGAGAACTGGAAGTTAGGTACCAGTCTTAGGAGAGAGTCTAAAGTTAGGTATCAACCTCGGAGTTTCAAGGTGAGAACTAGAAGTTAGGTACCAGTCTCGGGAGAGAGTCGAAAGTTAGGTATCGACCTAAGAGTTTCAAGGTAAGAACTGGAAGTTAGGTACCAGTATCGGGGAAGAGTCAAAAGTTAGGTATCGACCTCAGAGTTTAAAGGTGAGAACTGGAAGTTAGGTACCAGTCTCGGGAGAGAGTCAAAAGTTAGGTATCGACCTCAGAGTTTCAAGGTGAGAACTGGAAGTTAGGTACCATTCTTGAGAGATAGTCGAAAGTTAGGTATCGACCTCAGAGTTTCAAGGTGAGAACTAAAAGTAAGGTACCAGTCTCGGGAGAGAGTCGAAAGTTAGGTATCGACCTCAGAGTTTCAAGGTGAGAACAGGAAGTTAGGTACCAATCTTGGAAGAGAGTCGAAAGTTAGGTATCGACCTCGGAGTTTCAAGGTGAGAATTGGAAGTTAGGTACCAGTCTCGGAAGAGAGTCGAAAGTTAGGTATCGACCTCGGAGGAGTGGGAACTGGAAGTTAGGTACCAGCCCCGAATGGGTGTGGGAATCAGAATTTAGGTACTGATCCCAAAAGTCAATGTTCGATTTTATTTTGAAAATTCCGCGAGAAATTGAAATGAGTCATGAAAGTGCTTCATATCCCAAGAGAGTTGATCAGAGCCTGAATGTTTGGCGAAGGATATGAATCCATGCCATCAGAACCAAATCAAAAATTTTGTGGTTCTGTGTCAGTAGACTCAGTCGACCTTCTCAAAAGAGGAAAGGGATCGCAGCGAGTCGAAAATATTTCAAGAACAGTCGGAGGCTGGGGATTTCAGATTTGGAGTTTCGTTTTTACTGTTTGTTGCTTTTAGTGATTTGATTTTATTTTGATTGAAATTTTAATTTGGATTGGATTTTCATTTTCTTGTTGTTACTTCTTTCAAATCGCACTTCGTTCAACTTTTCTCTAAATTGAGTCAAACTCAAATTTAGTGGCTTTTGTAGTCGATTGCATAAAACTGAAGGCAAAATACGATAGTCATTTCCATTAAAAAGTCAAAGGTACATCGGGTGATTCCATCAAAACATTTCTGATGCCATCTTTCCGAAATTAGACTTTCACAAAATCCATGTATATCTGAACACAAACTCTACTGATATTATCATGTATTCTGACAAAGCCGTCCGTTCGATTCATCCATGTCACGAAAAGTAAGCTGCATAGGTAGTAATATCACCTTCTAAGCCACTTTCCGGAGGAGAGTCCCACGTAAGTGTGTTTTAGAGGTGTGCTACTACTATGTAGCTTACAACTCGTAGGGCTACAAATCTTCTAGCACTGGATTGGCTGGAAGTAGATCGGAATCTTGCTCTCATCCATACTCTTGAAGGTGATGAAGATCCGCTCGTAGGTAACTCCCAGTATGCAGTGCTTCGCCACATCTGCACCATTTCCTTGTAGTACAAGGACAGAGCCTAACAGTAGAGTTATCTCTACTGGCCTTCGGAATTCTTATGGGTCGATTATCCGAAGTTCTGTCCTAAACATGATGTTGCATTGGTTGATGAAGGAAACAGTGCAAAAGGGTCTCACAAGTCTGGTGGTCCACGTGAGGTGGAATGCAGCCTCCTTCTGCATAGATGTTGATTATACAACTGTTTGGAATGCAGTCAGCGGGTAAGACTCGCCAAGCTACCATCCTCTTTATCATTTTCCTAGGGTCCATTTGGGACAGCATTTTCGCTACGGTGGCATTTTGAAAATGCAGTAAATGTGTTTGTTTTTCGCGTTTTGACAGATTATTGCAAAACGCAGGTCAATTTTTTTAATAATCCAGGCCGCAGGTGAGTCCCTCCAGTCCGCATTTTTCTTTTGGGCTTCTCCTGCTTGCCCTTCTGCTTCGTCGTGAGAGAGCCGCCGATCTTCATTTCCCCCCGACGAGTCGCGCACGAGTTATCTCAATAAGAGGCTTGCACATGATTTTTTACTGTTTGTATGATCGTCATCTCAGGACTCACGTTTGATCTGATTCCTCGGCATGCTCTTGTTCCCTACCCTCTCCTTAGAAATCGCCGCCAAGCATTGTCGGACTACGGTCCTGCTAACCCATCTCCCGTTCCTCAGCTGTCTCTCGTGAACGGTTTCATTTTACCCTTGTTTTGAGGTAGATGCAACGTATGACATATGAAAGCATTTCTTTTTTATTATTTATCTCTTGCATAGTAAATGGATATCATTGATTAATCAGAATAATTATATTAGATGGAGGCCTATTTTTTTATCAACTTTAGGTTATTTGCTAGTACAAACACAGGATTTTGATTGAATTTATTCATATTTTTTATATCATTCATTATAATTTTATAATAAACAATATGTAATAACTATTAATATATATATATATATATATATATATATATATATATATATATATCAAATTTTAAATTTCAGATTTTAAATTTCAAATTAATTTTTTGTTTAAAAAAATGTAAAACACTAATGTATTTGTAATACTAAATATGATATTATTGTAAACATAACATGCAATTATTTGTCGGTTCCAATTTTAGCGATAATGAGAAGTAGAAATTGATATTTTTCGACAAACTGTTGCAAATCAGCTGGTCTCAAACCGCTGAAACCAAACAACTTAATAGTTTATTCAGAACAGGGACAGATTTGTCATTTAGCCACAAACAGCTGCAATTCAGTTATTTTCCAAACGCTCAAACCAAATAGACAGACAGATTATCCGGAGAATATCAGGATAATCTGCTTATCCTGATAATCTGAATAATCTGTAGCTGCACCAAACAGACCCTTAATTAGAACCGACATTGGATCCACTTCATCATAGTGGAGTATCCCTGGAGGATTTCCTTTCTTGTCATCAGTAAAATTGTAACAACATTCGAATTGGGTCGTAATCCTTCCCTTACCTCATTTCCATTTCTTTAGCTCGGAGTAGGTCCTACTACATAGTCACCCTGCACGACCCTGCTTTTTCAGCTTGTTGACGTAGTCCACAATCTCACTCTGCTCGTAGTGAGAGAAGATGTCCGTATGCAACTCCAGTCCTTCCAGGATGTTGACATATCTGCCTCGGATTCTCTGAAAGTATTCAAAATTCTATTTCCGCACCCTCTGGATCATCTCCAACTCGTGCTCTGAAATTATTTGCAACTGTCGGGGTCTGTTGACGTACTGTGGGATGTACGGCTCCACACTGTCATGTTCTCCCGAAATCATCACTGTCTCAGGTGCAGGCTCTGTAGTAACCTCCTCTGGAACAACCTCTGCTATGGTGCTCCTGAGGACCGGCCTTTTTGGGGTAACTGCTGTGGCCGTTGGAATTTCCTCTTTGTTCTGTTCTTTTGTTAATTTCTTCAGCATCTTGGCGATACGGCTGTTCTTGTTTCTTCTTTGAGTTGGGGTCAAAGTGGCTCTTCTCTCCCCGTGGATTTCGGTAGGAACAGCGCTGACAAGCTTTCCTCCTGCAGCAGTTATCATTGATTTCATCATGCTTTCTTCAGTCGCGTTGATCTTCCTTTTCTTGTTTCCAAAATGGGACACTTTCTCGCTGAGTTTCATCACTGAATTTCCATGGGACTCTCCGAGGTCTATTGTAGTCCAAGTAGTTTCTTCATATTTTTGTCTTTAGCTGTACAAAGTTTGAGTTAACCTCGATCACGGCACCAACTTTCAGTTCATCTTCGTTAATTGCACGACTTACGCCATCCTTAAAGTTTAAAAACAACTGCTCGTTCGACATTTCCCTGCGAGAAGAGAAAAACAAGCGAAAGGCTCAGGGGCTGTACTCAGAACGAGAACAATAAGAAAATTTACTTATTAATGGGAAATTCTTATTCATCATTTTTATTTCATTATTATTTTTTTCTTTCAAATTTAAATAAGAGTAAGAGAAAAGATGAGGAAAGATCAGGAGTGAGATTGTCTTGAAAGGAAAGATCAAAGTTTATTATTATAATGATTTCACACGTTTTCTTTTAACCCATTTTTCATATCATCATTTTTTTTATCAATCAATTTTTTCTTTTTTTTTATATTTTGGGTTCGGACACAGTTATAAGTGATTACTTCACCCGTGCTTCTAAGAATGAGATTTCATTCTTCAAAATGTCAGGTTGCGTAATACTTCTTCAAATATCATCTATTGATTGGAAGCATAAATCATTCTCCACGGCAATTCACAAGTTGGTAGGAACCTCTTAAGTAAATTGTCTCGACCACGAATGGCCCCTCCCAAGTTGGTTTAAATTTACCTCCTATCTTGTGGTGTGCAAGAATAGGTCTCCTGAGAACTAGAACCAAGTCATCGACTTTAAATGTCTTTGGGCGGACCAATTTATCGTGGGCCTGGATCATCTTAGCTTGATACAATTTGAGATTCTGTTGTGCTGAAAGTCATTTCCCTTCCAAGCTTTCCAGTTCTTCTAGCCGTAGTTTGGTGTTTTCTTCTGTAGTAATCTTCTCTGCAACTGCAATTCTGAGTGACGGAAGCTGAACCTCCAAAGGCAAGACGGCCTCGGACCCGTACACTAGAGCGTAAGGCGTAGACTGAGTAGGAGTTCTGAAAGTCATTCTGTAGGCCCATAAGGCTTCTAACAACTTCTCGTGCCAATTTCTTTTATTGTCGTCCAAAGTTTTCTTGAAGATTTGGACGAGAGTTTTATTAAAAGCCTCGGTTAAGCCGTTTTCTCTTGGGAAGTAGATCGTCGAATAGCGCCAGTCGATCCCGTGTCTTCTGACAAAATTATTGATCTTCGTACTTTTGAATGCTGACCCGTTATCTGAGATGATTCTGCGCGGTACCCCGAAACGGTAGACGACTTGATTCTTGAAGAACTGTAGCACGTGGTGTGCCTTCACCTCTCTAAGCAGTATAGCTTCTGTCCACTTGGAAAAGTAACCCGTAGCTGTAAGAATAAAGCGATGTCCTCTTGAAGAAGGTGGTTCTATCGGACCCACAATATCTGTGCCCCAATCATTCAAATGGCCATGACGCGATTGTCGGGTGTAACACATTTGGAGGTTGATGTAGAATCACTTCATGCACTTGGCACTGGTGACAGCTTTTAGCAACTTTCATGCAGTCGGTCATCATTGAGAGCCAGTAGTACCCTAGTCTCTTAATCTTCATTTTCATCTTCGGACCTGACTGATGAGCACCACAAAGTCCTGAGTGCACTTCTTTGAAAATTTCACGAGCCTCGGACACGCTCAGGCACCTTAACCACGCCTGGTCGAAAGACCTTCTATATAATGTATTGTTTATTAATGTGTAAGACAGAGTTCTTTTCTTGATTTGATGGGCTAATGACTTGTCGTTCAGTAAGTTTCCTATTTGGAGGTAGTCTATTAATGGTTGCCGCCAATCTTCTACAGTTTCTGTTACTGCGGCACCTGATTCTTCTTCTTTTTCTGACTTGTGTATTGCATCCATGCTGAGTTGCGGGAGGACATGTCGTCCCTGAACTGACATTTCAACTGTCTCATCCTGTATACAGGCAAACTCTTTCGCGAGGTGAGCTAACGCATCTACGAGATCATTTTCTCTCCTGGGAATCTTGTAGATCGTTACATTCGGAATCCGTTCCAACAACTTCATGACATATTGAAAGTACTGCTCGAGTCTTGGCTTTAGAATTCTGTACTGTCCTGCAACTTACTGAATGATCAACTGCGAATCACCGTAGATGTTGATATCTATTATACCCATCTAAATGGATAATTCCAGTCCAGCTATAAGGGCTTTGTATTCTGCTTCGTTGTTTGTACACGGTTTTATTAGATGGTAGGAGTATATTAACATCCCCCGCTATGGTGTTATAAAGATTAGTCCGATTCCTGCTTTATCGGGCACTATCATTTGCAATTCTTTGTCTTTCTGTGCTGAAGATGCTCCGTCAAAGTATAGTTCCCAACGTTGATCATCGGGGTCTTCTAAACTAATTATCTGCTCGTCTGGCAAGTCGTCGTTAAGAGGTGATTCTGCCGGCAAAGGGTGTGCTGTGAGGAAGTCTGCTAAGACTTGTCCCTTTATGGCACGAAGAGGAACGAAAGTTATATCGAATTGCAATAATATCATCGACCACCTGGCAAGTCTGCCAGAAAGCGTCGGACAGGTCATCAAATATTGTAATATATTAAACTTTGAAATAAGGTTGACCTTATGAGAAATCATGTAATGCATGAGTTTTTGAGCGGCGAAGATCAGGGCTAAATGACCCTCGATCCGCATCAATGCATCAAAAACTTGGTTTGCAATCGCCAAACAATGCAGTAATTTATGCTATCAAAAATATGTTAAAGCCAATACTTTGATTCAAATCATAATAGCGGCTAGTGTATATAAATATAATTTTATGGAAAATATTTTACACACTAGGGGCACTACACAAGTATACATATTGTTTCAAGTAATATAGGGCTTTAGTATCGATCCCACGAGGAGGATTATAGATTTTTTTAAAAATATTTTTTATTTTATTTTTATGTATTTCTTTTAAAGTTAAAAAGTTAATATTTAATTTACTAGATGCAGAAATAAAGAAGTAATAAAGTAATGATTGATGTAAATAAAAATAAGCAAACAACTTTCTTCCTTTTAATTAATCCAAGACTTTTTAGATAATGTAATATTCGTGGAGAATATAAATTTAGAGTATTGTGTCAAATAGAAGCATTCTTATTCTTTACCTTCGCTCGATAGTATAAAGAACATTGGCTAATTTATAGATCAGTTCTGGATGTATTGTTAGTAGAATGGGTTAATCTAGGCTCACACTACTAGATGTCCAAGGATGGCTTTGGTTGGCCATACTAGTGACCCTTTCCTTCTCTATAAACTAAATTACAAGAATTTAGCTTGTCACTCTAAAAACTTATCAATTCTATGCCCATTAAATAATATCTTCCTATTTATTTGCACTTCACCTTGAATAACCCGCGCAAGGCCTTCAACTACCCAAAGATTCATATGATATCTACTAGTTAAGAATTCATCTCCTTCTAGGTCTCAAAATTCTTCAACAGATTTTAACAATTTAAATGGCCAATTTAAATAGTAAATTAAGATCCAGTATTAATATTATCATAATGTTTAAAATATATATAGTTTTTAATTCTCCAATGAATTTTATATTATCTTATTTATATTTTCATAATTGAAAGGAGAAAGTAAAGTAACTACTCAGAACACATTGAATTTAAATAACAAAACATATAAATAGAACTTTGAATCAAAATACAAATACTTATCTCAAGTGTTTCTCCAATTGAACCTCTGAATCCTTCTGACTCCAAAGTAAATAGACTTCAAAAGCACCGACTCTTCAAATACTCTCAATACGAACTCTAAAATAAACTCACTAATTAATAAAAGAAACTATAAATATGGCCCTCAAAATATTTCTCTAATTTCTCTCTCTAAATGGATTATGGGGCTAGGGGACTAGGTTGGGCGTTGGTGGTTTGTGGGCGTTTTTCTCTGAAGAAGTAGCCTCGTATTTATAGGCTTCAAGGGTTGCCTTGAGGCACCTCTTCAAAATGTGTCCATGTTCAATGAATCTTCTAGAAGGTGTGTCTAGCGCCTAGGCGCCGGAATCTGGCGCCTAGGCGCCAGACTCTACGTCCAGTTCTTTCTACCTCTTCACTTTGGATCTCACCTTTTCGTGATCCTAACTGTTTCCAAGTGTCTAAATACAATGTATCACATGTCCTATAATCCAGGAATAACTGCCAATCTTCTAGATGGTCCAATAACCCCTAACACAGTCAAAATAACCGTTCAAAAGTCGCCAAAATTCTTACAAAATTTTGTATCAAACTGGCGCCTAGGCGCCAGGCCAATTATTTTGACAATTTTGCATTTTAACTCCATTTTTACTCCTTTTTGCTCCTTTTTCATCCTTTATTCCTTCATGAACATTTTTGCATCACCTACATCCAAAAACACAAAAATACCTTTCATTAAAGCATAATATCCTTAAAAATTTGATAAAAATCAAGGCATAAAAATAGGTATTGTTTTCATGGATCAAAATCCTCAAACTTAAGCATTACTTGTCCTCAAGTAACCCTTTTTACTATATAAAATGTATAGCAATTGGAATAAAAGGTAAATATTTAAGATTTCTTATAATTTTTGATTTTATAAAGGCTTTAGTAAATCATTAACCAAATTTAACTAAGTTTAATTTTAAGAATTTAAAGAATATTTAACTACCAAATAATAAGATTTCTAAAAATTTTCATTCACATAGAAAATAATTGTTGTTTATTATATTAAGATCACATAAATTATCTACAAGAAAAAGATCTTCATGAAAATCTTTTCTAATAAAGATACATGCATAAAAATTAAGTAAAATATGTAATCAGTTTTTTTGTTATAAGCAAATTCAAGTGAAACCAATTTTTTATTAGGCATCTCCTCAAGCTTCTCCTCTCTCATCTTCTTTTTTTTATTTTATTTTTATTTTTTTTTTACAGAGAGGATTACTATATCTGGATAGCCTGTTAATGGTTTTGAACTTTGCTATCCTTAACTTATATTTTCAAACTTATACATTTTCACTTAATTACTATAACATGAATAGATTTAAAAAGAATTTCAATCTTTTCTTTTTCAAGTTATAATTTTTTATTTTTTAATACTTCTAAAATTAAATTATTTTTACTATGAAGTGAAAAATTTCTTAATCTTACTCTTCTTTAAGTTGAGTAATTATATTCTTAAAATCAATCAAAGTTATTAAAATTTTGGTTAAGTCTACTAAATTATTTATAATTTCAAAAATTTAAATGATCTTAAATAGATTCTTCATTCCTTATGCTATGTTAATATTTTTTTAGAAAATATTAGTTCATTAAGGACAAATAAAATTTAAATTTGCATGTATTTTCCCTTCCCCTAAACTTAAGTTTTGGTATATCATGAAAAAATTTAAAGTATGAGAGACAGAAAGGTATAATTTAAAAAGGAATTTTTATAAATATGTAAAAACAGTCTAAAAAGAAAAATTTACTTCTACACATGCTTTTTATGAATATTACTGAAATAACGAAGCATATATAAAAGTAAACAGGCTCATCATTTTTTTTTATCAGTAGCTGAATTAAATCACTATACTACTAATAGTAACAAAAACATAACAACATTAATAACTATTTAAGAATACTAGACAGTAGGCTGAAACAGAAATAAACATTAATTCATCCAAATTTCATTCTTCAACACAATACACTAAATATTTAAAATAGTCTCAACATCAAACAATCCACACAAAGTTTCATAAACAAATCTACACTAACGAACAACAAACAACAAACATCACTAGCAAACAAGAAATAAACTAACAACAGAATCGGCACACTCAGAGGTAAATCAAGCTACTAATCACTATCTATAGCCTCATCATCGTCATTACAAAAAAAAATCCACATCCTTTGGATCAACATACAGTTAAAATCTAGGACAGGTAGGAAACTGAACATCATGCTCACCCTTCAAGAATCTCACTAAAGACTCTGAATACTCAGCATCATACTCATTTTTCCTTTGGGTAAACTCAGATCAATGATCAATCTTCTCGTCTACAGTATCTACTCTGCAGTGAGTTAGAAATAACTCATTCTGCTTCTCCAGAAATTGATCATGCATCGATTCCCAGAAACTAGATGGTGGCTCGGCGGTAGAAGTAGAAGGTCTAGAAGTAGAAGCTCTACACGGAGTAGGTACGAAGTAGAAGGACCGGTAGATTTCTTCCCTCGAAGATGATCATAAATGCTAACACTCTCCGCCCGAAATGGCTTTGTAGTCTTCGACTTCTTCTACGATATATCGGTGAAACTCCATTGCTCATGCATAAAGAATGAATCGAGGATGGGAATCCTAATCCCACGAAGTGCTTGGATCTAGCAATCGATTCCACTGAATTATAAATAATACTGCCAACATCTATCGGCTTCCTCTCCTGAATGTAGTAGTTCAGGATAGCTCGATCTCTGGTAACTTCACTCAGGTGGTTGGAAGGTAGAAGTCTAGCAGAAATAAAATAATACAATGCCTTTGAAATACCATTTAGTTTAGAAGATTTGAAGTTTACCCGTTTATCGTTCCGGATCTTCCAAGCTCCAGTGCCATCAGTCAGATATGCAATAATCATCTCAAGATCTCTCTCAGATAGAGATAAACCAGAAAAGTAGCACATGATGGTAGGTGGCAGGCCGTACAAAATATTGATCCATTTTGGAGTAAATCCTACTCTGACACCTCTAACGAAGACTTCATAGTCTTCTGAATCCAAAAAGTTGGCATAAAACTCGCGTACAATAGGAATAATGACAATAACACTGAAATAACAGAATCGTTGTCAGTTGTGTGCAAAGATCGTGTTCTCGATCATTTCACCAGGATTGTAAAAACAGCGCTCCGAGATAAACTTTCTTGACGTTACAAATACGTGATAACGAAAATGCGTTGCCGCAGTCGAAAACTTGCTGCTATCAAAATTTTCTTGTGTCTTTCCTCGCTTAGATTTTGGTGTCATCTAAACGTGAAAGAAAACACAAATAAATTTAGGAATCAAATATTTGAACTCTTTTTGAGCTTCAAAAACTTAAAATGAGTTTAAAAATCCATGGAGATACTCTAAAAATCAAATTTTTTCTCAAAATTTTGATTTTTAGCAAAAAAATAGGAAAAACTCTGGTAAGAATAAAAAATAAATGGATTAGAAGGTATATCTGACCTCGAGATGAAGAAATTAAGTGATTTCGGGCTCAAAAACATGATGTATTGACCTTAAAATGGATCTAGAGGGTGTATTTTCACGAAAAAGAGGAAGGGAATGAAGCTTAGGCGTCAACCATGGCTAATGGGATTTAAATGCTAATTTTTGGGTTGCAGGCTGATCCGGTGCCTAGGCGCCAAATTTTGGCGCTTAGGCGCCAGACTCGCCTTTCACAAAAATCACTTTAAGAATTTTATTTTCCACCAAAACTCATAAATTCAACTTCCAATTACTCATATTAGAGTAGTGCTTCAGTTTCCAACTTCCAAAATACTTCCCAAAAATTTTAAAAATTAAAAATTAAATCCACCAATTAAACACAAGGTATAAATAAAACTCTTCTAATTCCATTCATAATCTTCAATTTGGCTCAATACAATACAGATAAGTATAGTAATATGATTCAAGTCCTAACAAACAATCATACTAGACAATTTCAAAGTAAATACAACACACATTGAACAATAAAACAAACACACAAACAATATAATCGATTTACCATATCGATACAACGACAAACTAGTAAAATTCAAGATCACGCCACAATAACTATCTAATCTTCAAATTAGAAAATTCCATTCTCTTCGCAAGGAAGATTACTAGGCCTACTTGGGAAGAATGCTAACGCCCTCAAAAAATCCGTAGTCATTTTCTCGTTGATCCATTTGTTCTTCGCATACATCTCCACTTGAGCATCTTGATAAGCCGCTAGATGATCAAATTGAAGCTTTGCCTGCCATTCCAGATGTTCAATTTGATAATACATCTCATGGAGGCAATCTCTAATACTCTTGAATTCTTCTTCAAATTTATCTAGACGACTTGAAATTTTCTCCAAACTTGCAGCGATAAAACCATTGAGGTAGGGTTGAGGATCCTTTGAACCTTTGTCTCTAGCCTCTTATCCAAGATTTCTTCTCTCCATTTATTCAAAAATCCTCTCTAATCTCTCAAGAAAGAAGTTTCTAGGTCGTAATTTGGTTGCTTAGGGATTGGGGACAAAGATGGGGTAATTTAAAGGAGAAAATCGTGTGAAAAACTGAAAATTTTCAGTTTTTACACGATCCAGTAACTGTGGTGCTTAGGTGCCAAATCTGGTGCCTAGGCGTCGGATCCATCGATACACAGTTTTACTCTGGTGCTTAGGCGCCGAATTCTGGCGCCTAGGTGCCAGAATCATCTTCGACACCGTTTCACTTATCGTCAAATTTCAAAGTTTCGTTCTCCAAAATAGGTAAATTAGAATGGTAAGATCAATATAGACTTAGTAACACAAATTATAAACAATCATAATGAAGGTTAACTTGATCTCCTTTTCACTTAGACATGAAATGGAGTGATCCAAAGTCCAAATTTTATATACTTTAAGATAATCTTTAGCTTAAATCAATGAAGACTTGTTAGCATCCAATTTTCTAAAGTTATATAAAATCGATCGAGACCAAGGCATAACCTTACATTAAAAATGTAAAAACACACAAAAATAATTATGGGTTGCCTCCCACAAAGCGCTTGATTTAACGTCGTCAGCCTGACCTAATTAAGTCTTTAATCAGGTAGACTCAGCTCGTAAGCCTCTTTATAAATCCTTTTAATGTCTCCCAAATAAGGCTTCAGTCTTAATCCGTTAACTTTAAATATTTTTCCTGTTTTGGGGGCTTTAATATCCACAACTCCATAATGGTATACTTTCTCAATTATATATGGTCTCATCCATTTAGATCATAATTTTCCAGGAAAAAGTCTTAAATGAGTATTAAATAATAATACTTCTTTTCCAGGCTCGAATATTTTTCCTGAAATCTTTTTATCATGTAACTTCTTCATTTTCTCTTTATAAATCTTTGCATTTTCATATAATACATTTCTTATTTCATCCATCTCATTTAATTGTAATAATCCCTTTTCTCCTGTAGTATTCAAATCAAAATTAAAATCCTTTATCGCCCAATAAGCTTTATGTTCAAGTTCAACAGGTAAGTGACAATGTTTACCATAAATTAGCTGGTAAGGTAACATTCCGATTAGTGTCATATAAGTTGTTCTATAAGCCCATAATGTAGAATCAAGTCTATCAACCCAATCAATTCTTTTAGGATTAACAGTCTTCTCTAAAATTCTTTTAAATTTTCTGTTTGATACTTCAGCCATTCCACTTGTTTGAGGGTGATACACAGTTGCAATTCTGTGTTTGATTCCAAATTTTTCCAGTAATAATTGAATTCTTATCTTTCTAAAATGACTTCCACCATCTGTGATAATTACCTTAGGCATTCCAAATCTTGAAAAAATAATTTTCTTTAAAAATTTTGAAACACATTTGGAATCACAGTTAGGTAAAGCTACAACTTCAATCCACTTTGAAACACAATCAACTATTAATAAAATATAAATCTTTCTAGATGATGGTACAAATGATCCCATAAAGTCTAAACCCCATATATCAAAAATTTCAACTTCCAATATATAGTTTAAAGTCATTTCATCTTTTCTAGATATATTTCCCA
Source organism: Papilionanthe hookeriana x Papilionanthe teres (assembly GCA_022702705.1). Lineage (NCBI taxonomy): Eukaryota > Viridiplantae > Streptophyta > Magnoliopsida > Asparagales > Orchidaceae > Papilionanthe > Papilionanthe hookeriana x Papilionanthe teres. The sequence goes on along the minus strand of CM040421.1, from coordinate 122,141,187 downwards.
TCCTTTGACATAGATCACATGAAAATGTCTCACATCTTTGAACATGGTAGGCCAATAAAATCCTGAATTTAAAATTTTAAATGTAGTTTTATCTACTCCAAAGTGTCCTCCAAATTTAGAATCATGACATTTTTGAACAATACCAAAAGTTTCTTCATAAGGTACATATCTTCAAATTACAGAATCCCTTCCTAATTTAAATAAATGAGGATCTTCCCAAATATAAGATTTAACATCATTTTTAAATTTCTTAATATATTTGTTATTCAATCCATAAGGTAGAATATTGCTAACTAAATAGTTAACTATATCCGCATACCAAGGTGTTTGGCATCCTTGAATAACATATAAATGTTCATCAGGAAATTTCTCATTTATATTTTTCTCAGTAATAACATCATTCTTAATTCTAGATAAATGATCAGCAATTTGGTTATCAGTTCCTTTTCTATCCACTATTTGAAAGTCAAATTCTTGTAGAAGAAAAACCCATCTTATCAATCTAGGCTTAGCATCTTTTTTTGTCATTAAATATTTAATAGCGGAATGATCAGTATGAACTATGCATTTGGTACCAAGAAGATAAGGTCTAAATTTATCAAAGACATAGACTATAGCTAAAGCTCTTTTTAGTAGTAGTGTAATTTCTTTGAGTTTCAGTAAGAGTTTTACTAGCATAATATATAACTTTGAAAATTTTCTCATATTTTTGTCCCAATACGACTCCAATTGCAAAATAACTTGCATCACACATTAATTCAAATGTTTTATTCCAATTAGGTGCAATAATTATAGGTGCAGTTATTAATTTTTCTTTTCAAATATTGAAAGCATTAACACAGTCTTCATTAAATTCAAATTTAGCTTCTTTTTCTAATAAATGACAAAGAGGTTTAGCAAGTTTAGAAAAATCTTTTATATATCTTCTATAAAATCGAGCATGACCCAGAAACTTCTCACATCAGTAACAGTAGTAGGTGGTTTTAGTTTAGCAATAATTTTCTCTTTTGCTTGATCAACTTCCATCCCTTTTTGTGAAATTTTGTGACCAAGTACAATGCCATCTGTGACCATAAATTGATATTTTTCCCAGTTCAGAACTAAATTTGTTTCTTCACATTTTTTCAAAACTTTGGAAAAATTTTCCAAACAAGATTCAAAAGAAGTTCCAAAGACTGAATAATCGTCCATAAGTATTCAATTCCTTTGTCAATCAAATCACAAAATATTGACATCATACATCTTTGAAAAGGTGCAGGTGCATTACATAAACTGAAATGCATTCTTCTAAACGCAACTGTTCCATAAGGACTTGTAAATGTTGTTTTCTCTTAGTCCTCAGGAGAGACATGTAATTGATGATAACCAGAATATCCATCCAGAAAACAGAAATATGAGGGTTCAGCTAATTTATCAAGCATTTGATCCAAGAAAGGTAAAGGAAAATGATCCCTTCTAGTGGCGTCATTTAATTTCCGATAATTAATGCAAATTTGTCATCCAGTAACTTGTCTTGTAGGAATAAGTTCATTTTTATCATTGATAATGACAATTAGTCCTCCTTTCTTCGGAACACAATAAATAGGACTTACCCATTGTTTATCCGAAATATGATAAATAATTCTAGCATCTAACTATTTGAAAATTTATTTTTTAACAACCTCTTTCATGATAGGATTTAATCTTCTTTGAGGTTCAATAGTAGGTTTAAAATCTTCTTCCATTAAAATTCTATGCATACAGATGGAAGGGCTTATTCCTCTTATATCATCAATAGTCCAACCAAAAGCTTTCTTGTAAATCTTTAACACTTTTACCAGTTTTTCTTCTTGATCTAAACTTAGTTTATAAGAAATAATAACAGGTAAAGTTAATGAATTTCCCAGAAAAGCATACTTTAAATGTGTAGGTAACATTTTTAATTCCAGTTCAGGGGTTTTTTTAATTGAGGGTAAAAGTATATCATTTTGTGTTATGTCCAAAATTTCCCAGTTATCTTTAATATAATGAGTTTCTTTAAATAATTCTTCTTCTTTTAGTTCTTCATTTTCATCAGTTAATAATTCAATTTTTCTTCAGAAATGACTTTACATCTTTCTTGATAATTGTTTTCAATTATATAATCAATAATATCCATTCGATAGCATTTTTCTTTATCATGGTACTTAATTGATTTAAGAAAATTGAATTTCGTCTCTTAATCATTAACTCTCATGGTTAATTCTTCTTTTTGCACGTCAATCATAGCTCATCCGGTAGCTAGAAAAGGTCTCCCTAAAATAATTGGTATTTCTTTATCTTCTTCCATATCAAGTACAATGAAATCCACGGGAAAAATAAATTTATCCACTTTAACAAGAATATCCTCTATAACTCCTTTAGGGTAGGTGATAGATCTATCAGCTAACTGAAGGGTTACAGTGGTGGGAGTAATCTCTCCTAAATTCAACCTTCGAAAAATAGAAAATGACATGAGATTAATACTTACTCCTAAATCACATAAATCTTTTCCACAAAATTTTTCTCCTATAGCACAAGGTATACTGAAACTTCCAGAATCTTTAAGTTTACGAGGTAATTTCTTTTGAATTATTGCACTACTTTCTTCACTTAATGCAACAGTTTCAAAAGCTTCAAATTTTTGTTTCTTACTTAAAATATCCTTCATAAATTTTGCATAAGTTGGCATCTGTTCCAAAGCTTCAGCAAAAGGTATGTTAATGGTAAGTTTCTTAAAAATTTCAAAAAACTTAGAAAATTGATTATCAAGCTTCTGCTGTTTTAGTCTTTGAGGAAAAGGTGGTGGTGGTTCTTCAGCTTTCACATTAATAGGAATAACAGTCTGATCTTGACTAGGAGAAGGAGTTTCTTTAGGTTTTTCAATCTTTTTAACCTCAATCTCCTTTTCAATTTCATTCTGCATTCTTTCTTTTAATTCCTTTCCACTTCTAAGTTGCACTGACTTTAACATGTTCATGTTCTTTTCCAGTTTCTTTTGGATTGACTTCAACATTACTAGGAAGTGTTCTGGAGGTACTGTAATTAATTAAATTAGTGATTTGTCCCATTTGATTCTCAATATTACAAATAACAGTGTTTTGATTTTGTAATTGATTACTTAGTTGTAAAATTAATTCTTCTATAGATAACTTTTTCTGTTGATTATTAAATCACCTAGCTTGTAAAGTTTCAATAGTTTAAGAATCTTCAATATTAGCAGAGTTGTTATGTGATATATTGATAGCAAAATTATCTAATTTCTTAGATACTACAGCTACTTGTGAAGCTAAGATAGAAAAGGCTTCGTTATCATGAATACTTGTCATTCTTTTATGATTAATCCTTTCACAAGGCCATTGAAAATTATTGTTAGCCATTTCTTCAATTAAAGTATAAGCTTCTTCAAATGATTTAGCCATTAAAGAACCTTCGGCAATGACATCAATAATTGATTTAAGTGATCCAATTAGTACTGTTATAAAATGTTTGAATAATTAACCAATGCGGTAAAGCATGATGAGGACATTTTTTTAATAGTTCTTTAAATCTTTCCCAAGTTTCATAAATTGTCTCCTCGTCAAATTGACTAAATGAAGTAATATCATTTCTTAATTTAGCAGTTTTAGAAGGAGGAAAATATTTAGCAAGGAATTTTTGTGTCATTTCAGCCCATGCTTTAATAGAACTTGTTGCTAATTAGTTCAACCACATCTTTGCTTTATCTCTTGAAGAAAAAGGAAAGAGTCTAAGTCTAATAGCATCTTCAGAAATATTGTTATATTTAAAGGTAGCACAAAGTTCTAAAAAACTAGCAAGGTGTAAATTTGGATCCTCATTTGGTGTTTCCCCAAATTGATTATTTTGAACCATTTGAATAATAGACGGTTTAAGCTCAAAAGAATTAGCCTTTACAGCAGGTATTTGAATACTACTATGAAGTTCATCAACTGTAGGGTTATCATAATCCCTTAATGGTTTATAAACATTTTGTTCATTAATTTCAATTGGAATTTGTAAATTGTTATGTAAACTAGCCATCTCTTGATATTTTTGAATTTGTTTTCCTTTTTTAATTCTTCTAACAGTTCTTTCTAATTCAGAATCTAAAGGTAATAATCATTCAGATCCAGAACTACGCATAAAAAGAAAATAAAAAGTAAAATAGCAAGAAATAAAATTATTATTTTTTTATTTTTATTTTTGTTTTTTTATAAATGTTTTTGTATTTTATATTTTTGACAATAAAATAAATAAATAAAATAAAATATTTAAAATTTATAAATTTTGCGTCCCCGGCAACGGCGCTAAAAACTTGACTCTCGATCTGCAGCAATGCACCAAAAACTTGGTTTGTAATCGCCAAATAATGTAGTAATTTATGCTATAGAAAATATGTTATAGCCAATACTTTGACTCAAATAATATATAAATATAATTTTATGGAAAATATTTTACACACTAACCGTACTAGGCAAGTATACGTATTGTTTCTAGTTATATAGAGCTTTAAATAAAGACCCCAGTATCGATCCCACGAGGAGGATTATAGATTTTTTTTAAAAATATTTTGATTTTATTTTTATGTATTCTTTTAAACTTAAAAAGTTGATATTTAATTTACTAGATGCAGAAATAAAGCAGTAATAAAGTAATGATTGATGTAAAGAAAAATAAGCAAACAACTTTCTTCCTATCAATTAATCAAAGACTTTTTAGATAATGTAATTTTCATGGAGAATATAAATTTATGGTATTGTGCCAAATAGAAGCATTCTTATTCTTTACCTTCACTCGATAGTATAAAGAACATTGGCTAATCTATAGATCAGGTCTGGATGTATTGTTAGTAGAATGGGTTAATCTAGGTTCACACTACTAGATGTCCAAGTGGTGCTATGGTCGGCCACTACTAGTGACCCTTTCCTTCTCTATAAATCAAATTACAAGATTTTAGCTCGTCACTCTAAAAACTTATCAATTCTATGCCCATTAAATAATATCTTCCTATTTATTTACACTTCACCTTGAATAACCCGCGCAAGGCCTTCGACTACCCAAGGATTCATGTGATATCTACTAGTTAAGAATTCATCTCCTTCTATGTCTCAAAATTCTTCAACAGATTTTAACAATTTAAATGACCAACTTAAATAGTAAATTAAGATCTGGTATTATTATCATCACAATGTTTAAAATATATATATAGTTTTTAATTCTCTAATGAATTTTATTTTATCTTATTTATCTTTTCATAATTGAAAGGAGAAAGTAAAGTAGCTACTCAAAACACATTGAATTTAAACAACAAAACATATAAATAAAACTTTGAATAAAAATACAAATACTTATCTCAAGTGTTTCTCTAACTGAACCTCTGAATCCTTCCGACTCCAAAGTAAATAGACATCAAAAGCACCGACTTTTCAAATACTCTCAATACAAACTCTAAAATAAACTCACTAATTAATAAAAGAAACTATAAATATGGCCCTTAAAATATTTCTCTAATTTCTCTCTCTAAATGGACTACGGGGCTAGGGGACTAGGTTGGGCGTTGGTGGTTTGTGGGCATTTTTCTCTGAAGGAGTAGCCTCCTGTTTATAGGCTTCGAGGGTTGCCTTGAGGCACCTCTTCAAAATGTGTCCCTGTTCAATGAATCTTCTAGAAGGTGTGTCTGGCGCTTAGGCGCCAGACTCTGCGTCCAGTTCTTTGCACCTCTTCACTTTGGATCGCACCTCTTCGCGATCCTAACCGTTTCCAAGCGTGCAAATACAATGTATCACATGTCCTATATTCCAGGAACAACTGCCAATATTTTAGATGGTCGAATAACCGCTAACACCGTCTAAATAACCAAAAGTCATCAAAAATCATACAGAATTCTGTATCGAACTGGCGCTTAGGCGCCGAGTTCTAGCGCCTAGGCGCCAGGCCAATTATTTTGACAATTTTACATTTTGGCTCCATTTTTGCTCCTATTTGCTCCTTTTTCATTCTTTTTTCTTCTTGAACATTTTTACATCACCTACATCCAAAAACACAAAAATACCTTTCATTAAAGCATAATATCCTTAAAAATTTGATAAAAATCAAGGCATAAAAATAGGTATTTTTTCATGGATCACTAAATAATGCTTCTCAATAGGATGATACTTTACTTTCATCAGAATTAGACGACGACTCATGTAGTAGAGTGCGTTTTCTTTCCCTTCGTCATTGACCTGGGCTAGAAGGGCTCCGAGGGAGTCATCTAAAGCCGCGGTATAAAGTATCAACGGTCGACCCGAGACTGAGGCTGCTAAGATAAGAGGTGTCATTAAGAATCATTTGATTTCATCGAAGCCGTGTTGACATTTGGAGTCCCAAGTGAACTTGGCCTTCTTCTTAACCAAAGCAAAAAAAGGCTGACACCTTCCTGACAAATTTGAGATAAAGCGTCTAAGATATGCCAACTTCCCTTAAAATGATCGTAATTGTTTCAAAGTTTTGGGAGGCGGCATTTCTAAGATAGCTTCAATCTTCTCCAGATCAATTTCAATTCCGTGATGTCGGACGACAAATCCTAAGAATTTCCCAAAGGTGACGTCGAAGGTGCATTTTAAGTGATTCATCTTAAGGTTAAATTATCTTAATCATTCAAAAATAATTCTCAAATCATACAAATGATCTTCTTTCAGTTTGCTCTTGATGACCACATGATCCACGTAGCAATCGACTTGATTGTGAAGGATATCATCAAAGATCCTCGTCATTTCTCTCTGGTATGTTGCTCCTGTGTTCTTCAATCCAAAAGGCATCACTGTGTAGCAGTACACTCCGATTGGCGTTCTGAAGGCTGTAAGCTTTTGATCTTCCGGTGCCATCTTTCTCTGATTGTATCCTAATGATCCATCCATGAAAGAGAAGATTTTGTGTGTCAAAGCGATGTCGATCATCAATTCTGGAATTGGTAGCGGAAACTCATCTTTTGGGCATGCTTTATTCAAATCTCTGAAATCCACGCAGATTCTGATCTGACCATTCTTCCTTTTGACTGGTATCACATTGGCTAACCAAGTTGGATATTACTCTTCACGGACAAATTTAGCATCTATTAGCTTGTTAACTTTAGCTATTACTTGTTGTTCAATCTCTAGATGCATTCTTCTGGGATCTTGTCTGACTGGAACGGCAGTGTGATCCACTCCTAGCTTGTAAACTGCGACTTCTGGAGCTAATCCTGACATTTCATCATAACTCCAAGTAAAACTTTCCTTGAATTCCATTAATAGCTTGATCATGTCTTTGAAGTCTTCTTTTTTTAGTAAGGAGCTAACAAAGGTCGGCCTAGGCTCTTCGCTAGTACCTAAGTTAACTTCCATTAACTCGTCTATTGTAGTTTTAATTTCTTCTTCAAATTCTGGTGGAGCATCTCCAATTGGTAGATCTTTGGGATCATCTGAAGCTTCCAGGCAGTTTTCATCAGGCTCGAAAGTGACAACCAAGCAAAATTCTGAATCATCAGCTGGTGCTACTGTGCCGAATCCGAGACCATGTTTTGAATTGGGTGGTCGACCGGTATTATTCCATAATTTTTCAAAGCATTTTGATTGACCTTTTGACCACTGTTTAGGTAAGACATCACGTTGCATTAAATTCTGAACATAGGGAGAATACCACTCAAAAGGCAATTCCATTAATTCGAAAGAAGTAACATCTTCAAATTGTACATCACTTTCAATTTTGGTAGAAGAAGCACCTCGGTAGAACTTGATCGGCTTAGCACCGCCACCATGCACTTCCTTAAACACCATACCCTCAACCTTATCAGGGTGGATCGGGGCTAGGGTCATAGTATGCACATAGTGGTTAATCATCTAATACATTGATTTGAATTCTTCATTCTTTTCATCTTCGAGAGTGATCTTAAACTGGGTTATCTTTTGACTTATTTTTGCCGCTTCTCTCTTGATTTCTTCTTCTTCAGAACGGATATCCCAATCAACATCGATGATCGGTTTCTTCTGTCCAACTGTTCCACTGTTTCTTCCACGGCCTCATCCCCGGCCTCGACCTCGGGTGCGAGTTCTGGAGAAACCTTCACCATCTCGCCGCAAGGGTGTGGTGAGTAACTATTGGACAAGAATTTTAGGTTCTTCATCATCTCGAACTTCTTTTGCTTCATTCGGTATGATATTTCTGTAGAAGATTGTTTTCTTCGGAGGCGCATAGTAGGCTGCATCATCGTGAATCCCAATCTCATGTACAGAGAACGGTTGCAAATCACCTTTGATACTCTGTTCTCCTCCTTCATAATACTTTATGCACTGGTGCAGAGACGAAGGTACCATCCGGTTCTCATGGATCCATGGCCGACCTAGTAGAGCGTTGAATGATGTCTCAGAATCAATTATGTGGAATTTTGCGGTTGTCTTTGCCAAATCGCCAGTTTTCATTAATAGTGTTATCGATCCAAGAGCTCTTTCTCCGTTCTGATTGAAGCCCCTTAATAATGTTTTTTTGCTTCGAGGTCACGGGCATCAATTTCCAAATATGATGATCTCCGAAGATTCAATATGTTGATTGATGCTCCTGGATCAAACAACACTCTGGAGAGTATAACTTTCCGATAGTAACTGAGATGTATAACGATTGGTTGTGATCAGCTGTTCCAAGTAGCAGATCATTGTTCGTGAAGGTAACTCCTCGCTGTTCTTTTAACGAGCAAACCTCATCTGAGCAATTACCAGCCATTTGAGCTAAGCAAATTTCTAGATCAAGTAAAGCCTTGATCAGAGTTTCCCTCATCTCCTTTGACAGGATTAGAGCGTCGTAGATGCTCAGTTTGGCTGACAGCTTCCTAAGATGGGCTAGCACATTATAATCCACTTTATTGCCATGCTCTTCAGTCTCTTCCCGAATAGGCAATTCTTCCACTAGGGTTGGCTCTTCTTGAACAACCACCTGCTTTCCTTTATCTTTTGGACCCATTCTCGGGGGTAAAACTTTTTCGCTTCTTAGATTGACTTATATTTTTTCTTCTGCATCTGGTGCTTGATCTATTGGTGTCTTCTCCTGAATCGAAACAACTGACTTTTTAGAATATGATAACTCCAATCTATCTTGATAGGAGCTCCTCGTCGCTCGCTGAACTTTCATAGCCACTCTTGTGAACGTATCCTCCTTCTTCGTCGTCGAGGTTTTGTATGATTTTAGAATCTTTATTTGCATTGAGATTGAAATTCGGATTAGGTTGGTTGTCGTTAGTTACGTTATCGTTAGAAACAGTCAAAACGTAGCCAACGCCAAAACTCTTATGATTATAAGATTCCGCCGGGGTGAGCAAATAATCATACAGAGTCAGACGTCAGAGGGATTTCTCCATCGAATCAGAAACAACCATCCTAGGATAAGCAGCTCCTAGTTTACCCTTCGGAGCCTCGGTCTTTTCTTCTTTCACAATCTTCTCCTCCTTCTAGGGCGGTTCTTCAATCGCAAGCGATAACGCCAGCTCGGCAGGTTTCAAACTCTGAGTTGAAGCGCGCACCGAAGTGGTCTAGATGCAATCCAGAATTTTCTTCGAAGACTTTATCCAGATAGTACTCCATCCATCATTGGTCATGTACGGGTCGGAACAATAAGATCCATTGAAATAACATTAAACAACCCTCCTTTTTAAGGCTCCTTCATGTATTCCTTCGGGATCGTTATGTTCTCTCTCTGAAGATTGTCCTCGAGCCAATTCATAAAGATGAAGTAGTCTTCTATCCTATATCCGAGCATCCTATGGTAGGGATAGTAGTTCAAATGATCCTTCTTATAGACTTCCTCTGGTCTTCTGGGCTTTGGTAGCTGAAAGTCGGGTATCTTCATCAAATGCGCGAAACATCTTGGCCACTGCTTCAGTCTTTAAGGGTTACTCCTTATTCAAAAGTTCCTTCAGGGCAAGCAGTTGACAAGGCGGCAACTGATCATGCTGCAGCGACTGATAACTTGGTCGAGGCTGTTGATAGCTCTGCTGAGGTTGTTGGTAAGTCAGTTGCGATGGTTGATAATTGAGTTATGGCCGCTCTGACTGTATCTGCACTGGCTATTTACCCTTGTCCACTACCGCGGCGATTCATGATTCCTTTTCAAATGCTTTTATTGACTTTTGTTTATCAGTCTTGTCAACAAAACTCAGCTGGTTTGCCTCCTCCTGTAAGCTCCCGGCCTTACTAAGCAACTTCTCAAAAGTCTCAATTGTGAATCCTTTAAGGAGAAGTGCTATCGGGCCATGGATACTCTTTAGTAGGATACCAACTACATGTTGTTCCTGAAGCTGGGGTTCACACTTCATGCTTAAATTCCTCCAACGAAGTATGTAATCCACCAAGGTTTCATTCGGTTTCTGTTGCTCCATCACTAAACCACCTATAGTGATGTGGTGCTGAGTCCCGACAAACCGCTTAACGAAGAGGTTTTCCAATTATGCAAAGGTTTTGACTGAACCGTTCGGTAATTCTGCATACCAATCAAAGGCAATTCCTGACAAACTGCTGATGAACTGACGAAAGAATAAGGCGTCGCTCCCACCGGCATTGCAGCAACTAGCACAAAAGTGTGCTATATGCTGCCGAGGGTTTCCCGCACCATCGAAAGTCTTAAACAGAGGTGGTACAAAGCCTTTCGGGTATTGGACTGCATCAAACTCTTCGGGGTAAGGTCAATCCGTCTGAATAGATGCTCCATTCTTAGACTGGGCTAAGGCTTCTCGCACCTGGTGTTCCACCATATTCTTAATGTCCTTTTCGGGAATCATGCTCTGCACAGAATCCTTCTTTGGTTGTTCATCTCCATTGACGGATTTAATTTCTTTTCCTCCATTGGCATTCTGAATGATCTCCGGGGGTGTTTCCTTCTGAGGTTGAAGCTGACTCTGGAGAGTGGCTAAGGCGGCCGCCATCCCTTCCATCCTCTTTGTCATCTTGGAGATCGTATCATCTTTTTCTTGAAGACGCGCTCTCATTACTTCAAGTTCATCTCTTTCTGAGGCTGACAGAGCTCCCTATAAAGCTGACGACGCTCGGGTCTCAACCATGTTGATCTCAGCATACTCTTCATCCATAAACTCTGATGAATCTACGTCATTTCCCAATTCTTCTCCTCTTTCCCATGCCAATTGTTGGATGTCCATTCTTAACTTCCCTATTGCATCCTCAAGTGGTCTCTTCCAAACAGTTTTGCGATTGTCATGTGATGACTGTTGAACTTCTTTTTTAGGGGTTTCTTTAATGCAGCTGCACTTTCTTTAGATTCGGGCTCTCTGACGAGACTCCTCCTCCCAGAACATTGTGTCAGTATCGGCTCAGCAATTATAGGTCGCCACACCATCCTTCTTGTAGTGGAAAGCCTAGGACCAGACGGTCTGTCGGCTATACATCAGTAGGTGGTGTCCTCCCTAATATGGTGACCCGATACAATAACAAGCGGACTAGCTCGCATCTTCTTCCTTGGTTTCTCCATGGCAGTGACGGGATCTACTCGTGGTCCGAGGTGGGATGTAGCTGGAACTCATCCCATTCTTCTCAGGGCCTCTGCTACGGGGCAACCTTCCTTCTTAGCTAACTTCTTTGCTACCGCTCGCAGACAGGTAAGCGGCGTAGTCTTGATCTTCTTCCTCTTGCAGTCACTGTAATATGCAGGTCGGGGTAACGCAACGGCGAAGATGAGTAGAGAGAGGGTGGAACCTACTTTCTCCCAACAGTGGTGACATCTCAAACAGCTCTTCACTTTCCTCAGAAATCTCTTCAAGAAAGGCAGCTTCAGTAGCCTTGGCCTTTCTGGTCTTAGCAATCTTTCTGTTCTTATTTCTCCTTTGTGTCCGGGTTAAGGGCCTAAACTTCGAATTGGGCCCAATCTAAAAAATAGACGGTACAATAGCAAAGTCTGAACCCTCCACGGTAACAGGCTCATCACAGACTTGGACTTCCTTCCCCTTCAGTTTGGCGGGAGCCGGGGTAGGTGTAGTGATGACTAGACCTGTGTTGACCTCAATTTTGGTGAGGTCTTTTGCTTCTCTCTTTAGTACTTAGGATCTAGCCTTGGCTTTTCCTTTGACTAATCTTAGAGGACTAGAAATGGAACCCACCATTTAGAAATTCAAACTACTTCTTAACTCCATGCAAACCCCATAAGCTTGATTGTAGACCCCTAATCACCTAGAGGGCTAAAATCAAATGTGGAGGTTTAAAGGATGAGTTCCCTATAGGACCTTTTGGCATTAGGAATACCCTGGATGGCCTGGTCTGGTGAGGGTTGATTTGCACATACACTACACTCTCACACACATTCCAAGTCCTAAAACCACACTCTCACCCAACTTGACTTCCGACTCATGTAGGTAATTCATATGGATGGTCCTTAACCCCTAAGCCCCTGGCTAAGAGGGTTAGGAACAACATAGTGAATGCCTCAAATAAGTCCTCTCATGGCTCATATGGGCTTAATATGGCTTCATGGCTCAACCAAAGTGATTCCATTTCACTCACATTCGATAAATCTTCTTTTTTTCAAAATTTCAGTTTTTGACCATCGGGGCTCCGGACACACCAAACCTACCAAATACCCTTGAAATGGCCCAAAATTTGCAAAATTACCTAAATTACCCAAGATCCCTCAAAATCAATCCTAAACACTTCCCACCACTCAAATTGACCATCTTTAGCCAAAAACACCAAAATTTCCAAAAATACCCCTAAACCCCCCCTAAAATTACCAAAATACCCTTTCACCCCAAAAATCCAAAAATTCTAAAAATTCCCATAAAATTTCAAAAAATCTCAAATATTCCCAATTTCATTTTTTTCAACTACACCATGGGCCAATTTTGCCAATTTACCCCATTTTTAGCAAAACCCCCAATTTGACCCATTTATTTAACCCAAGTGAACCCAATGTCAAACCAAACCACCTCAATTGACCCCAATTTTGGTCCAATTCAATTATAAACTTCAATTCAATATCTCCAATATCAATTTAGACTAAATCCAAGTTCAATTTGATTGACATTTGGGCCCAATTTCAATTTAAAGCCTAAGGCCCAATTTTGGCCCATGACCTAAACCTAGCCCAAAGTAACCCAATTCAACTCCAATTAACCCCAAATCTTTTCCTGAACTTTCCTAACATCCCCATAAACAAAACAATAACAAGATTTGCCCCAAATTTGAACCTAAACTCCACCCAAACCTAACCCAAAACCAAAATCCCTTAAATTGACCTAAGCCCAAACCTAACCCAAATGGGCCCAAATCCCAAAATTAGAGCCCAACCAAAGTTGAAAACTCTTTGTAACAGTCCCATAAAAATTTTTCAACATTAATTTTACACCAAATTCAACCTTAGCCCAACCTTAGCCCAAGTTAGCCCAATTTGGCCCACCTTGGCCCCTTTACTAAAAAAAGCCCAAATTCAACCCAATTCTACTCCAAATCACACCAAATCTCATCCAAAATCTTCATGACACATCCCTAAACTAAATGCAACATTTATTTGGTACCATCGTTTACAAAATTTTCATCCAAAAATTTATCTTAAAATCTAAAAGCCCATTTCATTAAAGCATTTTAAAAGCCCATCCAAAACCATTTCAAAAGCCCAAGTTTTCAATCCAAAGCCCACATGACATTTCTTTCCATCATCCACTTAATCAAAATCACCCCTAAGTTTCAAAACCATCATTAAACCATTCCAAATCAAGCTTCATGAGAATTTTCCATCAAAATGCCAAAATTTCTAAAACCCACTTCCATGAAACTAAGCCAAGTCATTCCTAAGCCAAATGGAGCCATTGAACCATGCACAAGCCACATGCAAGCCTTGGGAGCCCCTTTACACATCACCATGCCATTAATTGCAAAAGGAGGAGCCTCTTTTGAACCCCTTAAAAAAGTTTTAACCCTTTTAATGATACACCCTAACCCATGATTAATCTAAATATTCATGGATGGGGACTTCACCACCTTCTCTTGGCTGAACCCACTGATTTCCCTCAGCCCAAAATCAGGCCTTGGGGAGGTGCACCAAGCCTAAAACATGCATTTGACCCATTTGAACCCAAAATAGCCACTTCCTCCATTCCATTTGAATCAAGTCCTTTACACATGGCCAATGCTAATTGCTAGCACCATTGCCAACCCCTGACCCTCCGGATGACAACAGTGACTTGACCCTGGCCGGCCAGCCACCACAACCGCCGGAAAACACCACACCCATGATTACCCATTTGATTCAAATTTCAAATTCCTCCTTGCTGAAGTGTCTCAACTCAAATGAACTCCATGGTTGTTCTTCCCTTGCCCTGAGCAGCTCATCCCAGCCTCCAATTGCCCCTGGGAAGCCCTCCAGCCACCTCTATTTAAACACCACCACCCTCAGCCAAAGGGGGTGTTGAACAAAACCTTACCAAAATCACTCCAGACCCCTCTCCAGACAAAAAGAGCTTGATCCCCACTGAAATCCAGCCCTAAAATCCTCTTTGTGGGTCCAATTTTGGAGTTGAAAGTCAAGCCTAAAACCAGGACATTTCACCACAATGAGCCAATATTCAAATTTATTGACTCTACACCTTCACCAGACCAAGAGGAGAAGTTCCCCAGCAAAAGCCCCCTCACCAGGCCAGCCATTGCTTCCAGCCTCCAAGCTTTGTGATCGGCCTTGGTCACTTTTGTACATAGGCATTTCCCCGGAGCAAGTGACTTCATCTGGAGCTTGCTTGGACTCAATCAAAGGTGACACAACCCTTAGATCGAAGCTTCACTTCTCTAAGCAAAGGTATGAACTCACACTTCCTCCCGATCTCCTGGAGATTCTTCATTTAGTTTGAGTTGATTTCAACGCACCTTAAAAGTATAGATGTGTTCGTCTCTTCAAGACTAATCGATAGAGTATAAGAATGCAAAAATCCATGGAGAATCGAGTGAGATCTTAAGGCTTTAGTGTGGACGGTCACGGGTGCACACCAGTCGGAGACGATAATCAGGAGTCGTTGGATCGCGCGTGTATCAAGCGGACGGTCGAGATTAAGCCGGACAGCGCAATGGTACGTGAATGGAGGGCCCCCGTAGCGCTGACTCAAATGGCAGCACCGAATCACAGAGCAACGCGTGGGCTTTCGATCCGGATGAGGATGACGCGGCGCTGAGTCGGATAAGTAGAAAATTAGGATTTTTTGGATTTATTTAAATACCAGAACTTCAAAAATTCATATCTTTGCATAGAAAAATCACAAAAATAAAATAAAAATACCCACTTGCTCAGTGAACAGAGGAGAATAATGTGGAAAAGAAATAAAGTTAATTGGATGAGTATTTTATTTTAAATAATTTATTTACTGTTTCCAATGTTTTGATTCTCTATTTGCATAGACAATTCACCATGGCATGAGACCATAGGGATTTTGAAGCCTCTGGTCTTAGGAACATTCCCTGAATTTTTCAAGGTCAGATGCCATCTCTGTGAACAGCTATTGATTTTTCAAGTTCATTTCACTGTTTTAGGTATTTTAATTCCAATAATTAGCATGTTTTAAAATAAATTCTAGTAAAATTTGGTGGTGTTTCCTAGGACCAGAGGACCCTATGAAAAATATATTTTGAGTTAATTCATTCATAATAACCCTAATTGACCTAAATTCCCAAAATTGAATTTGAATTAATTAGGGTCAACTACACATCAAATTGACTTGAAAACAATTCTCCATTGCTCTTTAGGGTCAGAGGAACCTTACATAAAATTTTAAAAGCCATTGGACTTGATCAACCTCACCAAATGGATTGATTAAGCCTCATAAGCAAAATGGAACTTTAAAAATTCATAACTCCAAAAATACTTTTAAAAAATTCACAAAAATGGTTTTGGAGCTTCTCTGATATCAGGAGAGTTTAGAAAACTTAAAATTGGAATTTTCTAAAAAAGTTGATTTTTCACAATATTTTAATATTTTATTAATTAAATAATAATAAAAATCACAAAAATATTAAAAATCATAAAAATGTCACATTTTGACTCCTAATCACTTATAAACAAAACAAATATTTTTCCTAAGTCCCTAGGATAAGATATTGAATTTTAAAGGCTTAAAGTATTTTTTAATATTAAAAAATGTATTTTCCAACCTTTTTACTAAATTAATTCCAATAAATCAAAGAAAAATCAGAAAATTGTAAAATTTGTTTCCCTAAACTCCTTGGGGTCAAAGAAATTTAAGAAAAATATAAAATCTATTTTTCAATTTTTACTTTATTTTAAAATTAATTAATACTCTAAAACTCAAAATAATTATAATAAATAAAATATAATTAAAATAATCACCAAAACTGGTCCAAGTGGTTCTCTAGTCATTAGAAACATCCCATAAGTTGCTTAAGGACAGAAACTTTACCTTGGTCATGTTGTTCAATTTTCTTTGAAAACCCCTATTTTCTACTAAAAATAATTACATAAATAAATTAAAGTCAGAAAAATCACATTTTCTCCTCTAATGTCTTAATTGACATGTGAGTGGGGTGACATAAAAATTTCAAATTCATTTGAGGTCAATTTAGTGAGTTATGAAATAAATAAACCTAAATGGGCATAAAGGTAACTAAAAAATTTTAACCCTTAATTAAAACTTTAGGTTTAATCAAAATGGAGGGTAAAATATTTGATTTTAACTTTCTCTTGGATGATTGAAACTTAGGGAAATTAAAGGGTAGAAACCCATTAAACACTTTGAAAATATCAAAATGAAACTCTAATTAATTAAATAATTTAAATTTTGGAAAGAATATATTTAAAATTTGGATTATTAAAATAGGGATATTATTAAGAGGATATTTCTTCTTTAATCTAAAAATCCCTAAATAAGTCATTTCAATAATATTTAGTTCTTAATTAAAGATTAAAATAATAATCCAAATTAAATAAATTAAAAAAACTAAAAGAAGATAACCGTTAAATGAATTAAAGCTTAAAATGTTAAATGGTCCAATAATTAAAATCAAATTTAAAATCTTGGAGTTAAATTAAATTAAATAAAATTAAGTCAAGTCAAAGTTTAAATTAAATTAAATTAACATCTTAACAATTAAATTCAATTAAATTTAAAATATTGAAACTAAAATTAAAATTAAATTAAACTAAAATTAAATTAAAATTAAATTAGATGAAATTAAATTAAATTAAATTAAAATCTAATTAAATTAAATTAAATTAAATTAAAATCACTTAACAACAAACCTAAATCAAATCATTAGGAGTTAAATCAAAACATATCAATAATTTCAACACATTTTTCTATCTAAGTAAATTTAAAACATAAACATTAATCTGAAATACTAAGATAATTGAAAGTATAAAGATTTAAATTAAATCTAAAATAATTTGAACATATTCCAAACTTAAAATTATTAATTAAAATCTCATAATTAAATTAAATCACTTTAAATCGTTAACTCAAAACTTTAAATTAAGAATGATTAAAATTCTCAATAAACCAACTTGCCCTTAAAGGCTTAATTATTATAACTCTTAAATAGAGTGTTAAGTGAGATGTCACTTCATTCATCAAGTAATCAAATACCCAGGTTCACTGAGCAAGAGACAAAGCTTAACTAAACTCCTGTATGATTAATTCACATGTGCAACTAAATTTACTTGGACTCAAAATAATCCCAGAAGTATTAAAAAGAAGTTTAGGACTCGTCCTAAGAACTTCCTCAATATGACAGGATGTTTTAGAAGAACAATTGAATTTAATTGTTCTTTGATGAAGAAAATCATTCCTAAACCAAACCAACAACCTAGACGTCATAGGAGATGAATAGCAATAAGATTAGGAATTTGGTAGACAACCAAAACCCTTCCCTTAGATTTACCTAGGTATTTGTCGAAATTTTTAAATGCCTTAACATGTGTTTTAAGTGCAGCTTGGGATGACGAAATGACCCTCCAGGTACGCTTTTATTTTATTGTAATTTACTTACGTGCACTGTACTTTACTTTTCTTGTGTGATAAATAAAACTGTTGCATGAAAACCAAAACCTTTAGGATAGTCCCTGAACTGAAACCAAAACTAAATTAAAAGTCATCGCAAGATAAAATTCACCGCCGCAACATTCCAAAATATAAAACAACTCAAAATTTAATCACAAACAGAACAACAAAACTACAATTGTAACTAAATTAAAACGTCTCGTTGAATGATCGGGAATACCTCAAATGATGTAACCCACATGTTGCTAACGGGATTTCCCACGGTATAAATGAAAGTGTGGAACTCATTCAGTTAAGTTTAGCAAATTCATCTGGACTAAGTGAATTCGATGAAAATAACAGTGTCGGGATGACGGAACCGTGGGATCTTAATCAGTTCTGTTTAAACAACTTTAAGATTTTTTTTAATTAACATATTAAAAATATTTGGAGTTTAAGATTTCTAAACCAAAACACTTCTCTCATCTCCCGATTTATGACTTCTAAAACTAAACCTCTACAACAACAAGGAGCTTGGAGCATGGTGGGCAGCACGGCCATCGTCATCAGCAAAACTGGATTCTACTTCAGTAAAACCTTTCCTAGTTTTAAACAACAAAACCATAGGACTTTCGGTAGTTTGCCTAGTGCAACATAAATCCTCAACTTTTTGTTAGGCATTTGAATAATCATGTTATGCAAATTAAGCCCTAACTGGTCTTAGGACTCCGAGGTAGTCATTCGGTACGACATAAACCCTCACATCTCTGAGGCTATTTGTGTGATTATGTCATACAAATATAAGACCTAATTAATTAAAATTGACAAGATTGAAACATTAAATAAACTCCCAAATTGAAACCAAACAATAGGATAGTTTGGGAAGTTGCCAAAATTCTTCTTGGATCCTCAGCTTCCGCTACTTCTCTTCCTTTGGATTCTTAAAATAAACTGTTCCGAATTTGATCCATTCCCAATTGAAATTTCCAAAATCTAATCCTTTGAAAACCTTAAACTTTGAAATTCTTGAGTACAAAACTAGTGATCATTATTGAGAGTTTTCTTAAATGATTCCCGTCATTTAAGATGTAATTAACTATAGGGGTTTGCCCTTATAGGGAACTTTAACAACCCAGGTAATATAAACCCTACTTAATTTATTTGTATTAAGCAGGGGAACTTGTTGGCTTATAAAATTGGTTCGCAGACCAAACGGATGTCACAAATCTTCTAGTTTATTTAATCAAGCCCCATCATCAAGCAGCATGTCTATTCTTTGGGATAAATACACGGTTTGTGATGCGGTGCTCGTTTATATAAACTATTTAGGATGTGAGATCAGTTTGATTTCATATCTTAAAATTTTCAAACTCAAAATTATTTTCAAAATCGAATACTACTTTCTAAATTTATATATATTTAAATTAAATTTAAAATCTAAAAAATTCGCCGACAACTTCTGTAGGCGACCCCTTTTTAAATTAAACTTACAAACCTAAAAATATGACGACAATTTATGGCGACTCCGCTGGGGAAATAGTTCCTCTCTCCATTTTGATTAGATGGTTTTGCTTTCATAAATCGGTAGTGTATCCATGTCCCTAGTGGAGCAAACTACCATTCTTCCGTTGGAATACCCCGTTCATTTCTGTCTTGAACAAGTATAGCCAACTCCTCTAGGATTTAGGAGCCACTATTTAGACACCCCTAAACAGAGAGGTTCCGAGATCCTTTTATTTCTTTTCTGAGATGGGGTGGACCCCCAATAGGTGTTAGTTTAGTAGCGGTCCTTCGAGTCGAGAAGTCTTGCATAAGACATTCTCTTCCTTTCCAATTCTAAATCGGGCCCTTTACCTTTTCTATAACCTTTTTCCTTTAATCGTTTTGTTTCTAACAAACGAATCTGCTAATAAACAACCTATTAATAAACAACCTCCTTTAAAAATTACAAATACACTAAGATAAACGAAAATGTGTTCGGACTCTTTCTTTTTCTTCCTAAACTTTACGACAAAGGAAGCATAATTCGAAACTGATCACAGAAAAATTCATTAAGAAATTTATATCTATTTTTGATGAAATTGCACTTTAAAGAAAGGTATTTTCTTTATTTTATTGCAGGAATGAAGATTTATAAGTGATGGAAGCAAAAAGCATGAAATAGAGCAAATCTGGATCAAAAATGAGGAAATTCATGCAAATATAACTACTTCGCTGACGGCGTGATCGAGGCCACCGACGGCGAGATCGTGAAGAGAATTTCTGAAGGAATTATAACTACATCGCCGACAGTAAGCCCGAGCCCGCTGAAAGCGAGATCG
Organism: Papilionanthe hookeriana x Papilionanthe teres; assembly: GCA_022702705.1. Taxonomy (NCBI): domain Eukaryota; kingdom Viridiplantae; phylum Streptophyta; class Magnoliopsida; order Asparagales; family Orchidaceae; genus Papilionanthe; species Papilionanthe hookeriana x Papilionanthe teres. The sequence continues at coordinate 122,120,889 of CM040421.1, read as the reverse complement.
TGAGGTTTGAAGACCTTCTAGAAGCCCCACTGACGGCGAGGTCGTTTCCCGCCGACGGCGAGCCAATTCAAAATGCAAATACATTGAACCTGGACACTTTTTAAAGAGGTGTTTAAGCACCCCTTGGACCTTTGCTTAACTCTATAAATAGAGGTCAGATTCTGAGTGTCTGTGTGTGTCTTTTGAGTCTTCGAAAAGTTTCTCTAGAGTCTTTTATGTGTCTATTTTAGTAAGTACGAGTGTGTTTAGTGAGTTTCTTTAGTTTATTTGAGTGCTTATTTAGAAGTTTGTTGTACTTAGAAGGAAAAGTTAAAGGAACTTCGAGGAGTACTGCAGGAAGGAAATTAAGATAAGTATCTTTGGTTATTGTTGTTGTCGTTAACTTTAAATGAAATCCATGCTTTATTTTATTCCCACGCATTCTGAGTAGTTTTCTTAGTCTTTCTCCTTGTTTATGAAAATTATGCGGATTGATGAAATTAAATAGAAGTACCAAATATATTAAAATAAATTGTGATAATTTTTACTTAAAACTTAATTTACTTTCAATCTGGTCGATTGAGTTGTTAAAATATGTTGAATTATCAACTATAGTAAAAATTACATCCAATATTCAGGGAAGTCAAAAGCCTTGGAAAGCGGGTGCAAATAAATAGGGAAATATTAATTATCGGACGTAGAATTTGACATTTTAGTGTGACAGACTAAAATATTCAATTCGGTCCTACTGTTTGAGAGCTGAAGTGTAGATGTTAGCCCTCAGGTGAGGGGAACGTGGGAGCTGCGAAGTGGCGGCTAGTATCCTCCCGGCTGACGCTGGATTCGGTAATCAAACATAGGATTAGTCAATGTTCTTTGCACTGGACCAAAGGGTAAAGAATAGGAATGCTCTTATTTGTCACATTACAATTTAAAAATTCTATTTAAATTCATTATTCACTTAATTTTCTAAAAACAAGGAGAAGGATACTTTTTCTGAATTATTTAAATCAACTTATTTCAAGCATTAGTTTACTTTAGTTTGCGATAGTTACTTTTAATTTATGTTTACTATATTAGTAAGTAATTCCTTTTAATTTAGCTGATAACAAATCTGTTAAAAACTTCCCTGTGGGATCGATAACCAGGACTCCACTAGAGCCCTGTATTACTTGATATGATACGTATACTTGCGTAGAATCCACATTATACATTAAATCATATATCTATATTTAAAGCGGGATCAAGTTTTTGGTGTCGTTGTTATAAACATAAAATTACATACATATTAAAAGTGGGTCAAGTTTTTGGCGCCGTTGCCGAGGAAGTAAAGAAATTATTTACTAGAGTAACGGAATATTTTATAAAATTGTATGCGAAAATTTGGAAACGAAAATTTAATACCTTACGATTCAGAATTAGAGTGTACAATTAAAAGAATTAGAAAACAAAAAAGAGAAATTATAAATTTAACACAAATGGCAAATATTCCTGAAAATGAAAATATCAATCAACCAAGACTATTACGAGATTATGCCAACCCTACATTAGATGAAATTCATTTAACTATTCAAAACCACGATGTAGTCGCTAATTCATTCGAACTTAAACCACGCAATTATCCAAATGGTACAAAATAATCAATTTAGTGGTTCACCTACCGAAGATCCTAATTTACATCTTGCTTAGTTTTTTAAAACTATGTGCTACTTTCAAATATGAAGGAGTATCTAATGATGCTTATTATACTTAGACTTTTTCCTTTTTCTTTAAGGGATAAGGCTAAAATGTGGTTAAATTCATTAAGACTTCGAATCTATTAAAACTTGGGGAGAATTATCACAAAAATTTCTATCCAAATATTTTCCACCATCTAAAAGCTACTAAGCTTAGAAATGATATAACTTCTTTTAGTCGATTTGATGGAGAGTCTATATATGAAGCTTGGGAGAGATTTAAAGAACTTCTTAGGAAATGCCCACATCATGCGTTACCGAGATTGGTTAATTATCCAAACTTTCTATAATGGATTAGTAGGATCTTTAAGATCAATCATCAATGCTTCTGTCTTGGAGGATCATTAATGTCAAAACCATTTGATGATGCCTATGCACTAATTGAAGAAATGGCAACCAATAATTTTCAATAGCCTCGTTGATAGAATGAATCCGAAAAAATAGCTAGTATTCATAACAATGATGCAATATCTATGTTAGCCTCACAAATTCTTCGTTGTATCCGAAAAATTAGATCATCTTGGAATGAATTACTCTCCAACTATATCGGAAGAAAATTCATCCGGACAACTTATAGAATCCCAATCTCAATATGAAACTATTAATGCAATTAACAACAGACCCAATAATCCTTATGCAAATTATTATAATCCTGGATTGAAAAGTCATCCTAATTTTAAATGGAATAATAACACAACTAATCAACCATGGATGAATAATATGACACAACCATTAGGAAATCCATCTAATCAAGGAAATCCTAATTATAAATCTAATTATCCACCTGGATTTAATAACCCGCAATTTAAAGATAAGAAATTATCTATAGAAGAATTAATATTAAATATGGGTCAACATTTACAAAATCAAGGAAATCAGTTACAAATATAAGGAAACCAATTACAAAATCAAGGAGCGAGTTATCAAAAATATTGAAACTCAACTTGGACATATCGCTACTGCACTTAATAATAGAATACCTGGAACATTTCCTAGTAATGTAGAAGTAAATCCCAAAGACAAGGGAAATGAACAAATTAAAGCGATACAATTACGAAGTGGAAAAGAATTAGAATCTCAAATTCAGAAAGAACTTGAAAGTCAAAAAGAGGAAGTGGAAATTGAAAAGGAAAGAATCAACAAGATCCAAACTTAGAAAATTCTTCAATACCTATGAAAATTTCTGTTGAAAACCCTCCACCACCATTTCCTCAACGACTAATTCAACATAAAAAAGATAAACAATTTGCTAAATTCCTTGAAATTTTAAAGAAATTAACAATAAATATTCCTTTCGTAGAAGCTTTAGAACAGATGCCAAATATGTAAAATTCATGAAAGATATTCTAAATAAAAAAGAAAATTTACTGATAATGAAATGGTCGCACTTAGTGAAGAGTGTAGTGTTATTATTCAGAAAAAACTTCCTGAAAAATTAAAAGATCCTGGTAGTTTCACTATACCCTGCGCTATTGGAGAAAAATTTATGGAAAAGCTTTGTGTGACTTAAGTGCAAGCATCAATTTAATGCCTCTATCAATTTTTAAAAGATTAGGATTGGGAGAAATTTCACCTACTTCAGTAACTCTTCAGTTAGCTGATCGTTTTGTTACATATCCTAAGGGAGTTATTGAAGATGTATTGGTAAAAGTGGACAAATTTATCTTCCCTGTAGATTTTATTGTTCTAGATATGGAAGAAGATAAAGAAATTCCGATTATTTTAGGAAGACCATTTTTAGCCACGGGAAAAGCTATGATTGATGTTCAGAAAGGAGAATTAACTATGAGAGTAAATGACCAAAAAGTTACTTTTATTATTGCTAAATCATTGAAATATCTGCTTACTTAGAAAAAGATGATGAGTGTTTTCGAATGGAAGTACTCGATCATTTACAAAAAGAACATTTTAAGGAATATTATGAAGAAAAATTAGAAAAAGAAAATATTGAATTAATTGAAAAATGCGAGATAAATGAAGAACTAGATTATATTCAGAGAAATTTGAATTTTTAGATAACACGAGAAAACAACGAAAAAAATATAGTTCCATCAATTATTAAACCTCCTGAACTTGAGTTAAAAATGTTACCTAATCATTTAAAGTATGCTTACTTAGGTAATTCTTCAACTCTACCAGTTATTATTTCATCTGAATTAAATGAATCTCAAGAATAATAACTCTTAGATATATTGAAAAAATATAAAAAAAATTTTGGTTGGACTTTAGCAGATATTAAAGGAATTAGTCCTTCAATTTGTATGCATAGAATTATTTTAGATAATGAACATAAACCTAAAGCGAGATCCACGAAAGGAGATTAAATCCAATAATGAAAGAAGTAGTCAAGAAAGACATTTTAAAATGGTTAGATAATGGTATTATATATCATATTTCGACGATTAGCTTGGGTAAGCCCAATTCACTATGTACCTAAAAAAGGAGGGGTGACTGTTAAAGCTAATGAAAATAATGATCTTATCCCTATAAGATAAGTTACTGGATGGTGAATATGTATTGATTATAGAAAAATAAACACAGCCACCAGAAAAGATCACCTCCCTTTATCATTTCTAGACTAGATGTTAGATAGATTAGCAGGACATAAGTATTTTTGTTTCTTAGATGGATATATCGGTTATCATCAAATACAAATTGCTCCTGAGGATCAAGATAAAACTACATTTACTAGTCCTTATGAAACTTTTGCTTTCGAAGAATGCCTTTTGGATTATGTAATGCACCTGCAACATTCCAAAGATGTATGATGTTTATATTTAGTAAATTAATTGATAATGGAATAGAAGTATTTATGGATGATTTCTCTGTATTTGGAACAACATTCGACACATGCTTAAATCATCTTGAAAAAGTATTTTAAGTATGTGAGGAAACTAATTTAGTTCTTAATTGGGAAAAATGTCAATTTATGGTTACAGGCGGCATTGTATTAAGGCATAAAATTTCAAAAAAAGGCATGGAAGTAGACCCAGCAAAAATTCAAGTTATAGCTAAATTACCACCTCCAACTACGGTGAAAGGGGTAAGAAGTTTTCTTGGACATGTTGGATTCTACCGACGTTATATTAAAGATTTTTCAAAAATTACTAAACCTCTATGCCAACTTCTTGAAAAGGACAAGAAATTTGAATTTATAACTGAATGCCTGAATGCCTTCAAATTATTAAAAGATAAATTAATTACAGCACCTATAATAGTTTCACCTAATTGGGAGAAACCATTTGTGCTTATGTGTGATGCTAGTGATTATGCTTATAGGAGCGAGTTCTTGGGCAAAGATATGATAAGATTTTCAAAGTTATATACTACGCTAGTAAAACTCTAAATGATGCTTGAAATAAATTATACGATTCCTGAAAGAGAATTATTAGCAGTTGTATATGCTTTTAAAAAATTTTGGCATTATCTAATAGGAACTAAATGTATTGTACATACTGATCATTCTGCTATTAAATATTTAATGCAAAAGAAAGATTCTAAACTAAGATTAATCAGATGTATATTATTAATGCAAGAATTTGATTTTGAGATCATTAACAAAAAGAGCCGATAATCGAATTGTCGATCATTTATCAAGATTAGAAAATCATGAATTATCTAATATTGATAATGAAATTTTAGACAATTTTCCTTATGAACAACTTTATAATATTAATGAGTTGAAAATACCTTGGTATGCTTGATATAGTAAATTATATTGTAAGTGACATTATACCACCTATGTTAACTTTGCAACAACAGAAAAAATTCATTCACGATACTAAAACATACTTTTGGGATGAACCATACTTATATAAGCAATGTAAGGATCTAATTATTAGAAGATATGTGCCTTATGAAGAAACCGAACCAATTATTCAAAAATGTCATGATTCTGATTTTGGAGGACATTTTGGGACAGATAAAACTGCATATAAAATTCTACAATCTGGATTCTACTGGCCTACTCTATTTAGAGATGTATATAAATATATAAAAACCTGCAATAAATGCCAAAGAGTAGGAAACATATCAAGGAAAAATGAAATGCCTCTGAATTTTATATTATAAGTTGAAATTTTTGATGTTTGGGGATTAGATTTCATGGGACCTTTTATTCCTTCATTTGGAAACTCATATATAATAGTAGCTGTTAATTATGTTTGCAAATGGATTGAAGCACAAGCTTTACCTAGGTGTGACGCTAAAAGTGTTTCAAAATTTTTAATGAAAATTATTTTTACTAGATTTGGAATGCCGAGAGTGATTATCACTGATGGAGGAACTCATTTTAGAAACAAATATATTCACAAACTAGTAGAAAAATATAATATTATGCATAAGATATCAATCGCTTATCATCCACAAACTAGTGGATTAAGCTGAAGTTTCTAATCGAGAGATTAAGCGTATATTAGAAAAATCAGTAAACCACTAATAGATTAGGCGAGTCTATAAGACTAGATACTTGCATTATGGGCATACGGAATCTGCTTATAAAACTCCGATTGGAATGACTCCTTACGAGCTTATATATGGAAAAACTTGCCACTTACCAGTTGAATTAGAACATAAAGCATATTGGACGATTAAAGAATTTAATTATAATATGAAAGAAGCTAGTGAAAAGAGATTGTTGCAATTAAATGAATTGGAAGAATTAAGAAACGAATCATATAATAATGATAGGATTTATAAAGAAAGAATGAAATTATGGCATGATCGGAAGATTAATCAGAGAAATTTTGAACCAGGACAAGAAGTTTTCCTTTATAATACTAGATTGAAATTATTTCCTCGGAAATTGAAATCTTGATGGTTAGGACCTTTCACCATAACTCAAATATTTTCATATGGAACTATAGAAATTGAAGATCCAAAAATAGGACATAGATTTAAAGTAAACGGACATAGATTAAAACCATATTTTGAAGGTATAAGACCAAATTTTAAAGAGGTTTTAATGCTTAGTCAACCTGAACACTAACTAAATTAGGTTGGGCTGACGACGTTAAACCAAGCGCTTTATGGGAGGCAACCCATAATAGTCTTTTATTTTAATTATCTCCAAATTAGTGAGTCTATATTATTAAAATAAATCTTACTATTCAATTTTTTTATTAGAATCATCACAAAGTTGAACTTATATTATGAGATCAGAAAATATTCAGACCAGAGCGAAATTAGGTGATATTTACGATTCTGACCGACAGCGAGCCTGAGCCCGCTGACAGCAAGCTTGTGTGACATGACCAGAGACAGTTTTATAACTAAGTCGCCGACAGCGAGGAACTTCCCGCAGACGGCGAGGCAGTTGAAAATTTGGATTCTTAAAGATTTTTTGTGCGGTTTTTTACGGATCTAAGCCATTCCTTCATAAGAAATTATTCCAAATCCTATTTTACATAATTTTCTTCCTTAGGAATGACTAGAGACCAATCCTTTCCATCAAAAATTGGCACCAAATTCTTAGAAACCACAAAAACTGAAGTTTTCAACCGAAGAAAATTCGTCAGATCGGAGGCGCAGCGTATCTTCAACAAAGGCTTGATGAAGAAAAGACTTATTAAAGAAAGAGGATTTGTTAACAGAGGAGTAGAGAATTCTACTACAAAAATCGATGAAATGATCGCACAGCGACATTGGGAGGTATTTTGTTATACGACATCCGCTGTAGTTATTCCAGTAGTTAAAGAGTTTTACTCTAATTTACATGCGATCAATAATGGAAATGTGTACGTCAGAGGAAGATGGGTAACATTTACTCCTTCAAGGGTAAATGAATTGTTTTCTATAGAGAATACCTCTCGTTTGTCATTATTCCAACTTTGTGCCTTCAAGATACAATATGAACGAGATCTACGGATACGCGACCGACGAACCGGATGATTGGGAGTTACGAGAAGACGGTATGTTAATTTTTACTGCATCACTTCTAAACCCCGTCTCGAAGCAACCGGCATTTCTTTATATCATCAAAATTATTACCTACCATGAGAGTAAATAAAGTTTTAAAGGAATGCGCTATTTTAAACTATTGTATTCAAATTGGATTACCTATCAATGTTGGATCAATAATAGTAAAGTCTGCGTTGGGATTAATTATGCATGGATCAGTGCATGGACTTGGACACCCATCTACTATATTTGCTTTATGCAGTCAGTACCAAGTTTCTTATGAGGCTTGGGAAAAAGTACTTTTACCATGGAAACCACTGGATCCTACTGATATGGTTCCCACTTTGGATAACAATGATGAAATTACCATTATTTCTGACAGAGCATCACAGAACAATCCTTTTGCAAGGCCCTTAACTGATAAGACTAATTTCATTTTGAAGAAGATTAAAGGATTGGAGAAAGAATTGCAAAATGTGATGAATTCCATTGACAATATCTCTGATATGTTTGATCATATTGATTGGATAATGAAGGAGCACTTTGATCATACTGGACATCTGGAGGCCAGTTTTATTCATCTACTAAGATAGAAAGGATGGATTAATGAAGAATCTACTGCAGAATTCCCTTTCAGGCCTTTCTACAATTTATTTGTGCACCTGCGTCGCATCGGAAATATCAGAGAAGATGTTAGTACAGACACTGAAGAGTAGGAAAGATTTCTATGTTTATGTCATATATTTATGTATATATGTGTTGATTTGGATTTAGATTTTATTATGAGTCGAAGTTTGATTTGATCATCTCAGATTTGATGAGATTTTATGTAAATTGTTATGTCTAAGCATTTAGAGTGTTGTGGTGTGGATTGCGATGCTGAGTATTATGGATTTGAACATTTAAGTTAAGTATGTGTTAAGTTGTTAGTGTGAAGTTTGTAAGTCTCATGGATTTCATATATAAAGTTATATTGTTTGTGTTGTGTGACTTTTTGTGAGTATAAGTATCTAATCTTTGTATTATTATTAAATTAAGTGATCGAAAGATTGATTAAAGGCAATTCGAGGTTGAAAATGATTAACGAATTTCAAAAATTTAAAATTTTTGGAACCTCGCCGACGGTGAGAAAACCCGCTGACAGCGAGACCGAGCTCGCCGACGGTGGATTTTTCCCGAAACTTTTGCCTTACGAAATTAATTAGCTCGCCGACGGTGAGAAAAACCTCGCCGACAGCGAGATCGCGTAAAGGCCTATATTTGACCAGTCAACCGACACTATTCATCATCCCCTTCCTCAAAACTTCGAAAAAACTGACCTAGAGCTTGAGAGATCTCAGATTTGAGGCTATTTCAACACTTTTTGACACATGATTTCATCTTCCCCTGGTAAGAGCTTCACTCCTACGCAAAATTTTTTTATTTTCACCATGGATTTCTTCTACATTGGGGAATTTTGAAAAAAATCTGAAATGTGGAGAAAATACTTGGAAGAATTTCATGGAAGTTAATTTAAATGGATTTTAGATGTTGTAGGATGCCTTCTTAGTAATATTTTGGAGTTTAGTTAAAATTTTTGCAAATTTCACATATCGAGTAATGGCTCCATGACAAAAGTGATGAATAGATTATGAGGAAACCCGATTCATTAATGCAAGAGCACAAACTCGATATTTTCAAAATATTCAAGCAAGAAAGTGCATACAAGATCGAGTTTTCAAAAATCCTAGAGGAGAAGTGGAGCGAGTTATAAAGGAGCGAGGATGGGAAAACTTCTATTACGTGACCAACAGAGCCGTTGTGGAAGTGGTGAAGGAATTTTATACAAATTTAACACAGGCTGAAGATGCACCGGTTAAGGTTAGAGAATTTTTTGTAGATTTCAATGCTGCTAGAATAAACGCTTATTATGAAGTACGAGACACCTACACCAGCGAGTATGAAACTTTTTGAACTATGGAAGGACCACTGTAAGAGGTGATTGACTTTCTCACTGATGGGAAAGGAGTCTGGAAGATAAAACAGCTTTCTATGCTAAATGCAACATCTAAAGCCTGGCATTATTTTATTTGTTCTACTTTGTTACCTACCTACCACCATAGTGAGGTAACAAGAGATGAAACGATTCTGAATTTACGTATTCAGAACCAGAAGTGTATTAATGTGGGAAATGTTATTTATAAAAACATATTAGCCACAGCTAGAAATGAAAGTGGAGGAGGACTAGGACATCCTGGTCTTATCTATGCACTTTGCCAATTATCTGGGGTAGAGGCAAGAAATGATGAGGAATGGATTGAACCTATGAAACCCCTTACTCAGGCTAATATAAAGAAATATGAATCCCACGAAGGATGGAGATCTGGAACAAGGGATTATGTACCTTCTTCAAGTAGAGATATACCCTCTACTAGTTATGATCAACCCCTCGGTACACCACTCCTACCCTTCGAGATCCGATGAATGAATTAACCTCGAGTAGAAAGAGTTTTGAATTATTTGGAGAAAATATGGAAAGAAGTTTTGAGCATACAGATCAAAGGATCGGAGGCTTGGAAAGAAGAGACGATTATGATAGCAAATATCTCCAGTGACATTCAGAGTACGAAATTGCATACTATGAAGCTGAACGTCGATATAGGAGTGGTGATTTAGATGTTGTCTTTCCTGAGTGCCCCCGATATTCACAGTACCAGCCTGTTCAGCCTTCTCAGCCTGGAGATCAGGGAGATGACATAACTTGTGATTTTGATGTAGAAGATTAGAGATTTTGTTTAGTTTATTTAGTTTGTTTAGATTTGTTGTTTTGCAAACTTTATTATTCTGTGTAATATTTCAGTACTTTCTGTGGACTATGGACTTGGCATATTTATTTGTTTGCTTGAGCTGTGATATTAGATTTCTTATGTGTGTTAAATTAGTTTGAAATTTTTTTAGGATGTTAATTTAAAGTTTGTATAAGTTATAAATGTTAAACATTTTTTAGGATGTTTTAATATGTTTTAAAATAGATTAGTTGATTGTATATGTAGTAATAGATTAAGTTTTCAATTGTTATGTTTGATACTTATTTTAAATTTTCCATCCCTGCACTTTATTTTAAATATTATATGTGGAAGAATACTAACAGTACAGGTTTTGTAAGTAATGAAAAAGCCTGCAAAAATTTCAAAGAAAAGAAATACCTAAAGCTCAAAGGTATGATGAATTTTATTATATACTTTCCCTTTTTCAATATATATTATAGATAGAAAAATTTAAGTTTGGGGGAGGGTAAAAATACGAATTTAATTATTAAAATTGTTCTCAATGTTTACTTTCAAAAATTATTATTAAATGATTTTCTATAGTAGCTTTTCAATTCAATAAACATGAGTTACTTTATTTAATTATTATATAAAGTTAAAGAAAATATTTCTAGTAATTCAATTAATTAATGGAATAAGATATTTGGTTAAAAGGAATAAGAATATAGTAAACTATTTAAAGTATGGGAAACTATATTCTAAAATTTGAAAATTCTTAAGTAGTTAAGTGAAAAAGAAAGGAAAGAAAATCAATGAAGTAAAAGCTATGAAATATATATAAGTAAAGAAATATTTTAAGTTCCAAATTTAGGAAGAGAAATTGAAGTTCAAAATTATTAACAGGTTATCCATATACAGTAATCCTCACTTGAAAAAGAAAGAAAAGAGAAAAAGAAAAGAAAAAAAAAAGAAGAAAGAAAATAAAAGAAAAATATAAGTGAGGAGAAGCTTGAGGAGATGCCTCATCAAAAATTGGCTTCAATGGAATCAACCTAAAGAGTAAAACTTAATTATATTTATAAACTTATATTTATGGATTGGTACTTTACTAAATAGTGTTTTCTTGAACTTCTTATCATCTACATATCTAAAGTAATTTACTATTTTAAATATAATCATTCCTGAAATAAATAGAAAGCTAGAAATCTTAGACCTGATAACTAAATAATCTTATATCTATAAAGTTAATTTAATCACTCAGAAATATTTATATTTTACTTTATTATAATATTATTTAAATTTAATTCATATTATCTGAATTGAAAAATTCTATTGTCGAAATCATTATTTTTATTTAGTATCAAAATTACTTGAGGACAATTAATAATTAAGTTTGGGGGATTTTGATCACAGAAAATT